>JAMXBD010000920.1:0-568844 GCA_024138025.1 Combretum micranthum | reverse complement strand
CTTTGTGTGGGTTGTCCTTGCATGAGTTACACTTGAGATGACTTGGGTAGATTTAGACATTTCGATTTCAGGAATATTGGGAAGTACCCAACATTCAGTTTTTGAATTTATGGATGTTGAGGAGTACCCAATATCGTATATATATATTATTATTATATTTATATGTGGCGGGATACTAAATTCTCTACTTGTTCAACTTAAAATAAAGATAACAAAATATTAGGTGTTGCATTATTGATATGTCTACATGCAAAAGTCTATTTGTTTGATCATGTGCATGAGGTTGTTTGTACATATGTACTAGGCTTTGGTTTAACCCTTTTTATACTTTTCAAGAACAGGTGAAGAACCGATAGTGTTTGACTTAATCAGTTATGACGTCTACCTTGATTATGGGGAGGACATTAGTGGTAACGATTATCCAGCAAACTACTAAATGGATAGGAACAAGAGTTTGTTTGAAATTTGATTAAACTAAAAAACTCAAATTAAATTTTATACCTGAAATCTATCCTGTTGCACATTTTTTCCACCATGTACCGTGTACCTTATAAAACCTATAGGATATAGGATATCCTGCAAAACCTGTAGATTCTTTAATGAATCTCTATATTTTTTCCTTTCTTTCTTTAACTTCAAATTTATCGTTTTTCATATAGTTTCATGTAATATATAATATTATCTTATTTTCATATATTCAATATGAAAACATGTGAAAAGATATATTAAAAATTAATTTTTAATATCATAATTTTTGTAATACGTAACCTATTTTTGTGTGAAAGTTGAAACCTATAATAAATATATTTTGAATCAATTTGTGTGATATTAAGCAAAATTATAAAACTTGCAACAAATTCCCAAATTAAAAATTTTGGAGTTACTTTAATATTAATTGGTCTTATAATATAACATGTCTTTATAATTTGGGAGTTCAAATATGTACATACAACCATAATTCTTCTAAAATAAAAATAACAAATCATTTTAAAATAAAATAGTACAAATTCTTTTATAATAAAAATTTCCAAAAAGTAGACTACAAATAATAATCTTGAATAAAAGTGGTCACATAATTAAAAAAATGGAATATTTTTATTTAACTCTTATATTTAATATATATATTTAACAAGGTAAATACATCATACCTAGAATCTATAAACTTTATATTAGAGTATAGGTTCTAAAGTTGTAACACGGTATAAAGACCTCATATATATATATATATATTGTAAAGACCCGACCCACTAAATCCCAAGATTTAGAGTACCGAGTCTCCAACCACATATAACATTTTCACATTATATGTAAGGTTGTCCTAAAACTAACAGTTTATAAGAATTGTTTGATCAAATTTACTAAAACTTTAGAAACAACTTTCAACAAAACAAGATTGCTAATGAAAGCAATCTATACAAATATATACATCATATGTACAAAGTTTAGTGTCAATACAAGACACTACAAAATTTACAAGTTTTCTTAGTACAAAAAGTAACCCTAAGAGATCTTAAGGTCTTACATCTTAGGCTTATCTACTAAGCCTTCTATACAAAGACTTTTGCTATAACAAAAGCTTCTCCAAAAATCCAGGGTGTTCGAGTCCTATTCGTCCCACTCATCCATGAATTTCTCAAAGTCTGACCCGTAACCCAAATCATCATATAAGTCATCTCCATTACCTGCAAAGCAGCAAAAGTGAGCCAAAGGCCCAGTACACAATAACATAATACAAGAACAAGTTATCAAGCCAAACTTAAATCAAATGGAGTGCATCAATGGAAAAGTGATTATCTTATTAAGTTTTCTTTTACAAAACAACAGGAGGGTATTCAAACCTCGGATCAATTTTTAGGAATTTAGGGATCATGAGTAACAGTAGCTGCTCAGGGGTTGATATAAGCAGTCCGAATACTTATATCTCCTATATCTATTTCATAAAGAAAATAGCTTCATTTAGGGTTCAAAAGTCGTTACTCGACTCTACTTAAACTCAGTCTATAACATGAGCCTAATTCATAAGTTCCCATAAACTTTGAACTAAACAATGGCATTTCCCCCTAAGTTTAAGTAAACATTACTCGGATACTATTCTCCCTATCGGCTACCCACTTAACCAAAACAAATCGCTATTGCACCATAGTGTACCATTACAGCATTTTAAAGTCATTGTATCATGACTTAGGTTAAGCGCTTAGCTAACATGTCATTGCATTATGATAGGTTTGCTGCTCCTCGGACCAGATTAAACAGCGTAAAAGACATTCAATTCATCAAAACATTAAGCCGAATTGAATTAAATCAAATTAGGAATGCCTAATCCTAGCAAACAACAAACAAGTTATTGCGTACTTAAACCCGATAGTATATCACTATATTCACTCGGAAAGGAACTAACTGAAGAACCTTTAACTGAAATAAGAATATCAAAACAATCAATAATTGAATGTAGAATTCACATCTATATATTTATATTATATATATATATATCACAATCTTAGATTAATTATTCAAGGAGATTCAATAAGCTTTGCATATAGTTTTAATATCTAATTCATGCGTAAAACATGTTTATCTAGCTTATATCATCATTAGGAGATCATATATGAAGTAAAGATTGAAGATTGAAGAAGTTTGAATTTGAAAAACTCAGAGGATATGCGGCTATCCTACGCAGGCAAAATTTGAATAAACGCCGGCAGCATGGGAAATATACGCTGGCGGCGTTTCACCTGGCGTTAAATATTTTGATTATATTCGCATCCAACACCGCCCATACGCTGGTGGCGTTGAAGCCTTAATTGCTGGCGTACCTTTTGAAAAATAAACACTAGCAAAATTTTCTTGCAAAAGCCGGGGGCGTTCAAAGCGGCTTTAAAAAAATTGATTCTAGTCACTTCCAACACTGCCTCTACGCCGACTGCGTTGAAGTGCCAGATACCAGCGTACGTTCAAAAACAGACCTATTCGAAAAGAGCTTATTTCCCTTGTTTTGCACTTTGCAAATTTCTAACCTATAAAACTTTTGATCCTTCTTCAAGTTCATTTTTAAATTCATATACTATCTCCTATCTACACTAATCAATCCTAGCAACTTAGAACATTGAATCAACACATTAAATCACTTCAAATCCCATTCCACTCATCCTCAACTTCAACTACACAATTCAACATTATTCCTTCCCAACACTTCATATAACTACTACAACACATAAACAAATTCACACAATAACAAAACACAATCCAACCTATATCAATGCATGAACCAAACAACTCAAAAGACATTAAACTCATTTTACCAAAGATTTCACATAGATACCATAAGAAAGGAAATAAAACAAAAGCTATACTTGTATTAACTTACATGAGTAAGCCTTAGCTTGGAGAGATTTTTGATTCCATAAGCTTGGTGTTATTCTTTGGGTGAGGGCTTATAACTTGAAGGAAAGAAAAAGAGAAAAGGAAAGGAAGAAGATGAAAATTCGTATGGAATGGGAGGGCTGCCAAAAGAGGGCTTAATTAAGCAAATTTTGGACTTATTATTATCTTAAGTTTGACTTTTAAGGCATAATAGACTTTGGGTTGAATTTGGGTTCATTTGGAGCTCATTTGGGTGCAATTTAGGCATGAAATTGGGCTTAATTTAGTAAAATTTATGTCAACTATTTCTTAAACAATTCAAAAGTTGATTTTATAAATTTAAACATAAAACAAACATATTAATGCATAGAAGACACAAATATTAATTATACTATACACACATTAATATATAAAACAATGACATTAATTTCATTACACATGCAAAATAACACATGTGTAATGTTCAAGATATACTAACTTAAACACATTTAGCCTGTTATCAACTCATCTACTCCAAATATTAATATTACCAAACATGACTCTCATAAATCAACATGCTCATATAGTTCAATAATTAAGACAAATAAAACATATACAAGAAAGTCAAATAGAAATTAAATTTAGATCATTTCATATATATATATTATATATATATATCCTACCTTATGAGTATAGGTTCTAGGAAAATCTGAACTCATACTCTATCTTGTGACCCTGAGTACTCATCCAGATCCTGCCCAATCTAGCAAGGTACGAATGGATACCTTATACAACAATATTACCCCTCATCCTTAGGATATACTATATTCATTTCTCCTCCCTAATATATATATATATATATATATATATATTCCAAATAACCAACTATAAATCCAAACTCAAACATAAAACTTGAAAACCTATTTATACTCGATGCCAAAGCAATTGTAACTTAATAATATGAATAATATATTCTCAACAAGTAATTCTCCCATCGCAAGCTATAATATGTATTTTAAAAGAAAAAAATGCTATATACTTAAGAAAACTAATTATAATTTCGAAGTCCAACAGATTAAACTAGAAAGTTTGTCTTAATTTGAATAATTAACAATTGACACAGACAAGGTTAGACATCAAATATTACCGGCATAAACGACTTAAATTAGAACCCATCCATATATAAAGTAGCCTATTACGATCTAATAAAATTTATTGTAATTGGATGAAAGGTGTCACTTATCATAATAAAACCAACCCACCACAATCCAATGAACTTATAATATAAACCTACCATAAACTAATAAAATTACCACAATCTGACAAAACCTACCATAATACAACTAAGTCCTAAATTTAAGTCCCCAAAATGGCAACTTAGGCCAATGATTTCTTAGTTAGACATATGTATGATATAGTTTGTTCTAATAAGTGTCTATTTAAATTATTAGATTTTTATCGATATCGTATTTATATTTTACCTATATTTATAATTTATCTATATCATATTTGTCTTATCATTTATGTTAATAAGTAAAATTATTAATTTTTCGTTAACATCTGTTTTTAATAAATATTTATCTAAAAACAATAAAAATAACAGACTAAAATGATCAAACAAGCAGAATATATTACATGGGGACATGGACAATTTTGAAGTAAAGAAGATGGGTTATGTGGTGCATGTTCGGAAGACACTAGAACAAGGGAGATGAGTTCTTGTTCGAAGTTACAAACTTCTGTCTTTGAGGATGTTAGTGGGCTTGGGCTTATTTCAAATGCTAGACCGGGAGCTAATAGCCTAACTGAGTGTGTTAAGGCCTTAGGTGTCACGCCCCAAAGGGTACCCTAAACGCGACAGTCCACCACACTCGATATTTAAACTTAAGTATGGCATCCTTAGTCATCCCATAAGTTTACATATTGAGTGTAAGGTGTACTCACACAACTTTTAGGATCACACTTTGATTCGAGTAGTCTTAAGAAAGCATACATAGCATTAAGAATATAAATCACAATAAGATAAATAGTTAAACTTTACAAAAGCCAAGGGGCATACCCCCACCAAAATAATAGGAGTCTACATCGTTTAGCTCCAATTACACATATCTGAATTCACATTAAAGAGATTTTCCTAGAAGTCCACGCTTATACTAGGTCCCGACTTTCTCAAAAGCTCTTTAATCCAATGTAGTAAACCTGCACAAAGTGTCCTCTCGGAACATCCAAAAATAGGAACACTGCAACAAAAACTATTGGGGTATAAGCTAATTGCTTAGTGAGATTCATTTTCCAAGTAACATACCCGATCAAGCTAAAATATCTATACAAGCAAGTTATAATTAAACAACCATATGAATGCACAAGCAAATGAGCAAGCAAGCATATGACTTTCCGGTAGTCATAAGTGAATGAATTTACGCCCTCCATTCGGGGTTTGGGGTAGTTCATAAGTCATACAACTACAGTTCCAATGTTGGTCCATAAGACATGCAACCATAGTCCTAATCTTAAGTGGGGTAGTCCATAAGACATGCAACCACAATTTTTAATGTTGGTCCATAAGTCATGCAACCATAGTTTCATTATTTGAATGGGGTGGTCCATAAGTCATGCAACCCTAGTCCCCTTCATTAAAGACCGCTGCCTCCCAAATACACCTTTGTCCCACCAAAGGCATACTCGACAATGATATGCGACTCACTACGTGATATGCATGTACAATTATCATATAGTCATGGTATATTAATTAGATAATTAAAGGTGACCATACAAATTTCAGACATTCCAAATATCTAACGAGCTCATACCAGATTATTGCAACAAAACTTGCCTCGATATACTTATCGTTCATTCATGCAAGTTTAGATCACCATTCAATCACAATTTTATCTTTTCCTAAGCCTAATGCCACTACTACTACAAGCACATCCAAGAGCATAATTAATTGAGAAATGAACTCACTTGTCCATGTAGTGAAATCCACTAGTCGTAATAGTCATCGGCAAGTGGTAACCCGTCCTCCAATTCACCTAGGTACAAAGAATACCCTCAATGAGTATCTCTTATGAAGTTCTATTAAACTTAACAATTTTATTTACTAAGTTCGTCAATTTCCGCCTAGGTTGAATCTTTAACTTAAAAAGATCATATCTAACTCATTTTAACTCGGAATTTAGCTTATAATATACCGATTTATACCTACTTTGAAAGAGATATCTATTTCTAAAGTTAATTCAAACATTTAAGGTCATTTAAGGGTCGGAAATATACTGTACAGTAGGGTTGCGAAAATTCCAAGATTTGAGCCTTTGTGAAAAATTGCCATATCTACTCTATTTAACTACTTAGACCAATTTATTTTAGTCCTAAGCTTGCAAGGAGATTCTCAAAACAAATTAAGAGATTACACACTTATCTAATACCAAACATAAAGTTCAAATGAAACTTCTAAGGATCCATTTTCATATTACCGAAATTTACAAGTTGAAACTCATTGTCTTGTTTTGAGTAATTCCTTTACTAAAACTTACTTAGTTCAATGAAAATAATTTTTCCTATATTATATATCATCAAAGCATTCCATTTTCAATATAAAATACTTGTTTTGAGATCTAAAAGAAGTTTTAAAAATTGGTCTCCCCATAATTACGAATTTCCTCTTTGAAGTTTACAATGAATACAAGACCTAAATTTTGTCTTTTACAAAACACTTGATTTAAGCCATACCTTTTTGGAAAACTCATTTAAACTTATGAAAATTCATTCCTTAAGATATCTATACCAAGAGCCCTTTATATTTTTGTCTAAATCTTCATTTTAAAGTTGGATGATGGGTGCCAAAAATGGGTCTTGGTCTAGATCCGAATTTTCATAAATTTATTTTGAACATATCTCTTGAGAAAATTCATCAAAACTCATGAAAAACAACCCATTACATATTATATCTTAAGAACCCTTTATTTCTTGAACAAAATCCTCATTTTTGAGTTAGAAAACATGTTTTTATTTTGGGTTCTTGTCTTGATCCGAAAATGAAATTTTTGTTTTTGAAAATAAACTTTGAAAATCAATTTTGACTCTTGTAAGATGAAGTCTTGATGATATACATCCATCAAACCTTCATTTTCTTAACAAAAACTTCCATTTTAAGGCTTGGAAGGGGGTTTTTAACATGGTGCCTTGACAAGTTACGAATTTTACTTTTTCATTCCAACTTGAATCTAAGATCTACTCAAAATACAACCATGAAAACATAAGAAAAACTTAGTAATAGGCTCAAACTTCTAGATCTACACATCAACATAACTAAAGCTTGGTAAAACTCTAGATCTACAAGTTATCACATAAACAAGAAGATAAACAAGCCTTCCATATAACAAAAATACTAAGAACAAAAGAGATCATCATCTAGAGGAGTGTTTCACTTCTTGGCATCATCATCCATAGCCTTTTAAGCTTGTGGAATGTCCTTTGATGCATGAAACATCCATAATATCATCCTATAACATCTTATGAAAGCTAAAAGAGGATGATTACCTTAAATATTTGCAAGAAAAATATGTGGAGTGTGAAATGGAAATGGGGGCAGCTTGTTTATTAAGAAGACAAGCCAAGAAGAAAGAAAAGAAAGGAAAAAGAGAGAAAAATGTAGGGTTTGTAAAGATGAAAGAGAAAGGAATAAGATGCTTAAATAGAGATGTAAGAGTGTTAAATAAATTTAAAAAAAATAGAACGTGCAGCTGCACATGGGGGAGGGGCTGGCGTGATTTTGGAGTGTGGGGGGAGTGTGTGTAGTTTGTTTTTAACTTGTATTTTTGAAAGTGTAACAAATTGCTTCCATATCTAACTAAAAGAGACTTTTAAAACATCAAATAATTGATTAAAAATAATGAAAAGTGGCTAATTTATGGGGAATGGGCAGCTGCAATTTTGGAGAAGAGGTGTAAGAAAAAGCAAAAGAAGACATAATAATGTGTAGTAATGATAATGTGTGTACTTGAGATATAGGTTGATAAAGTGGCTTTTTGAATAAGAAAATATATAAAATAAATTAAGAAAAATATTTTTATTTAAGTGGCAGAATTTTTATGATTTAAATAAAATAATAAATTAAATTATTTTTAGAAATTTAACAATTAAGTTATCGGTAAGAGTAAAATAAGCTTATATGAGCTATAACTGATATTTTTAGAATCCGAAAAATTCTAAACTTGATATTTTTGAAATCCTTATAAAAATATGAGTCTAAATATATTAAAGATATATTTTTAATTTTTCGAGCCTCGGGACACGCTTTCCAAAGCAGTATCCAAACGGGCTCGAAATAAGCCGAAATTGAACCGATCTGATATTTTTAATAATTCAAATATTATTACGGACTATTCTAAACACTTTAATTATTTTTCGACTCCTCGATTTATGAACTTGGGTTTACAGGATCTAAACTATAGGGTTTTACTCAAGATCCATTAACTTAAGGTCTCCGGTAGACTTTCCGGCTTAAGGTTAAGGCTTAGAAAACAGGGGTTTACATTAGGGCCATAAGCTGTTGTTCAAATCAGCATCCTTCTTACGTAAATAAAATTTAGTTGTTAGCATGTGGTCACTATGTAGGTGCCATAATATTACAGTTAGTTTATTAGCATGTGGTCACTGTGTAAGTGCCACTTGTCAACTTATTAGTACAGGGAATATAATCTTGTTGTAATTGTCATTATAAATTCTACACTGTAATGACCATAAGAATATCAATCAGAAAAAGGAAAAAACATTACATTCCCAAATCTCGTATTCAAGATCTGTTTGAATTCGAACAATTACAATATTGCGAATAGATACATAATTCATATTAACTAGCCTACCACACTCCAGTTGGTATTAGAGCCAATTGTAATTGTGGATGGTAAAAACTCGTGGGACAGTGAAAATGGAAGACTTTATGAAGGCAATGCTACAAGAACAGGAGGAGAAGTTGGTGAAGCAATTTTCGATGCTCTTCAAGCAACAACAATCCTTGTTGGATAAATATAGTTCTGCCATTGTGGATCTGCAACAAAAAATGACAGACAACATCAGCATGAAGAACACTACATTAGGGAGTCTTAGCACACCTAGAGCTAGCACGTGAAATAGCAACAATGGGAAGGCACCATTGATTAGATTCTCACCAATTCCGATTGGAGAGGTAACTAATAATTTACCCTCTAGGTCTACTCGGTTAGATTTTCCTAGTTTTAATGGGAGGATCTTAAATCTTGGCTAATTAAGGCTGAGCACTATTTTGAACTGGACCAAACTCCCATTAACCAACATGTGAAGGTTGCTAGTATGCATTTTGAGGAAGTGGCATTACATTAGTATCACTTATTTGTTCAAAATTGGACTGCCCCTACCCCCATAACGTGGGAAGAATTCGTGTTAGGACTTCAAACAAGGTTTAGGTCTGACACATTTGATGACCCAATGGTAGCTCTAAAGGAACACTTCTAACAAGGAATTTTAGAAGAGTATTGAAATGTTTTTAAATACCTCATTACCTTGGTACCTTTAACTAAAAATCAAAGGGTCAGCTATTTCCTATGTGGATTGAGACTAGAAATACAGTTCCCAGTCCGAATGTTCCAACCTCAATCCCTACAATATGCCCTCACCTTAGCTAAGTTACAAGAAAACACTCTCTCAGCACAAAATAAAATGAAACCAACTCGATTACCTTACTTACCCACAAATCACCCACATCCTTTAATCACATCCACCACTAAAACAGCCACTTATCCTAAAATTGTCCCAACCGCCAAATCCACCATCATCAACCCACCAAACCAAACAATTAAAAATACCACCACATTTAGCCATACACCCAGAACCTAAAAATGGTTAACCTTAGAAGAAATGGAAGATAAAAGAAGAAAAAAACAGTGCTTTTGGTGTGATGAGCCATTCGGACCAAGGCATAAGCAAAAAAAAATCGTTGAGAGTATTGGTTTTGAGGAAGAGGAGGATGGAAAATGATGTAAGGAATGAGGAAGTCACAATCGAAGAGGAGTTGTCAAAGTTGACTCTGTGCACTCTTAATGATACTAGTGAACCTGGGCTAATGAGTTTTCAAGCTCATTATAAGAAAAGGAAGTTTGGTGTATTGGTTGATAGTGGAAGTTCTACGAATTTTCTAAATGAACGAGCAGCCAAGGGGTTAGGGTGTAGTGTTGAAGATGCTAACCTAGTAAAAGTGGTGCTTGCTGATAGAACAGCAATGACAACAGGAAGACAAATTCGCCAATTGAGACTTAACATACAAGGCCATTGGTTTTCTATTCATGTGTACATACTACCACTTAGTGGCTATGACATCATATTAGGAGTACCATGGTTAGCTCAGTTTGGAAGGATCAGTTGGATTTCACTACTTTGGTCATGGAATTTGATCACATGGGGAACCATTGTACACTAAATGGATTAGGAAATATAGTGAAGGTGCTGAAGGCAAAACCATAACTAAATGGTTAGAACATGAAGGTTTAAATCAAGGGTTACAGTGTTGTGTTGTTACAATACAACATGTATAGGAACTAAAGAATGAAGGAACCGTTGTACATCCTAAGTTGATAGATTTGATTGAAGAATACCATGATTTATTTGAGACCCCCCAGCCATTACCACCACATAGGGGTCATGACCACAAGATACATCTGGAGAAAGGAGCTCAGCCAATCAACATCCGACCTTATAGGCATTCCATGGCACAAAAGAACATACTAGAAGAAATGGTCAATGAATTGTTGCAACAGGGACTCATTAGACCAAGCTACATTCCTTTTTCATCGCCTGTTGTGTTGGTGAAATAAAAAAGATAATATGTGGAGAATGTGTGTGGACTATCGTGAGTTGAACAAACTCACCATTAAGGATAGGTATCCTATACCCCTAGTGGAAGACTTGTTTGATGAGTTATACAGATCTTGTTACTTCAGCAAATTAGACCTTAGATAGGGTACCATCAAATAAGAATGGAACCCAATGATATCTATAAGACAGCATTTAAAACACACGAGGGGCATTACGAATTTTTTGTTATGCCTTTTGCCTTAACCAATGCTCCTTCAACATTTCAAGGTTTGATGAATAACATATTCAAGGCTTACCTATGTAAGTTTGTTCTAATGTTCTTTGACGACATTCTGGTGTTTAGTGACAACATTGAAGCACACAACAACATCTCACCATGGTTTTTCAAATACTAAGAAGGAGAAGTTATATTTGAAAAAGAGCAAGTGTTTGTTTAGGGTTGCTCAAATCAAGTACCTTGGACACATCATCTCTAGTCAAGGGATCACCATAGATCCTAAGAAGATTGAAGCAATTAAGAATTGGCCTAAACCAACCAATTTGAAATAGCTACAAGGTTTTTTGGGACTAGCTGGTTACTACCGGCATTTCATTCAAAGGTTTGGAAAGATTTCTGAACCTTTGACGCTAATGTTGAAGAAGGGAGGGTTTGAGTGGTCTTGTGAAGCCTGGAAGGCTTTTGAGCAGCTTAAAGAGGCGCTCATTAAGGCTCTTGTTTTGAGCCTACCAGATTATTCCAAACCCTTCGTTATTGAGACCAATGCCGGTAATGAAGGGATAAGGGCTATTCTAATTCAAGACCAACATCCTATTACATATTTAGCAAAACACTTGGACCAATATAGAAAGGGTTGTCAATATACGAGAAGGAGATGTTGGCATTAGTTCAAGCGTGGATAAATGGCATCACTACTTGATAGGGCGACATTTTATCATTAAAACAGACCACGAAAGCCTCAAATATTTTTAGAACCGAGGCTTGTCTCCCCAAGTCAACATAAATGGTTGACTAAGCTCCTAGGATTGGACTATGAGATACAGTACAGGAGTGGAAATTCCAATAGAGCAGCTGATGCGTTGTCTCGAGCAGGTTTTGCAGGTCTTGGAGTCAATTCCTATTCCCCTACAAGCCCAAAAATTCTGGAGGCAGTTAAGAGGAGTGTTCAAGAACACAAGCCTTACAAGATTTGATCACAAGGCTTAAGCAAGACCAAATCATTGGCAAATGTGCTTTAGATGGGGAGCTACTAAGGAAGGATGGGAGGCTCGTGGTTGGACCTGATAAGGATCTCAGAAACAGACTCCTATCCATTTATCATGATGGAGTTGTGGGTGGACAATCAGGATGTCACGCCCCGATAGTACCCTAGTAGTAGTAAAAGTTACACTTGAATACTATCACTAGATTACCTTCAAAGAATGACAGGTTTTCAAGACAACAGGATCTTTTTAGTTGCTTGATAAGAAATAACAAATATATAAAGAAATAACTTAGTGAATAAACATTACAAAACTATTACAAACCATATAGTTCCTTTGGAGTACACAACTAAATAATCTAATCTACTAGTACATAACCATCAAACTAAATTATATCTGTAGACTTCTAGCTTCAAAACTCTTACCGGAGCCATATTCTTGGATGTAACTAACCAGGGTCGTAAAGTGAACCTGAAAAGACTGTAGGAGCATGAACGAAACCACAGCTCAGTGAATAACCAGACATATCACACATCACACAAGTCATTAACAAATCATATGCAATGCAAGCACTAAATCATATGCACAGATACAAGTTTGGATGATCTAGAATCCAAACAGGAAAAAGATTTACGCCCTCTTTTTAATGGGTTGAAGAACCAGTACTCGATGACCCACCTGCTCAGGAGAGACTAAGTACACAGGAGAATCAACGATTTCTCGTTTTAAAGGTTATCACTTTGAATATAGTTGATTGAACAAACCATCTCCTGCAATCCCCTTAGAAACTCCCTAAGTATTAATCATTTCAAAGCGATTCTACGGGCGACGTTCTTGGTGCCTTTTAGTTCCACATAGGACCGCCAGACCAAAGAGAACCTTGGAAGAACTTACACATTAGATCAACCAAGCGAAAACAGAGATTCGAAATATTAATACATATCAGGCTGTCACAACCATATATGCAACAATCCAATTTGTGTAATGCATGCTCATATTATTTTGTTAAGTCAATAAGTCTTAATCAATTTCAAAGTGACCATACATTACACACAATCATCATTATACTACTACACAACATCAATAATGACATTATCGCTTTTATAGGGATATTTTAACAATCATACACTCAGATCATATCATACTTTCAACAAGCACTTATTAGTTATCTTTATTTTACATATTCAACTACTTACAAGCACAACCAATGTAATATGACTGAATTACTCACCTGCTCATACTGCCTCAATCGTAGTAATTGCTGGTAGATCCTCTAGTGAGTGAAAGTCACCTATTTAAGACCAAGTATTCATTAATACAAATTAATTAAATCCCTATATGTGATTAGTGTTCTAGACTCGATATTTTGGTAATTATTATTACTTAATGTTGTCGTGTTTCTCCTATTTTATCTCGCATAATTGTTTTGTTATTTTTAGGAGTCACATTACTCAAGAAATTAGTTGATTTCAATTTCCATTCTTACCTATTTTATCTGTTTAGAACAAATATTTAACTAATACTAACTTTGATTAACATTAAATATTCGTCTTAAATTCTAGGGTTTTAAAAGTTTATTATATTTTACTCTAATTCTATCTAATCATTTGTGATAAATCTTATATTGTTGTACATATATATATAATACACTAAGTAGGCTTAAGATATATATTATATATATATATATGTTCTGTTTATTTCTGAAAATATGCTTTCGGCAAAGAAATTTGGGCGTACGTCGGCAGAAAGCCGCCGGCCTTCATCCCCAGGTGTCGGTGTAAAATTGTTTTTGAAGCAATTTTCATATCGAGTGCACCGGTGTTGAAAGCTGTCGACTTTCAACGTACGCCGGCCCAACGCCGTCGGCGTAGATCTCCAGGTAGCCGGCTTACGTTCAACTTTTACGTGAAAAATTATTTTACGTAGCCTCTGTGGGGTGTAAGCTGCTTATAAGCCGCCGGCCTATCCTTGTAAGCCGCCAGCTTTGAGTGTTTACACTGCCGGCTTTGTGGCAATGTTGTACTGTTCATCATCTTCCTCCTCGGTTTAATTCATTTTCTTTTATTTTTACACGTTAAAAACATACTCAAACTATTTTTAAGTGTTTATACATCAAATATAAGGACATAAAACACGTTTAAAAACATATATATATATATATATCTCGATTCTTAGAAAATAAGGTTAGGGTTTTGGATTATTACCTCGTTGGAGCTTGTTTGATGTAATTCGAGGCTCGTGTTTGTGTTTATTATGTTCCTAAGATTATTAGAAGTCAGTTATAAAGCTTAGATTTGAAAGAAAACCAATCGAGTTACCTCAACTTACCTTTGAGTTCGTATTTTAGGATTTTTAGCTTTGTTTTTCCTTTGATCCGAGTTCGGTTGTCTCGATCTTATTGTTCTTCGTTTTCAGTTCGTTTTGTTTGATGTTTGGGAGTAATTTCGTGCTGAGGAGTTTAAGGATTGACAATTTTTGGTCTGTTCTCCATTATGAGCTTTAATTACTCATATATATATAGAAGAAGAAGAACGATTTGCAGCTGTCCTCCTCCGAATTCTCCTCCGTTTTTGGCTTTTTTTAACATGTTATTTTCATTGCATTTAATGTGGACTTGAGCTGGCATTATTCTTGGTTATTAGGTTACTTTGGTTGAAGTATTTGGTGAATTATTGAACAACATTCCGGCACCTCTTTCTTCCTCCATTTTCCACCGAAATGCAGCCGTATGCATATATATATATATATATTAGTTTATTATTTTAATTGAATTTTAGATTAATTAAACGAGTTATACGGGTATAAATTAGCTAATATTTGGAAGTTTTTGTACAAAAATATGTTTATAAAATCATACAAAGCACTTAGATTTTCAAATAATACCAATTTAGGTTATATATATACGTAGTTATTTATTCGTATAATTTTATCTCTCGCGATTTGGATTTCTTAAGCTCGTTAGGTCCATTTTTGTTTCAGGCTCTGATAGCTTAAGAAAACTCGGTTTAGAATAATGGCATGATCTGATTATTTGTTTGGGATTCAGATTTTGAGTTATTCGATAGTTTATACTTTCGTTGTGTATTTAAAATCTTAACGGTTCATTTTTGGATCATTTTTCTGTTTATAAGCGTAAATAATCATTTATGCAGTTTTGGACTTAATACAGAAAGCAAACTATATATATATCTTTAGTTTTGATACTGAACATGAATTCTTATTTGTAGCTTTTAATTTTAACTAGGAATCTTGAATTTAGGGTTTAAGTCTAAATATTAACTCATCACTACTCGTTATTCTAATCTCGAATCATTATCGGGATCAAAAACAATCATTTAATCCCTATATTCATATTTTCTATTTAAATCTATTTGTATATCAGGTTTCGGGTCTAAATTTTAGATCATATCTTGAATTATTTATTCAAGATACAAAATCTCGTTTTTGGTATAAACTAGGGTTAAAAAATTTCTTTATTTGGTTCTTAAATTCTTCATCTATCCAAAATCTAAATATTAATCTATTATTAGACTTCGATTAGAATCTAAATCTATTATCTAGTTTATACAATATATTATAAGGTCGTGTACTAATGTGAAAAATTCTCAGGGTTTACACAGGAGTACAAGCTACATTCAAGAGGATACATTCTACCTTCTTCTGGTCAGGAATGGAATGAGATGTCCGGAAATATGTTTAGGAATGTTTGGTTTGCCAAAAGGAACAAATATGAGAATGTGGCTACTCCCAGGATTGTTACAACCTTTACCCATTCCAGAAGGTTGTTGGACCGATATATCTATGGATTTCATAGAAGGACTTCCTAAGTTGCACAGTAAGGAAGTAATTATGGATGTGGTTGACAGATTAAGCAAGTATGTACATTTCATGCTTATCTCACCCTTACTCAGCTCCAATGGTAGCTAACTTTTCATGGAATATGTTTTTAAGCTACATGGTTTACCTAACACGATTGTCAGTGACAGAGATCCAACATTCCTCAGCCATTTTTGGAAGGAATTCTTCAAACTCCAAGGAGTGGAACTATACATGTCTTCAGCCTACCATCCCCAAACCGATGGTCAGACTGAAGTCTTGAGCAAGTGCCTAGAGACCTACTTGAGGTGTGTCACAGGTGATAATCCTAAGAGGTGGTTTGAGTTTCTTACTTTAGCGGAATGGTGGTACAATACGAACTATCATTCTAGGCCTAAAACAACTCCGTTTGAGATCTTATACGGCTATCTACCACCTTTACACTTACCCTACATAAGAGGTGACTCTAGGAATGATATTGTAGACAAAATGTGGGTTGATCGAGAGGATACCCTCAAGGTACTCAAGTTTCACTTGAAGAGAGCTCAGAAGAGAATGAAGCAACTAGCGGATAAATCTAGGAGTGAAAGGATATTCGAAATTAGGGATTTAGTTCTAGGTAAACTTCATCCGTACAGACAAAAGAGCATCAAAGACCATCCTATACATAAGCTAAATTCTAAATATTACGAACCATACAGAGTCAAGGATTAAATAGGAGAAGTGGCTTACCTCATCCATCTGCCAGAAGGGACTACAGTTCATCCAACCTTTCATGTCTCGCAACTTAGCCGTTATGTACTAGGACGCTACACCACCTCCTCGACGCTACCACCCTGTACAACAGAGAAGCACTAGAACTAGAAGCCATTTTGGACCGGAGACTTGTGAAGCATGGATCTAAGGCCGACACCCTGGTTCTAATCAAATGGAAGGGTAGACCTGACAGCGATGCTACATGGAGTACTTCTCTAACCTTTTGCTGAGATTTCTGAATCAATCCTTATGGACAAGGGTTTTCGAAGAAGGAAGAAATGAAGTAGGGAAGCTAGGGTTATGTGGTACATGTTTGGAAGACGCTAGAATAAGGAAGATGAGTTCTGGTTTGAAGTTACAAACTTCTGTCTTTGAGGATGTTAGTGGGCTTAGGCTTATTTCAAATGCTGGACCGGGAAGCTGATAGCCTAATCGAGTGTGTTAAGGCCTTAGGGCCATAAGCTGTTATTCAAATCAGCTTCTTTCTTACGTAAATAAAATTCAGTTGTGAGCATATGGTCATTATGTAGGTGTCATAATATTAATTAGTTTGTTAGCATGTGGTCACTGTGTAAGTGTCACTTGTCAACTTATTAGTACAGGAATTATAATCTTGTTGTAATTATCATTATAAATTCTACACTGTAATGACCATAAGAATATCAATCAGAAAAAGGAAAAAAAAAAACATTGCATTTCTAAATCTCGTATTCGAGATCTGTTCGAATTCGAACAATTACAATATTGCCAATAGATACATAATTCATATTAACTAGCCTACCACACTCCAAATTTCCTAGTTTTTGAATGTCTCGGTGTTTTTCTCATGTCTCGTAACACTTAACAAGATCAAAAAGCTTTTCAAATTTCACCGGGACATTACGATAACAAGAAGCACCCGTTTTTTCTCTCTTCAATATCACCGGAAAAGATTGTTCTTTTTCATCTGGGTATGTATGGAAACCAACTTTTATCATGTCTCTCGTTCATTTCATCGATTCGATTGCATTTTCTAGTGTAAATGTTGTCTTTATGTCGCATTCCAGCATTTTTAAAATGTTTCTGATTCTTTCTGTAGTTCAGTTACATGGGGAAGGTAAAAATTCGCGATGTAGTATTCAGAAAAATGTTTCGTTCTAAGTGTTTGACGAAATGTCTCCTGTTTACTTTGATGCTCCAATTGAATTGGACCAAAAGTCGAATCCAATTTCCTTCAGTGGATGAAATGCGGCGGTAGAAAATATTTTCCAAACTTTTCTAACTAACGAACTAAGTATTGATCATTGCCGAATATTTGTTCATTTATTAAGAGTATTGTGTTAATCTGTAATGATTAGCTGATGCAAGATCCTGAGACTGATTGTAAAACTCGAATTTGAATTGCCTCTAATATACAGCTATTTATTCCTGTGATCGGTTCCATGTTATATGCACAATATTCCTGGGGAGGTCAGGACTACGTTATGCCAGTCCCTTGTGTTCTGTGGCAGCAGTGGAGGGCTAGTGACTATTTTTTATGTCTGTATTAGAAGTTACTGAGTATACAGAACAATGATTTTCGTGGTTTTGTAAGAACATAATCACTTCGTTCGATTCTGATAGAACAATCTAAGTTCTATTTCTGAAATCCATATAATATCGCTCATAGAATTAGGGCTCCATGAAATGTTGAATTTTTTTGCTCGTGTAGTTTGATTTCAGGATCACAATGATGGGACCTGAAATTATACATCTGTCTACTCCAATTATTGTGTTGAGCTTTTAAAATTGATTCGATAACTGGATTTTGTTTGTTGTTCTTATGACATGCTTTTGTATGTGCGGGGAATAATTTAAAGCAGGGATTTGATGAGTGGTTCTGTTGCATCCAAAAACTTGCGGGCAGCTTTATCGCACTGTGTACAGCAAGTTCGAAGTTATGATTACCATCACTATCTTTGCCTCCTGGAGCTTCCTCCAAACATGCGTAAGGCAGCATTTGCTTTCCGAGCCTTAAATGTTGAGACGTCAAGAGCCATGGATGTTGCTTCTGACCCAAGGATCGGCCTTATGCGCCTTGTCTGGTGGCAAGAGGCTATAGACAAAATCTATGGAAAAAAGGTAATTGAGCACCCGACAGCACAAGCTCTCTCTTCAGTTATTTCTGAGTAAAATCAGTAAGGGATGGTTGAAACGTTCGGTAGAAGCTCGGATTAATGATGCGAGAAGAGAACCAACTGAGATCCCAGAAACCATTGAGGAGTTGGAGAAGTACGCTGAGGATACCGCCTCAACAATTCTCTACATGACACTTCAAGCTGGTGGTCTTAAGTCCACTGTAGCTGACCATGCTGCATCTCATGTTGGAAAGGCCAGCGGCCTTCTTTTACTCCTTAGATCTTTGCCATACCATGCAAGCCGCAACCTTCATTCTCTATATATACCAAAAAAAGTGGCAGCCAAACATGGATTGCTAGTTCAACATGCAGGTCAGTCAGCGATCCGATTTGATTCTCGTGAAGGTCTCTCTGATGCAGTGTTTGAGATGGCATCTGTAGCTAATGCCCACCTGGAGAAGGCTCGTGAATTAGCTAAATCCATACCCAAAGAAGCACTCCCAGTTCTGCTTCCAGCAGTGCCTGCCCAGGTTATGTTGGATACACTCCGGCAGGTACATTTTGATGTTTTCAACCCTAGGCTATTGCGTGGGATTATGGGTGTTTCTCCACTGCACTACCAATTGAAGCTTAAGTGGAATTCATGGAGGGGTAAATTCTAATCAATTGAACTTCTATTATGTACAACATAACAAGTGCTTTGTGAAGAGGATGCTGCGAAATTTCCAACGCAGAATCGATCACTTTTTTGCATTCAGAAGCCTCACATCGCCTCATACCTCCTTTTCTTAAGTCTTAGTGTTGTATAATTTGTTTGTTTTGGTTCTTGCAATAAAAGCTTCTGATTTCAATGAGAATTTGGACAAGAGGTACATTACATGAGCAGAGTTTTTATAAGCTCAACTTTGGAGGAGGTCGTCCCCATGTTTTTATGGGGACAATGTGGCGAATGATTGGTTTTCTTGGCCGGGTAATTTAGTCTTGTTTATGACCATCAACTTATTGAACTTGCACTTATTTTTCTGTATTCCAATTGTCTTATAATACGGAAATTCTAGTTTCATTAACAGCTTAGGCTATGCCTTTGGGTGGGTGGGTTGTGCCAGGAGCACTGCAAGGTAGTATGATTTAGGAAACAATAGGAATATGAAGTGCGATGCTAGCTCAACTCGATTTATAGCTGGAGTTATGTTCTAAACCTTCTCCCTGGCATTATAGTTCTTTGACATATCTCGAGCTTTCCTCATATTCTGTGCGATCCAATCTAATTGCTTCAATTTCAAAACAGGCTGCATGACACATCAAGCTATTCGGTATGATGTTACCATCCATATCATTCTTTATTATGATTGATAATGATATGTAAAGTTGGAAGGTACCATAAATCCTTGTTCTAATGGCGCCGAACATTTGGCATTTTTTAATTAGTCCATTTGATTGACCATTACATCTAACGATTTGCATATCTGATTATGGAAAGTGACATATCAAATACCCAGTTTCAGAAAATAACTTTTTACTAGTGTTGTAAATCCAATTTGAGCAACTAAATGACCGTCTATTAGATTGAGATTAATTATTGTCACATTGAAAAGAACGAACTCAACTGAATTCAATATTCGAATGTTAGATTCAAATCAAACCAAGCTCAAGCTCATAGTGCTTACGTATTCAAAAGAGTAGGTAGCAATGGATGACAAATTAAAATTTACACACAAAATTAGGCTGCATTGAAGATAAGTGGACTGTCGTTGGTACAAAAATATAATCAAAAGAATGGTTTCCAATAAATTAAACAAACCCAGGGAGCATCTATAGAACCATGGATTAAAGAATACAGTTTCAAGTCTAATGTGGAAAAGACTACAATTACACAACTAAAAAACACACAAAAATACAAACCTCACTAAAAACCTACAATTAAATAAGCCTCAGACGTAGAAGATAGACCAATGTAACTTAGCGATGAATATGATAGCATGTAATGCCAAAAGAAGAGTGGACAGCAACCATTTAGCGGGCAATGAAGACAAGTGCCATTAATGCCATTAGAAGAGTGAATAAAGACCTTGCATCTGTGATTGTTGCAAAGGAGATGTCCTGTGGCCTGTCAAATGGAACAAAGTGTTAAGTCTTTGAAGAGAAATTTTAACATGGAAGTTCAGAGTGAAGAATTTGATGGACATACTTCTGCAAATGGCTAAGGGAGCCACAGAAGAGAGCATTATCTGGAATTGGCAGCTCAGTTTTGTTTGTAGCCTCTGGATTAACAACTCGGACATAGGTTTCTTGGCCGAGGTACCATGAGTCAAGGTTCTCTGCCCTTAGGTTCCACACACCAACATTGTCCAGTGAGATCAGGATTGCAGTCCACGCACCAGGATAGACCTGAAAATGGGAATAGAAACAACAGGGTTATAGATTATATGGACTAGTAGAGGAGCTTCCATTTGTTTCAGTTTCAGCCTGAGGAATTCTGTGTTATTGATGACAAGTACATCTTGAAACTACTCAGTGTGACAATACAATGAAAAACATTGAAGAATCAAAAGTTCGGTGAATTTGTTTTTTACTTTTTTTATATCTATCTAAATTTTCTTTACCATAAACCATGTGCTATAAGAACTTTAATTGTGTATCACAATCATAAGTTACATGATGTTCACATATTTTCCAGTTGAAAATCTCCTGATCAATAGCTAAATTGACATAATGACATACCTGTATAGTTGAGCGAGCAATACCATCCCACTTATTATAAGTTCCCCTACTATTTTCCGTCCACTCCCCATAATCCATCCTGCACAAGGTCATGGTCAGGAAGGCGTAACTTCTAGGAGAAAGTAAATGAACACACAAGTTACATGAATGCTTACCCGGCAACAAAGAAAGCATATCCACTCATATGATAGGACTGCACCTTGGTATCATTGTTCTGTAGAATTACTTCCATAAATCCCCTGTAGGTGCCATTAATGATGGATGCTTCCATTTTAGGTGCTCCTGTAAGTGGCCTTGTGGGGAAATCAAGCTTATATACTCCTTTTACTTTGTACTGGTCAGCAAGCCTGATAGGGGTGGGAGGATTAGCATATGAGATTCCATTAAGCGTTGTCCGCGTTTTCCATTAATTGTTACTGGGGGCTTGTTTCTCAGCACATAAACCTGAGTCACATTAATTGACCCATAGCGAAAGGATCCCTGAGGATTGGGACGAGCACCACTGGCTGTTACATTCCATCTGCAAAAGGAAACACTTAAGTTTCAGATTCACAACTGCAGTCATTAAAATTGATTTGGAAATCATATAGAAGACATCTTCAGGAAGAGACAACAATCTATTGCGTCATGTTTCAACAAACAAATTGTGTCTGGGTTTAAAAACCTGATCGATCTTGCTTGGTTCATGGAATAGGTTTTGTCAAATTGATCTTGCGGTGGGTCAGGAAGGGGACCACTCGCCTTTCCTTTTGAATTAGTATAATGCAAGATGGCGACACCCGTAACTCTTGTCCAAAGTGATTCGTTCACCATTCTTGCACTTGCAACAATGTAATAATCACTGCTTGCATTCTGATCCATTGTTACCAGAAACGAATATGTCTGGCCTACATGAATGTCCAAACTAGTGTAGTTTTGTTGCACCGTATATGATCCCTCTGTTTCAGCCAAGAGAAGATTATGACCCTGAATCCTGAAGTTCAAGCTTGTGGATATTCCAACATTGCTTACACGGAGTCGGTAAGTTTTCCCTGTCAATTATTATCACAATTATTTAGTAAAAACAAGCTGATTAATGGCTCACAGGAATTACTTGTCTGAAACTGACACTTGTAAGGAGAATGAATTTGCATAACAATATCACACAACAAACAGGCATTCATTATAATTTTCCAAAGCAAACAAACCTTGAGATCCATCTTTCAACTTTGGTGCATCAAAAATAAAAACAAATAGAGTAAAAGTATTGCAATAACCTTAAAATTAAGCTTGCAACAAAGAACAACATTGATGAAGCTACACTAAACCAGTATTCAGCAAATTCAAAATGTAAAAGGCCCTTCCCATGGATCCCTGATGGAGTACTAACTTTTTTCAAAGTTTAGACAAGTATGAATGAAATAATTAACTTTTCAAGGATCATAATGTAACCAATATCGTTACTCTGGGTCGATCTTTCAATAGAATAGACAATTACCTGGGTGGACTGTGATTGTTTCATAGTCAATATCATCAGGGACAAGTGTGGTGTTATATCTATAGGGTCCCTTCCCATTTATTAGTACACCATCTGGCATTCCAAGATCTTTTCCACCATTAAGGGACTTCCTCAAGTCCTACAATTACAAGCAGACACGAATGTCAGAACCATGACAGAAAAGTACCAATAAGCAGACCAGAAGATTAATATATTTGAGAAACACCTACTGTATGGTTTCTGGTGTACCAATCACCAATCATAATGGCAATATCCCCATCTGGGGTATCAAATGGAATAGGAATTATCGGCCTGTTTGATGATAAATCCCCCGAATCCACCAGCTGCTCTCTGGAAGTTAGTGGATGGGAAGTAAAAGTAACTTCCAATCTGATCTTGACCTGAAATTGGTAAGTCCAGTTCCATTTTGGTGGGATTGGACAATTTGTACCAAGGACTCCGTCTTGCCAAGAACTACGCCTCTGTTGTATACCACTCCTGGTGCAAACATATTTAAACAATCATATTATTGTGATTAACGACATAGAAATGGAAACCTTTTTCATCTCAAAATACGAAGAAAATCTTACCAATGCAATAGCAGAGTCTCATCCAGTTTGTTATGAACATTGACGACAACATTGTTGTTAGTAGTGACATTAATGACAGGACCTGGAAATTTGTCATTTATGGCAATAACCTGCAAGTAAAAATGTCCATTCCACCAAATATTAATCACCCATAATCATGTAATGCGTCAGAAACATACCTAACTCCCTAAATGCACACTTCACTTCTATACAAATCTTAAAAGATACATCTTGATACAGTTTTAGCTGATCCAAACCGATACTATGTTTAAAATTTAAGGATATCAGTACGCGATTTCCACTTGTCCAGCTTTCGGCTAACATTCAATAAGTTTTGAAACTTGCAATTCAATTTACTTTACACACGATACCTAGAGTAAGCCGAAAATGCAAAATGAGCTGAATTTTCGGCTTCAAATTTAAAATTTTAAAAGATCCAGAGCTATATTTAACAATAGGCAAATGCTAACGACTAAAACTGCAGCACATCTGAAAATATGTCCATTTACAGAAGTAATGCTATAACACTACATAACATAATGTCCATGCAACTTCAATGACAAGACTAAAAAGCACAGAACTTTACATATTCCTAGCCGATCTGGAACTAAAGATTGAATCTTTGAACAAACTAAAACAAACCCATGTTTAGAAACATCAAAATCTCCAAACCCAATACAGCAAAATGCATGAAAAAGAGTAAACTTTGACTTAAAAGATCTACTAAAAACAGACCTGTTGAGGTACACCAAGAGGTGAAGCAGTCATATAAGTGACCTTAAAATCATAGAAAACAAATGGGTCGTCGCAAAACATAAAGATGAGAAAAGAGCAATGTGGACAAGCAGCAAAATGGGAAAGATACTCAAAGCCATTTTTTTTTTGAGGAATGTAAAGTGAAAGGTTTGTTTTTTCTCACAAAATTTGAAGGGTTTTTTAGTGTACTTTTCTTTGCTTTCCTGGGTTTACATTATCCACACAGAGAGAGGGAGAAGAGAACAATGTATGCTTTTGCTCAGTAGCGTCTAGAATAGAGAGAGAGAGGGGAGAATAGAGAGAGAGAGGGGGGGCGAGAGAACAGCTCTGCTTTACTTTGAAGGGAGCTGAGCTGGATGGAGTAAAACCTGTGAGTGTGAGTGTGAGTGAGAGTGTGTGTGTTCAGAGTGGGTGAGACTTTAAGGAATAACAACTACTTAACCGTATCCTAAACCATATTCAAAGGTTGTAAATTTAAGAAAACTCTTATTACAAGATTCTCACCCCTTTCGATTAAAATAAAAGGGTTATTTGAAGAAGAGATGATCTACAATTTTGGTGAATGTGTAGGAAGCTGACATATGATTTTGGAGGATTAAATTATTGATGTATATTGTATAAGGTATGTGCATTTTTAATATTTCTTTCTTGCCAAACAATGTGCATTTTTAAATAATATACTTTATTTTGATTGAGGTTGAATGGTAGGTAATTGGATCACGATTTATAGTTTATTCTAGCTTTAAACGTGCTGTTTAAACACTAGTTAAATATTTCTTTCTTCTTTAAGTGATTCTTTTATTATTTACTTGTGATGAATATCTATTTATTAGTATATTACCATTATTTATATGCAAATTGAACTCATGGGTTCTTTTTTTTTTTAATTTCGCTTGTAATCCATAATTTTTAAGCAAAATTTGATTTTTTTTTATGCATTTTTAGATTTTGAGATTCAAGTATTGTGGTGCTTTGGGTTATCCTTTACTTTCTTAAGTTCTTTTGTTATCCTCCATCTTACGCAATGCTAAATAAATTATACCTTGTTATAAAAAAGTATATGGTAAGAGGAGTGAATATTAGATTATTTAAGGAGTTGAATTTGTTGGATTGTCCCAAAGGATCTACAAACTTCTGTTTTCCATATTTAGAAAATTATACATTCAATGGTTGTTTTTATTTGGCTTTTTTATTTATGTTGTTTCAGTCCTCATTTTTTAAATTTTTATAAAATTGGATTTACATTTACTCCATTGAAATAGTTATTATTTTTTATATATGTTAATTTCTTATTGGCCTTAGCCTTAGGCGGGTATATAGTTTGCACAGTTATTTCCCATTCATTTTTCTGACAGATTATTTTAGTTGTTATATTATGTAATAAAATATATATAATATTATTTTATTAAACCAATTATTATGAACTAATATTTGAGGAATCAAATAAAAAAACTTAATTAAATTGCATGTGTGATTTTTCTTTTTTTTTTTAATTCTAATTACTAATTAGCTACAATTGATATAAAAGTGCCGAAACCGAACCAAAAACCTCAGTGTTATGAAAAATTCTATGGTTTCATAATGTTTATAATATGACCAATCCTATCACATTATGAACCATTTATATCTATTTTATCTTTGATCAAAGTTATTAAATTTTTTATATTACTTTTTTATAAATAATTAAAATATAGTATTAGTAGCAGAATGATCGATAAGGAAACCGTAAGATTCCCATCATTTTATTTCGATTCAACGAAGATCCATGTTTTTGGAGACGAATAAGTTTTTATATAAAGTGTTCCACGAGCCATATGACCACGTTATATCCTATTTGTACAATCAAACAATTTATCTCCTTTTTATAGAAGAGTGACCCATCCACTTTATTTTATGTATTTAATATTCCTTTACTTTGTTATAATAACAGTTTCATTATAACCAACCTCATTCTTAATAGAGAGTTATTATAACATCTAATTATATTTTAGGTATATTATTATAGAAATAATATGAAAACAATCATTCATTATTCAGGTAATGAATAATAATTGAATAATCCGATTTACTTTTTCTTAAAAATACTCTCATTAAAATAAAAGATAATTAATAATTTTTTATTACAATTATATTTTATTTTTAATAAAAAATTATAATGGAAAATAATTTTTCCGGAAAGTGAGTGAGGGGATTTGATTTTTGAGCTATACCCGTATAATTTTCCGTGGGAACAGTGCGAGAAATAGAATGGATTATGGCTGGTTTAGGTGGCTAGGTCACGGTAGGGTAGCTGATTCCCAAGCGCTTTTGTCGGGGATTACTAAAGTCGACACCCGTGCATACTTGGAACATCATTCAATTTTGTTGGGTGAATTTTGTTTGCGTGGCTTTAATTATGCCAATTCATGGCATCACCACGGAATTTCACCCTTTCATATGCCAATATATGCCGGCAATTTTTCCTATAGCATCCACGTCTCTTTAAATCTTACAGGCGCTAAGGATCACACGAAATTCTTCACAATTTTTTAAATCGTATATTTTTATACAACATGCTTAAAAATAATAAAAAAAAAAGCAAAAAGACATAAAAAAAAAATTACCTTTAGGTTTGTTAATAGAAACTTTCAAAAGTTTAGAAAACTATTTTCATGTGGAGGGACTCAAAAAGTAAATTCTTTGATATAAAATCTTTTATTAAAACCCTAGGATGGGATGCTCTTTAGATTCATCTTTTTCATTTTCATATGCTGACAAATTTTATCGAGATTTATAATTAGTAATCATTTCATGTAATATGTCATATTTAATAAATCTTTTTTAATAATGAAGGGCTTAATTATTATAATGAAAAGGAAAGAAAAGATGAAATCCTAAATGTAAAATTGACCGGAAAGCAATTTTTCGGCATATATATATATATATATATATTTAAAAGTGCTGATCTAATTCTCTTTTTGTCACCATTGTTATAGCGTAGAAATTTTATTCCATCGGTATTTGAATGTTATGTGTGTTGAAGCATAAGAATCCACATACTTCAAATGTTAAAAATTATAAATTAGGATTATGATTTTTTTTTAATTTCTATTTCTGTCAAAAAAAATTAGGATTATGCTAACAAATTGATAAAAAAAAAATCATAATTTTAACATGTCATTGATGCATGCATGAAAAAAAAATGTTCTATGATTTTTATATCATATTCTAATGGGATAATGTTAAGAATGGTATCTCAATTTCAGTAAAATATGTTATTAGATACCTAAATTTTGAAATTGATCAATTTAATATCTAAAAAAAATTTCCGTATACGTAAATAGCACCTCTGTAAAATTGACTAATACTGTTACTATACGTGTCATTTTTAATCAATGTGATAGAGGTACTATTGATGTGTATGAAAAGTTTTTTAAATACTAAATTGATCAATTTTAAAGTTTAAGTACTGAATTGATCAATTTAAAAAAAAAAAAGAATCTATGCATCAATATTTACCATTAAAAGGGCCATCGGTATGAATATGACGCATAATTATTTTTTGAATAAAAGGAGTTACAACCGAACCACCTCATAATATCTTAATAAATGTTTAGATTTTAGTGATTATTTTTAAACAATGGTCTCTAAATATCAAAAGCTTATTATGCAAAATCCTATTTTTCAGAACGAGTTGAGGGGGTAGGCATCATTAGCCAAAAAAGAAGCAAAAAATTAGGGTTTGTTAGGAGCAATGCTACAAGCTTTTTTAATACAGTGGGATCTTTGTAAAATCGATCATTATGAATGTTATGACAAATTGGATTAGAAAATCTAGTGGCAAAAATGAGGAATTCATTAGCATGATATTTAGTTTGAATCAGCGAAATGCGGTACGTATAAAAATTATTCAATAAGCTCTTTTGAAGGAATTCCAGGCGATCCTTATGATTATTTAGAAATCCAAAGCTTTAATAGAGAAAAGGATCGTTTGGCCAAAAAAATAATAGAGAAAAGGATCTAAAATGGAATGATTTTGAATATCAATGCATTCAGTGAAAAATCATCTTCCACTTTTGAATTGGAAGCAAGAACTTCATGTTAGAGTTAAAGCCCCAAAAAGGGAATTGATAACCTTTTTAATACGAAATCATAGCAGTTTTCCATTCATTGGTAGGTACGCAGGAGGTCAATATCCTTGCTAATATAGTAACCACTGAGGTTTGCCATCTAGACGAAGAGAAAATTATTGTTATTATTATATTTTATCTTTTCGATTCGTTCTTTTGAAATATTATCTAGTCACTGCAAGGCTTAACTTGAGTTGTAAATATTAGACTTTAAAGAGCCTAGGACTCCCAAAAACTACTTTTCATTTGCAGTCAAGGTTGGTTACTTTTCCTACTTTTTTTCATATTATCATTGAAAAGAAAAAGAAAAGAAGGTGCAGAATTATGTAAAATTAAACACTATCAAAAATTAGAGTACTTATGTACTTGGTTATCTTTTATCTACCAAAAAAAACACTATCAAAAATTAGAGTACTTATGTACTTGGTTATCTTTTATCTACCAAAAAAACCTAGCTTAAATTGTATAATTATTATTCTTTTATTGGATCGAAGGAGTTAGTGTTCTAAAAAGCCATGCCTTGATAAATCTCTCTCAAACACAAATGGAAGAGAAAGTATGTGCTTTTGTTGACAACCAAGAATCATGGGATTAGACTAAAATTCAAAACTAGCTCCTTCAAGTTATTGCTTATTTTATCTGAGTGGTTCTTCCCCCTAATGTTGCAAATGGTACTGATACTCCCATAGTCTCATGCGGTCTCATAGTAAATCAAGTCAGTCTCTACCATCTCTGCCTACAAATTATCGAGTGATGATGAAGTCGTTGATACAAATTCTTGGAAAATAATTTGCAAATCAAAAGTTCCTCAAATAATTCATAGTAATATTCGGCTCACGGCAAAAGATAGACTACCTACAATGAGTTTCTTACATCATAGGCATTCGGTGAGTCTAATGTTTATGCTCAATGTATGATTGGTGAAGAAAATGTTCTCTATGTTACTTAAGACTGGAACGTTGCTAAAGTGATATAGGTGAAGTTATTAGAGTGTTGTGAATGAGATAATTCCTTTTAGTCTTTAGATGGTCACTAGGTGTTCGGCAATATGTCTTAAAAAAGGAGGTCTAAGGTGAAATATATCAATCGGGACGTTTTATTTGCCACTATATCTTGGAGCCCCCAGACATGGCGTAATCAATATATTTTTGTAGGTAGAGATGCTATTACTATAGATCCA
Source organism: Combretum micranthum (assembly GCA_024138025.1). NCBI lineage: Eukaryota > Viridiplantae > Streptophyta > Magnoliopsida > Myrtales > Combretaceae > Combretum > Combretum micranthum. The sequence continues at coordinate 538,956 of JAMXBD010000920.1, read as the reverse complement.
ATGAGAAAGATTATTTGTTGACTTGAGAATTTTGCTCATGCTATGGAAAGGGATACAAGATTGTATATTAGAAATTTATAGAAATTTGGTTTAACGTGGAGACTACCGAATTAGACGTGGTATAAGGTTAACATTAATGGTTCTAATATGCTGCACAATGGTTCAACTTTAGCTGGATGCGTGACCAAGACTTGAATGTTGCTTAGAAGTGTGCATTTGCTTAAAGGTTGGGCACTTGATCCCCTATTACAACAGAACTATAGGCAATCCATATTGGCCTTCAAGTGGCTTAGCAGATGGGTTATCCTAAAATCATTGTGGAGATGGATTCCACGGATGCTTATAATCTAGTGACTAATCATTGTGTGTTCCTGGATATTGCACTATATTAATGAATTTAAGTAAAATGATTGGGAAGTTTAGTTTTCTTAGGTTCTTCGATCAATCAATACCTGTGTTAATCATATGGTGAACATGGAGAAAAGTTTATAGGAGAACCGTTGTGTCTTTTTCTAGCCTCCTAATAGTATTGATTTGTTATTATCGAATGACTCCTTAAAGTTTTTTGCTTCATCTTAGTTGTTTTTGTTGTAACTTAAGGACTTTATGTAACCAAAATAAGGGGGAAAAAACACTTTTGGAGAGATTTAAAAGCAGGGTCATATGGCTAATCTTACTAATGGTCTATTTGGGACATCAACTAGAGGTTGTTTCAAGTGTGTGTTTCATGTCGGTTAGCAAAATTGCTTTTTGGATGAAACTAACAGATAGAAAACAACGGCAAAATTACAAAGTATCCTCAATGATAAAATTCGATTCCTGTTATGCCCCTAGCATCTCCATCTTATCACATAAGACGAAATTACTGTAACCTTTGCACCACCATCGAAGCACTGAACCCCCAATTACCGTATGACACCAACACCATGTACTTAAGATCAACACCATGCATAGCCAAGACTAAGACCCCCTCCCCCACCCCCCAACCCCTCGTGCCCCCTACCCTTTCAATTGAACTCGAAACCAAACACTCAAAACTTCACAATCATCGTCACTAAAATCCAAAGATAAATCTCCATCACCAACCAATTAAGACTCAAATTCGCCTGGCTCAAGGACATCATTAATGCTATAACAAGAAACCTAAACCGAGTGACCACCTCCATCAAATTCAGTAACCAAGAGCCCCATAACTTGAACAAGACCCATCTTCACTGAACCATTGTAGCCATATCCACTTTTGTTGCAGAGACCCATCACAACCCCACAACTATCTCTCAAAACCTCTATTGCACCATTAATGTCAAACTGTGGCTGCACAACCCATAGGCTACCATTGATAAACCATTATTCAGTAGGCTCCATACACCATTACAGTTGTTCGAAGAAAAGAGCACCCACTATTTTTCCTTGCAAGTCGTGACTCAGTGGAGAAACGGGTCCTTCTTCTACTTATGATTTGGAGAAGAAAAGTTTCACATGAGGAAAGCATGTGACAACACGAACTAATCCACAACTTCATACCCAAACAATTCCTGAAACACTCATTTTCAAACAAACACAGATAAAAAATAGATCAAATACCGATCTAATATAGATATAGATATAAATAAAAAAACATATCCAAACAAACTCTAAATACATAAAATAGTTTGTCACATGTTCTTGTCAACAAAACATGCAAGGTAGAGACATCTGCTCTCATAATTTTTCTTTTTCTTTTTTTTTTTCCATAAGCTTTTATTAACCTAAAATATTTAAAAATATAGTCTACTACATGTGACTTAAAATTATTAACTAGTATCCAATAATTTTACTCAACATCCATAATGCTTGTTAAATGTTTATCTAAGTAGCAAGTATAAACAAACCTAGGTATGAAACTATGGATTTGTTAATTCCAATATCCATGTCTAATAATACAAGTAATCATTATATTTACATGCATTAAATAATGGTAGTTTCAACCATTATCTCATCCACAAGTAATGTCCATGCCACTCTTGTAGCCTTATAAACCCTTCCTTAAGATGTTCAACTCCATATTAGCCACAATTCCACCTATTTATTCATAACTAAGGTGCAATGATTGTCCACCACTTCATCTAATATAACCAACCCTCAATAAGTAACAAATACATAATACATAGTTAATGACACATATGTAGAATATGGGTAAGTTTCATTCATAGTATCTAAACTTTTTAGTTTGTAATAGAATAATACCTAAAAAAGTTCATATCACAACGGTATAGGAACTTTTTAATTGTTTTATACGTGATAGCTCAATAAAAAAAAGCTCTAAAACAAAGGGTTCTTATTCTTTGTGCCTTTTCCAATTTCATAAAAACCTTACACGAACAATTGAATTGTTGAAGGAAAATAAAGAGAAACCAAATTCTACAGCAACCTGATTCCTAATAAATCCTCTCATTATTCAAGTGCATTAAACTACAATCCCAAGTCACATTACAATATCGAAAATGGTGGAGAAATCCCAACTGGTTCAAATTCTGCACTTTGATGTGTGTTCTCTAATTGTAGAATATTGTGAATTCAAGCCCAAATTTGAGAAATGCGAGCCTTAGCTTATAAAAAATGCTCCCAACTTGTACCTAGATTTCATTAAAGCTAAAGTTTTGGAGGAAAAATTGTTGGGAGTTGCTTTATCATTTCTATATGCTTGGTTTGACGTTTTAGTTGCATGGAAAAGGATTAAAGTTGTGTACTTTGTTTAAGGAAGAAATTTGTAAACTTTTCAATGATGGGTAGAAGAAATTCTAATGAAAAATGTTGGGAGTTACTTTGTTGTTTCTATATATTTGGTATAAGGTTTTAGTTTTACTCTCATGGAAAAGAAATAAAGTTGTATTCTGTAGTGATGGGTTTGGATGAAATTTGTAAAGTTTACATTGACGGTTAAAGAAATTAAAACGATAATGGCAGCAAAGTTGCTATTTTTTTTTTTTTTATGAAGAAGAAGAAAAAGAACAGCAACAATGGGGTACCAAGGGTGTGAGTTTAGTGTGTTGACAAGTCAATTTATTATGCCCAAATGCTTTTATTGCGAAGAGTAAAGTAATATTAATTATTTTGATTGTATTTGTAATAATAAATAATCATTTTTAAGGATAAAATTATAATTATAATAACAAAATAAACTGATTGAAAGTTCATGTAGTTAATTACACGTTTGAGCAATGTGACATTAACTCTTATTACTTAATTTTAGAAATTTCATGCAATGCCTAGTTTTATTGGTTGATGGTGCTTTAGTGTTTTTGGCATATTTTCTTTGTTTCTTATTGGTTTTACACATGTGTTGTCGCTAAAAACCTCATGAATCATACTTTCATGCAGCTTAATAAAGTTATTAATATAAGGTCAACAATGGGGCATAACACCTATATAAGTAGATTTAAGTCATCCTAGAAACTTAGTTTAACTAGTTTTATTTATTTGAATGTATCTTAGTCAAATCAATTTCATTTGGCGCACGCGCGCGTGCACACACACACACATATATATACTCATTTTGAAGCTTATTCAATGATTACTCGTTTTGAAGCTTATTCAATGATCACTATAATGATGCAGCAATCAAGCTGATATTTTACATGTATTTTAACATGGTCCTACTTGTAGTTGAATCCCAACCCTAAAATGATTAAAAAGTTGGGTACCATCATGGTATGAAATTTTTTTTAGGTATCATTATGTTATAAACCAAAAGGTTCAAGTACCATGAATGAAACTTACCTTATAGAGTATTTATTACGTTAACATAAACATAATCAAAAGAAATCATTTCAATTAAAAGGCCATCGAATGTAGATTGATTTACCTCGTCGCACATAAAAAGACCAATAATTAGAAGTGGAGTAACAAACTCTCCTACACTTGATTTGTTCAATATTGATAGCTTCAACTTCTTCTTCTTACAATATATCTTCAAAATCTAAAAAAAGGAAAAACCAATTGACTTTTTAAAATTTTATGTCATTTTGGTTTTATGGTGAATCTAGGTTTAGAGCATTTAACTTGATTTATAGCTAAAAACTAGGCTTAAAAGAAGTTAATAATAATCTTTAGGTAAGAAAAAAGAACTTAGATTGAGCTCGAAGAACCACAACGTGCTATAATGAACAAACAAGTTCTATTTGTCAACCGTAAGTGGTATGTGGTTTGTTGTTATCCAAATTCGATCAACCATACGAATTAATGTAATTCAATTTTGCTTTAATTATCCACTTGTTTTTAACCTTATTTTTACTTTACCCATGATCAAGTCTAGTACTTGATTTAAGATTCTATAGGATTGATTTTACAATTTAATTATTTTGAAATGTAACTAATCCTTTAATAAGTTCTTTTACAAATTTTCATTTAAGGCTTTTAGGTTGATGAAGACAAAAGTTATGATTCAATTTTTGTTGGACTATTGTTAAGGATCTCCAAAGAGTTTATTGAATTCATTTATTTAACTTAAATTTCAATACTAAAAATTTATTTTTCTAAAACTCTTAGGTTTTGGCATAAGAAGATTGGGCTAAACCTTTAAATTCATTTTAATGATTAAATCTAATATTACACAGATCAGGTCTCTGAGACTTGTTACTTTACTATAATTAAAATTCACAAAAGCAAACAATATAGAGAATTCCTTAGGAAAAACTTCACTTTAGGATGTTTCTCTCTCCAGATGTAGCAAGCTTTCTCTTATTGAAATAAATCATGATCTAAAGTTATCTATGTAATGTTTATAAACAAGTTTAAATTGTATCCCCATCCTATAGTGGTTTTTTAGCTTTATTGAAAATTTAATTTATTATATCATGTAAAGTCCAAAGTTGAACTATGATTTCTTTATGTAAAGTTCTTTAATTTAATTTTTTTTTTGTTTCTGTTCGTCCTTGTTCTCGGTCCAAGGACATCTATGTGGTGGTTAAGAATTTGTAAGGTGATACGTTGAAGATTTACGATCAAGAGTCACTCATGCAAGGTATGTCTTTGCTCAATCAACTCAGCTTATTAAATGAAGTAGAATATTATTAGCTCAACATGTTTAACGATAGAGGTGAAGCTCACTTGAGCACCCACAACACAAAACCCTAAAACCTGAATGAAGTACTTTGACCACCTTGGTGGCTTAAGGCCCATCAAGATCTTTAACACTAAAACACTATGTAATCTAGCCTTACTAAACCTTTTTTCATGCTTATTTAGTGGCTTCTTTATCTACTATTTTCTTTCAACCAAAAGCAATCTAGCTCACATAAAGGCTACCTTATCTATTGGTTGTTACTAGGTTGACTATATTGAATGTAATTCTTCCCTCTTTCTTCATCATGAAATATGTAACAAGAAGACTTATAATTTAATAGCTTGTTATCCGTGGTCACAAGTTTGATCATTAGTAATATTAAGATTGCTAGATCTTCTACCATTATATTGGAATAATGACCTACTCTAGACACTATGATATTAGTACCCATGTGATATAAAGTTAAATTGAATATAGACAACCCTTCTACCATTTTACCCTTTAAGGCATCATCCACACTCTTAATCTCAATTAGCCATCCCTTACACCAAATATCAACATATCTTTCCATCCATATTTCAAATTTTATTCTTACAAGTAATAATCAATAACACTATTAAATCATCAATAGGGCATTACTTTGCCGTTAACATATCCAATGAGACAAGTAAGTAATCATCCAATTAGTTACTTTGCCCTAACTAATGATACCAACAATAAATAGTCCAATCCACTAGCCCCCATCTACAGTATTGTCCTAATCTAGTACTATATCTCATTGACAACTTCTCTCTACATATTCTAAACCATACCATTCATATTTTCTCAGATCAATGCCTTACGTATTCACAACTAAGATAATGTCTTTACTAAACTACTAGCCACTTCATCTCAAATACACAACCTTTGGTAAATAACAAATATGGCTTGCTTATCTAAAATGGTTACTACCTTTGGTACAAGCACAATTCTTAAACATTAATTTAATTTAGAGACTAGATATAGATAGATTGATTTATAAATCATACGCAAACAACTCAATAATTAATAGTAAAATCACCATCCGCTTGCACTTGCTTTGTCCCTAATTAATAACTAATAACTTGCTCTTCTAAATATTATATAAATCTAAAAATAACTAAAACTTTTTAGAACTTTTTTTTTATCACTTCCTTTTAGAAAACAAAATAATGTATAAGGCGTATCTAACATAGTTTAGGGTAAAAAATTAGGTTTCAAAAATGCTTATAACAAAATTTTGGCAAAAGAATTAAAGTTAACTTGGAAGAGGTGCTATCGTCCAAGGCTTCTTAAGATTAACCAATAAACAATAATAGTCAACCATCACAAGATATTCATGGATCACCATGTAGTAATGATCAACCAAAGTGTTTCTAGTTAACCATAATGGTTAACCATCAACTTAACCAAGCAATCATGGAGGTCAAAAGAATCAAAATTTGCTTCGATATTTCCTCTTTTCGCCTTTTCTTTTGCCTATGGCCAAATCTCTGGTTTTGATTTAAGATTTTATAGGGTCATTTTATTAACTTTAGAAACTAAGTAGTTCATGGGTTAATTACAAAAACATCACTTATATTTTGATCCATTTATAAATATATGATATGTGTTAATTTTTTTGCCAAGCAAGTGACCTGAGTTTGATTCAAAATTATTAATATTATTTTACAATTATATAAAACACGTGTCAATATCTTATCGGTCTTAAAAAACCAATTTTACATTTTTTTTATTTTTTGGGTTTTTAAATAGTTTTTATATTTTATTTACTTAATTTTATTTATTAATATTTTTATTAAATTAATATTTTAGACCATTAAGACACTAACATGTATATGCCAAATAATATTTCATAATATTGATAATTTTGCATGACACTTGGGTCATCTATTTATCAAAAAAATTAACACAAGTCATATAATTGTAAATAGACATAAACACGTGTAATATTTTTGTAATTAACCTTAATTCTTTAATTAGTTGACTTACAAATTTTTATGTTTCCAATCACAAAGGTAGGATTTATAGTTAATGGGAGCTAGGATTCAATTTTGGTAGGATCCACTATTATGGATCTCTAAAGATTTTATTTAATTTTATTATTTATTTTGAATTTTAGAATTGAAACATGAATTCAATGTTTGAAATTGCTTAAGTTTATGTCAATTGTCTTATATTCTAGTGGCATTTTCTCTGATATCTTATTTGAGAATATCAAAATTCAAATTTTTCCTCTCCCGTTATAATTGGTAGAAAAAGCAAAAAGAAATTCCTTAAGTTTTTGGCATGGTGAAATTAACGTTTAGAATTGAATTTGTTTTAATAATGAAGTTTAAATTTATATAGATTAGAACTACGATTTGTTACTTTACTAGAATTAAAAATTAAAAGGCAAATAGATCTACGGCTGTTAATATCTTGGTTAATGAAAAAAAAAACTTGAAAAAAATGAAAATTAAGTATGTTGTACTCAGTTAAATAAGGAGTTTTGAAACATCATTACATGTTTCATTAACCATTTTATTTCAAGATCAAAGTTGTTTTTTTTTTTTTTTTTTTTTTACCAACGAAGATCGAAGTTAATAGACGTTTTCTCTATGAGTAAATTATCCAGACTACTTCCGAACTTTCATAATTGCACCCATATACTATGTTTTCAAAATTAAGCACTTCCGCACTTTTGCATAACATATATGGGCTCCATTATTTTTGCTAACATGAATACTAATTGCGTTGCAAAGTTGACACGGTAAACGTATCATATAATTAAATAAATAATGTAACGTCTATAATGATGATGATGATCATCATCATCAACAAAAAAAAAAAAAAAAAAAAAAATTATACAAGAATGAGTAATGATCCCTCATCTTCATCATCTTCTATGGAAACTTTCATTAAACGAAAACTACATTGTTATATCAAATAATTATACTTGAACAATCCACAATTGTCACCTTCAAACTTTATCATGTTATAATGCCCAAAAAAAAAAAATCTTACCGTGTTATGCTTCCTCTACAATATAACAAAAGTAAAATTTCAGATATAGCATGCTCTTTTTGAATTTATAACTTGATCATCAAGTTGAGAGGTGAAAAAAAAAAAAAGAAAGAAAGAAAAGAGTTCGAGAATGATTTTTAGTAATACGAAATATTAAAAACACAATGATAATTAAATTTCAGCCCCATTAAGAAATATTAAGTTTCACTAATACTACTTAATCCATGAATGGAATCAAAAAGCCTTATAAATCAAGATAATAATATAGTTCGATCTTAAATAAGCATGTTTATATATTATTATTAGAAAGTAAACTTTCTTTGGGGATATTCATAGGGATTGAGATGCAATGACCCTAATAAGATAATGCATTGGTTTAATTCCATAAGCATTATGTGTGTTTTGGTCCATTTGCAAATGCATAATCTGTGTTAATTTTTTTGACGAACAACTGATCTGAGTTTAAATTAAAAGTGCCAATATTATTTTACAATTATAGAAGGACATGTGTTAATATCTTACTGATCTTAAAAAAATAAATTTTAATTTTTTTTTTTCAATTTTGAGGTTTTGAAAATAGTTTTTTTTTAATTTTACTTATTTAATTTTATTTATTAATATTTTTCATTAAATTAATTTTTTAAAACAATAACATATATATGTCAAATAATATTTAATAATATTGATAATTTTTATATAAAACTTAGGTTACTATTTATTAAAAAATTAATACAGATGATACATTTGTAAATAGATATAAATATAGGTAATGTTATGTAATTAATCCATGATACAAAAAAATAAATTACAAGATCGAATAATTCCATATTTTTGTTGATAAAAAATGGTTGAATAATTTATATAAGAACAATCTTAATGGATTTTTTTCCCACTGGCAAAAGAGGGAGAGAGATGGGTGAGGTGGGTGGCGGACAGCGCAGAGCCAGTTCAAAATCAATCGAATGTGGCTAGAGGTTCTGTAATAATAATTTCAAAAGACAAACGTAAAAGTAAAGACATAATTTGTGGACAAGGACACTAGACAAACAACCAAAGTATTTTATATTTCTTTTAATGGAAGAATGCATGGCCATCGCTTCACGCGCGCGTGAACTATTGTGCAGTGCCAATGTATGGTGAAAAATATTTAATGATGGTAGCCGACTCTTCGGCCAAGAACAAAGATAGTAGCCGACAGGCTGCTGTACTCATAATGTGAGTAATTAACATCTATTAATTATATTTAAACATATAAATAATATAATACATAGTTTTTAATGTAATTCTTATTTATAAGATTAAATATTAAAAATTATTAATAATTATTCATTTCATAGATGTTACGTGTATCGTATAATAATCGTTGCTATTCAAGGTATACGATGAAAATTTGCTGTTCCAAAATACTGCCTCTCTCATGTCCAATGAATAAATACTTGCTAACTGGCAAAAAAAGAATAAATACTTTTATGTATTTATAAAATAATAATTATTATTTTATTTATTTTATTTTTCAAATATTTAACGAATAACACATATTTATTTGGTAGAAGTCGACAGTGACAGGTTTCTCGGACTGCGAATATTCAACCCAGGGTGTGCATTTGACTATTGTTATTCGTCTAAAAGGCAAAAGCAAACAAGGGTCCTATACAACGTTCAGATTTTCTGAAAGATCCACATGATTGCCAACCCACCCACATTTTCCTTGTGGACCCCCCACCCTATGGCTCATCAAGGGCATCAACATTCAACAGCCATAACCATAACCATAACCATAAATAGGAAGCCTTAGGTAATTAGATTTCTTCTTGGATTTACAACTATTACTTTCCGAAAAGGTAGTCTGCTCGCATGAGATTTGAGGGACACTAGAGGGCTTAAGGATGCAACCGGAGTGAGTTTAAAATAGATCACGTAAGATCCAAACCCAACCCACTTTTTAATAGGGTCTTTCAAATTCGACCCGTAATTTTATAGGGTTTTTTATTCAATATCCAAATCGCTCCTACAAGGTTTTAATCTGACTCGTCCACCGTCCCGCGACTCACTTCATTTCTTTTTTTTTTTTCTTTCAATTCTTAGTTAAATTCAATTGCAACTTCTGACAAAATATTGAGTGTAGGCCAACAGTTAGACTTCGGTATGGTCTAAACCAAGATAGACTAGTTACAGCACACTCATCAATTCACAGGCTCATTGAATTAGCTATTTTCTTTGTTAAAACAATAAAAATTAATAATATTATAAAAATAATTTTTTAAGAGATAAAATTAAAATTAGAAAAAAAAATATGCCAAAATAGAGATAAAATTATTAACGACCATTTTTAAAGAAGAAATTAATAGGGTTTTGTTTTTTAAAATTTCAAACTCAATTTTTTAATTATTTATAATATGGCGGGTTCGGGTTACCCATTAGGTTTTTTTTAATGATTCAACCCAACCCGAAACCCTATAGGGTGGCATGTAATTTTCCAAACCCATCCGCGACCATATAGGGCTTTAATGATTCGGACGGGCCGAGTATCCTATAATGACTCGCCCTTGTTGCATCCCTAGGGCTGGGGAAACAAATGATATCCTGACTGAAATATCTCACATATAATTAATAATTAAAACTATAATTAAAGATAATATTACAATAATATTATAAATTAGTTTAAGAATTTAGATCATTTAAACTATTTTTTTTATAAAAATTGATAAAAGAAAAACTAACAGCATTCAAATTCATTTTGAACTAATAATGGTGTGGTTAAGGTAATGATAGTTATTGTCTCACAATACATTGTGAGGATCACATCTTATCACTTTTCTAAAAAGACATAAATTTTCCATAATTGGTCGGAATTTTATACGAACTTTTCAACGACTTTATTACTACATGCCTTCTAAGATATATTTTAACACCATTTGTAAGGTTTTAATAATTTTTTTTTAACTTTGCAGTTTTTCTTAGTTAATCTCATTCAAATACTAAGGGTATTGCCATTGCACCTTTTAAAATAATGGTGCAATGCAAATTTTTGTAGGATAAATATTATAGTAGTTTTGTTGTTATAATAATAATAGTAATAATAAGTAGTTCAAGACTTTGGTATTGCGAATATTTTAATGAAAATCGTCTTTTATGCCTTAGATACAGCTGCAAGGCATTGTTTTATGGTTTTAGAAATTAAGAACATTGAGCTATAAGCAACCGGATCATAGAAGAAGCCGGCCGACACCATAAAACAAAGAATTTGCATCTACAATCATACCCATTATTTGGTTAGACATGGTCCTCGACTAAACTTTAAGAAAGTAAAAATCAGTTAAGGATGCTCATGATGCAATTTGATGCAAAACCACAAATGCCTATCTTTGGCATATGTAGGGATAATGATAACTCTTAGGAGAGTGGGTATTTTTATTGGAAAAATTAAATAAGAATTTATCAATGTTTGGATAAGTTCAAACAAAGAATCAATATTTAAGTAGATAAAATGAGAAAATCAATATGAAATGGTAGAGACAAGGGACTGATGTTTTAAATAGGTAACAAATAAATAAATAGAGATAAGAGATGTCTTATTTATACCACTTTATAAAAAGTTCATACTTGTCTAACCATTTAAAACATTAATTTATTATTTGTACCACTTTATATAATGTTAATAATTTTTTAATCACTTAAAACGTTGATACTTAATTTAAATTTACTCCTAACTTTGATCCCTTCCTATATATTTACCATATTCTCTTAGGTAGCATTTGGATAAGGAGAGCATTACATAAAAGCATGAGGGAAATAGAATAATACAAGTTTCTCATACTATATTTGGTTTTAAAAATAAATGACAAGACTTTACTTTATTTTTTAAAGTTATATGTGATATTAATGTGATGATGATAATAGAAATTTATTACTGGTGTTGTATTGGTAATGAGGACAACAGTAATGGTGGGGATAGTGGTTGTAGCAGTGATAGCAATGTATACAGTAATAAGGATTGTAGTAAGGGTTATGATGGTATAAATGAGATAGTGGTAGTTATATTAGTTTGATATTGTTCTTAAAGTTTTTCTTTTTTTTTTTTTTGCTTGTCTTGTTCCGTAACTTGAATGGATTTTATTTTGTTGGTAATTTTACATTTATCAAACTACTATAAATGGATGTATTTAATAAAGTTCAATTTAAGAGCAAAATTCACCACGTACATATCATACAAGTAAAGATCAGTGGGAGTATTCAAGGTCATGATCTATAAAAAATGTAAGGACTAGCTTTGGCTCTATTAATTCTATATGAAACTAGGCAAACAGACAATTTTGGTTTTTAAAATGAGTAAAAGCAAATAATAAAGTACTCTACAAAAATTGGGATTTTTGACACCTAAATTTGAATTCGGTCTTGAGTCATATTAATTAATGTGTGTACTATTAATCAATAATATGCTTGTGATTTCTAATTTACTAATGGGTTAAAGTTTCAATCTATGAAGCATTAAGTAAAAATCCTTTTGCTCAAGGCTCGTAATTAGTCAAGATCAGCCAGTCAATTCTTCTTATTTCTATAAAGATGATTAATCACTAACCCATTTAATGTCCTGAACACTAATTGAATTAAAACTTATATTTCTATGTAATTATTTTCAATCTGAATTAGCTATTCTCAAATTCCACTAGAAGAGATTTTTTTTAAATACAATCCTATTCTATCATGCATTTCAAGAATAACCAAAAACACATATTTGTTGAAATCACATTAACAACTCCAATACCAAGCTAAAATCAATCAACAGCAATAAACACCAACTAAGCAATCTAAAATATCAGTTTAATACCATAATAAAAGCATAAGGAACGAGTTTTAAACAACATTCATAATAAGGGATTGAAGAAAAAGAAGAGAGTCACCTTGTCATGGAGATCCCACGGTTAAATTCAAGTAAAAATAATCTTACCTGCTTATTCCTGAAGTAGAATTCATAAGTAAATTAAAAAAGAAAGAAAGAAAGAAAGAAGATTAGTTACTGAGTATTTATGTTCGTCGCTCTTCTCTCAAATTTAGGTCCCTTTCTATACAAAAGTGTGTTATAATATATGCATGAATAATACTATAGTGTAGGTGTGTCTAGGGGCACAGACCCTAAGAAAAATTGCAAAAGCGAATCTTTTGAGTAATACAAATGGGATTTCAAAATAGTATGATCCAAAACTTAAAAAGAGAAAGAAAATAGAACAAAGCATTGCTCGGATTGATCTTGATGAAGTTTGCTCGATTCATGACCTAGCTCAAAATACATGTTCAGCTCAATGTTGGCAAAGATGAAGAGAACAAAATTAGATTGGTTGCAACTTAGTTAAACCACTCGGTCATGTTGCAAATTGATCGATGATCTTAAAATTTTGAATCTAGATACTCAGAATTTCCTTTGAGTAAAGCTACATTATGGTTGAACTTCAACCATGTGGTTCGATAGATATATAATCATGAGGATTGAGTTGACTCGAGCAATTATTGCCAGGTCTTTTCGTTTGCTTGCTGAAATGGTAAGATTTGCACTGTTTCTATGTCAAATTAGAGCTTAGCAATTCTCTATTGCCTCATATCTGGGTTGATAGATATTGAACATTAACCTACTAGGGATTGGTGACGTCTTTAGTTGTTACAACATGTGTAGCTTGTTGTTGTTGATGGACTACACAATAGGATTGATAAATTGATTCAAGTGAAGGGTCATTAATTGAAAACTAGTACCTTAGCCCTTTAACTGATGCATGGTTGATTAATCATCTACTTCAATTAACCAACCTTCAACCCCATATGAATTCTAAAATTGAAAATTACTCCAACTTAAACCTTCAATCCCATCTCCTTCAATTTGAACCCAAAAATCCACTTTATGACTTCAATAAGGTCCAAAAACAACAAATACAACATGATTTATACATATAATAAACGAATTTAAAATCTATACTTAAATATGGTAATTAAAATTTATTTATGATATCATATGCTTATACCATCTAACCCTAATTAATACATAACCCATCATACAAAAAACAAGAAAGAAGCATTGTACTTGTGTATTCAACTTACATGGAATTTAATCTCTACATGGCGGCACTACACAATCACAGTCATCTACTTATATGGTTCCTCTGAAACATTATAAGTTTGGATTCTAAAATTTTGTACAATTCTTGTACTTTGAATATGGATTGTGTTTATTGACTAAAAGAAAAAAAAAAATATAAATTTTACTTGCCAACAATAGTAAAAATTGTCTTGTAATGAACTACACTACATTATCCTTAATTCATTATATCTTTTTCTATTAGAGTTTGATTGGAATTACCAAAAAAAAAAAAAAAAAACAACTAAGGGAAAATGGTAGAAGAATTAAGTTGGTGTTTAAGTAAGAAATTAAAGAAATTTTTCAAAGAAGAAAGGGAGGAAAAAATAGATGGTGGTCCAAGGACCACCTACCTCTCTCTCGAAAAGGAGAAGGTGGCAACTGTGGAAGGGAAAAGAGAGAGAGAATTCCTTTTCTTAGATCCATTTTCTATTTGACTAAAAAGATAAAAGATAATCACTTGTTCATGGTCAGTGGTTTAGTTTTTGGATATAGTTTAAGATTAGTTATAAGAAAGGAATTACTTTTTATAAAAAAAAAAAAACTAACCTTTAATTGGTGTGTGTGTGTGTGTGTGTATTGGAGCATTTTACATCAGATGACATATTCCTTTAGTAAGGATGAAATTTAAAACGTCACCCTAAATCATAGTGTAAGTTAGACAGGCATAGACTTAAACCAACTCAATTTCAGCCTCGCTTAATGCAATCTGGGTTGGTTCTAGGTCACTTGTTGATTCAGGAGCTAGTTCATGGCCCTTGAATTAGCTAATGCCCTTTGTTTTAAAAAAAAAAAAGATTCAAACAAAGATTGTAAAATATTTTTTTTTCAAAATATAAAATTAAAAATCGAGAAAGAAGAAATTAAAAACAAATTTAATAAATAAATTTAAAATAAGGTAAGAAATTTTTAACTTAACATAAAATTGAGATCAAGAACAATAGTCTTTAACCCAATATTGGAAGAATTATATAAGTTGTGCATTTATTTATATACAATTACACCTACTTTTACTTGTAATGTTAATAATATGAACTAGAAAACACTCAAAATGAAAAAAAAAATTCCCATAATGAAAAAATAAGTCCCACATCCTAAAGGCAAAAAAAAAAAAAAATAATAATAATAATAAAATAAAAAGAAAAAAAGAAAAAGAAACTTAAGTTAGAAGTCTATATAAATGCAACAAGACTTCTTTTAACCTACATATTACTTGTATTGTTAAAAAATAGCATATTTAATGTTGTTAAATTGTAATAAATTTTTACTATTCAGATAAAAAAATAGTTTAAACACCTATGCCGCATTGCTAGTAACCCTGAAACCTACTAAGTTATGACTTGTATGGTTATGTTAGGTCGACAGTTAAACCCACCAATAGCAGTTTAGGCTTGGTCTAGTGTAAGATGTATTGGATGTCCTTTTATGGATTTTATGTTGATTATTTAAATATGGAAAACTATGCAAATGTGCTTTTGTCTTTTTTTCTCGGTGGCAATAGACATTTCATTAAAAGATCAAAATTCAAAATTCAAAACAAAACAACATAGATTCGACCTGGCATATCAAGATATGCTGACAGGTAGGAAAAGGGTCAATTCATTACAAGAAACTAATATCATAAAAAGATATAAGCTCCTGCACAGCAAGAGAGAGATGGTCAACATAGTAAGGGAAATGCATCTTTGAACCAAATCATGTGAGATGGAGTTCTCTTCCCTAGGCGTCTAGGACAAGTGGACCCATAGGATTTTCTAGATCAATTGCCTACATTGTAAGATGAGGTTTGGTAAGAAAGGAGTAGAGGTAAGCTTAGATGAGATCCAATTGAGAGCATTGATGGAATTAGTCTTAATGATAACCGGATGTCCTTAGAAGGATTTAATGACTTTTAAGGCTCGAAAAAGGCTCCAAATTTCTACTTCTAGTGGGCTACCGGCAAAGATTTTTCTGCCATATCCTGTTATGCATCTACCTTTTTCGTCATGAATACAACTTGCTATTCCAACCCAGGACTTTTCTGTTTTAAATCCTACATCAACGTTTAATTTCAACATTTCTTCCATAAGGCTCGCCAAATAACTTCTTTGTGTAAAAGAGTGGATTTTCTCCTAGCAAGTTTCATGGTAGCCCAAAATTCGTGGGTGCTACTTTGAACCATAAAATTCTAGTCTTCTATAGTTTTTCCATCTCTAAATACGACATTATTACGAGCTTACCAAATTAACCATAATGCAAAACAAAAAGTAGTTTCCCATGGTGGTATGTTTGCATGAACACTTTTCACTTTGCATTTTTCTTTTATTGACAACCATTTATTGAAAGGGAGATCAAAGGTAAAGAGGAATTGTAGGCTATTGTTGAGGGATAACCAACGATGTTTAGACCAACTGTAACTCATAAAGAGGTGGTTATGCTCTAAGTTCTGATCAACAAAAAGGACATATAGGATCCATGTTCATGCCTCTTAAAATTAGGTTAATCTCTTCAACAACGTTAAAGGAACATTTGGATCTTAGGGAAGGTTTTTGCTTTCCATATCTAAGTATCATTTTGTTGCTAGGTATGTCGCTTGATATTTTCCAACATCAAACATTCATAAGCAGAACTTGTGGTGAAATCTCCACAAATGTCTTTGCTCCAAGCCCAAGTGTCATCATAGTTATCATCAACCTAATAATGCGATCCTAATTTCATTTTAATATCATCATCAATCAAATAGCCCACAAGGTCTTCATTCCACATGTCTTCTTCCTACCAAACATTTGCAACCTTGATTTGCAGCATATCCTTTGTGAGGAGGGCATATAGGCATGTAATTGGAGGGCTTGAATTTTTCCATTTTAAGGACCAAAAGAAGCAAGATTTCCCATTTCTCAATCTATAGTTGCAACGTTTATCAACCCATTCTGTAGTGATAACAATGTGTTTCATTGTTTTTTATGCTAATAATTTTCTCCCTTGATGGAGCTTATTGAGCTTTCTCTATGCCATATTTGTCCAAAGAAGCCTCTTAGTCTTCAACTTCCAGCTATCTTTTGCAAAGCAAGCTTCAGTTCTTTTTCATAGATTCTAGATCCCTAGATCATTTTCATTCTTCAATTTGGTTACTTCGTGCTAGTTAATTGGGTGTATTTTGTGATTGTCCTTTTCCCACAAGAAGTTGCAGAAAATTTGTTTAGTTTTATCAAGGGTTCCTCTTGGATAAAGGCAGCTTGCATGCAATATCCGGAATTCCTTCAAGGGCTGACTTGATGAGTAGATTTTTCCGTTAGAGAGATAAAAGTTTAAATTTCCATCTAGTAAGTTTCTTCTTAACTTATCCAGGATATTTTCCATGGTTGTCTTACTTATATTTCCTTGCTTTGTGAGAAGAAAGCCTAGGTATGTGCCCAGGTTATTGGGTAGCGCATTTTGGTTGCTTGACAAATGTTGTCTCTGGTATCATTAGTAACATTACTAGAAAAAGGGATTCTAGACTTTTCAACATTAATTTTTTGACTTGAGAAGGAACCAAATAGATTAAGGAGATCTATCATAGTTGTTGCATCTCTTCTATTGTTTCTCCCAGAAGTAGAAGGTCATCGACAAAAAAAGCATGGGAGAACGAAGTCTCTACACCACGAATCTTAATTGGTTTCTACGAACCTGCATCAACAGCTACCTGGATCCATCTACTTAAGAGCTCCATTGCTATAATAAAGAGATATGGTGAGAGGGGGCAACCTTGGCATTATCCCACATGAGCTGTCAAAGTAGACATCTCTCCGTTTAAGATTACTATATATGTAGAAGTTGGCATGCATGAACTAATTAATTCAATCCAATTTTTTGGCATGTTAATAACTTCTAGGGCATTTCGAATGAAGTCCCATTCTAGTCTATCATAAGTAATGTCCTTTTATCTTTTGTTGACATACATTTATAATGTGCTTTTGTCTTTTGTTCAATTTTGGTCCTTAACTCTTTTGAGTTTTTTATTTAAGTTCCTATATTACACACACACATGCACTCAATTTTTCATTAATAGCACCAAAATGTGATTTCTCTCTCTTAATACATTCAAATTTTGTCTTTATGGAGGGAAAAAAAAACTTAATAAAAAAAAGGGGATGGAAAGTTGAGTTTATACTTTATCATTTAGACGACAAGAGTTATAAAAAAATAAAAAAAAAAAAAAAAAATCAATCCGGTTTATTTGGTGCGAAATGTAAATACTTTACAAGACAATATACATGTACATGCTTCTTCAGGTTTTCACCTTGGATGCTGCGATGGCTTTGCTAAATTTGTCATTTACGTTACTCCCAGAGGGAAGAGAATCCTAAGGGCATTTCATCATCTAAATTCAGCCCCATATATAGTGTGGTTATAGCCCACAGCACGTACAAAAAGAAACTTCCCACAATATTACCTAATACTTTTGTTTGTATTGAAGATATAGAAGCTACTTACTTTTTCAAAAATTTTAACTAAAATAAAATATAATTTGATTATAGAAAAATTATTTATATTTATAAGCATTATAGGTCCAGAAGGTGTTTGGATTGGTAAATATCAAATAAAATATAAAAAAAAGTGAATGAAAATGGATGAAAGTAGTTTAGTCAAAGTTGAGATGAAATGAAATTATTTGAAGATTTTATTTTAAATTATATTTCTCTTTTTTTTTGTCTTATTTTGGAGAGAAATGGTTGGGAATAATGAATACCAATTAAGATTATCATTATCACAAAGAAAAGTATTTTGCCGGAATTTTAACTATGTTTTTCTCTTATTTATTTTTGAAACTCCTAACCTAATATAGAAGAAAAGGAAAAATTTCTTTTTATCTTCTTTCTTCTTTTTTAATACATCTTCAAATAGTTCATTTCTGTTCAATTTTCAGTTTCTCCTTTTCTTTCGTGTCGTTACCCATTTTCTCAAAATAGATTGCCAAATATAAAATGCATAATGCATAAAGGTGACAATTTGTATTAACGGGATTGTGTTTGAATTTTTATTTCTTATCAACTTCATTTTTCCTCTTAAAAATATATAAAATATAGTAAATATCACAAATAACCAATTTATAACGTTGTAATGTTTTTCGTGTGATGATCAATTTACTTTTATATTATGTATGAAATATTCTCAACATTTCCTTTTTATAATCGTATTTTTAATCATACTAGTTCCATATCCATACTTTCTTACCATAGAAGATTTTGATAGTTTTAACACACTTTTTTTTTTTTGAGAAAAGAAAAATATAGATAGGATATATTTTTTTCTATCCATGTTCATATCTTAAACTATTCGAAAATTACCTGCTTTTCCTGTTGTATGGTGATTTGACATGTACCCCAAACAACCTATTTCCTAGTAATTATTGATGGGAACATCAACGGCATAGGAAAGTACTCAAGTCATAGTCAACAAGTGCAAAAATGCAAGCACTTTTAATGATGAACACAGTAAAATGAAAATATATAATAAAAAGGTTTATGTGATAAAGAGAGAAGCTAGACTAAATTCTGTAATTATATATTGCATCATGTTCTCTCTTACATGTTCCGAAAAATAGATGGAAAAACATAGTGGTATTCTTAAAAACAATCAAATTTAAAATAACATACTGTATATTTAAAATAGTCCATTTGCATCCTTTAAATAACACAGGGAAGCTTGTAATTATTATTTTTATATGATTCCATGACTTAATTCAATCTGAATTGATTGTTGAAATGTCTAAAAAAAAAAAAATAGAAAATGAAAAAAAACATAAAATTAAATAAAATTATGTGTATAATATGTAAAGCTGACTCGGTGCAACAATTATGAGAAATTTTATAATGTCAATAATATTTCGAAAGGGTATAAATGTGTTAATTTACAAATTTAGGATGTAAATATAAGCCTGAATACTCCTAATTATTAATCACACCATGATTTATCCTTGTCTTTGGAATCAATTTCATATGTCTGACTTTAGAAATTCAATTAACATAGTTGAGGTTTTGGCTGTGAAGTGTCGACCACTGGATTCTCAGCCTTGAAATGGGGCTAGGCAGCTTGTGTTTAAACTGCAAAATAACACCAACATAGTTGACGCACCTCATCTTCCGCTTGCGTTTGGGTCGGCCCATAGCTTTTTCATGCTGGGCTCAAGGCTGTGCAGCAGTGCCAACCTATCGGCTTAGCCACACCTCCTTTATTTTAGCAATGGTGTGTTTTCAAACGTGTAATACGTGTCTATACATCGTACAAAAAGGAATTGCGTAAATACTGTATGAAAATAAAAATAAAATTACATAAATACTATTAAGAGTTTACAAATCATGCCATAGGAGTTCTTATTCTTTCATCTGTTATTTCTATTCCAAAGTAGTTTCCTTATAACTTTGTGAGCAATTGGTTTTCCATCATGTCCAATTTTAGTTCTAACCTTGTTTGTTTAGGATTTGTACTACTGATACATGTTATAATGGATTTGTTTATTTGTTGGCAAATTATAGATACAGAAACTTTTTTCTAATAAATTATTTATCAAAAAATAGATTGGATAAAAAGTAGTTATCGGTTCTCATTAAAAGACCAAATAAATTAAATATAGATAAAATGTAGATGCAAATCGGATATATTTACACAAATCATTTTGATATAAATACAAATAAAAAAACAGACCATCAGATAGACCAAACAGCAGATTGAGGACTAACCCTTTAGTCATAAAAAAATTTCCACTTTGTGGATTATAGCCAAGTGGATTAAAAATAAAGTATTGCTAACCAACAACCAGAAAAATTAAACAATTCAATAATGAAGAGAGCAACATTACTAGTAAATTTTATTTTGATATAGGTGAACATTAAGTTAACAAAATGATGTATCGGGTTTATTATACAATTATGCTTGTTTCCTTGCAATTTGTTCTGATCCAACACTGTCTACTTCTTCTGTCTTCCATCTCACTAGACACATCAATAATTCCATCACATAAAACACCACCACAATACCTCTCTTTGGATCAAAGCCAATGCTAAAAAGGCCAAATTCTTCCTAAAGCAAAAATTTCATTAAAGATGTAAACAAAACCGTCTTTAGCAACTTTCCTAAAGCAAAGATCTCACTTGCCTTTGATGGATCTCTTAGGGAGTAAAATTTTGGTTTCCTTAGGGACTAAATTCATAATGTTCATTATACCATAGAAAAAAAATATCTTGCTACTAAAATAGTCATAAGTTAGGAGCACATTAAACTTGATTATGAGGGATCAACCATATTTAGTTGAATGGTGCATTATTATTACCTTGAATGCATCCTCCTCACTCTTGTATGCATTAGAAGCACATCTTTACCATCACTCAGCCCTTTAAAGTATATGGAAAGAACAAGATTCATTAAAATATAAGGAGATTCTTGTTATGTGAAACTATAATGATGCATAGGAAAGTTCCAACACCAAGAGAATTGAGCAAAAACTCAACTTCCATACCTTTGTTCTAGTCAATCCTAGGATGGACATCTAAAACCTGAATAATGAAAAGTAGCAAATAAACAAGATGAAGATATTACACATGATTTAAACAAACCCTGAACGAAGACAAGAAAGAGTTCTTTCACAAGACTGCCCATATTACCTTCCAACCATAAGTTAATTGCAAACATGATTTTTCTTAATACATCATGAACAAATTAAGCAACCAAATGACAAAGCTGGAAGTTAGAAAGAAAACCAATAGTTATGACCGAAAAATGTTTGTAATGTTTGAAAAACATAATATGCAGAATGTGTCTTAAACTTTCTCCTGACCTTTTCATCTACATTGTAGTAATGAACCGAAGCATAAAATTCGTGATTTTCAACACTTGCAACTTTGATATCCTTTGTGTGCTTGGTGAGGGTTCTAACAAGTTGAACAAAGTTATATTCTATTGCTTTAAAGGATATGCAATCAATGAGGAATCATATGTGCCACAAGAACAAATGAAAGACATTTACACACCTCACCTATCATTTAATTGTTGTCTAAAAGTAATAAGCACTTGGTCTACATTATTCAACAATTTGTAAGATATTTTGATATTAATCATATGCCTTGCAAAAATAAATAAAAGTATGCCAATGGCTATAATATCTCATTAAATTTTTTACTTTTAAATTCTTTTATTTTTATTTTGAGGAAAATATCAAATTCATCTATAGTTGTCAAAATCGCGATTTTACTGATATGATTTTAGGAGGTCGTTCCAAGTTGAATTATAGGCAGAATTGTTTTTGGTAGAATTTTACGATTTAAGGTATCTATAAGTAAATTTGGTAGATTCTTATGATTTTAATCGAATTTACCAATTCTACCTATTCAAGTCAAATAAGCTAAAATATAAAAAATATAACTGTGTGGTTATAAGCTCATAAACTATTAGGAATTATGATGATGCATCTTTCTTGTTATCATTTCTATTAGGTTTCCACACACTTTCTTTATCTTTTTCCCTCTTCCCCCAAAAATCCTTATTTTACATTGATGGAATTCATTCAAGTCAAATTATAGCTGCAAAGTTTACAAGAAGACTATTTATTTTATTTATATAAGTAAGCATTTAATAAGTTGAAAATTTTGACTTCCCTTCAATTTATCACTTATTTCAACCAAAACAATAGTCATGCCAAAAACAAAACTATAGAAAATAAATTAATTTTGACTCTATAGTCTCTTTTTTATATTTGTTATATTATAAATTAAGACTTATTATGAAAAGAAAAGAACTTAATTTCTTTATTTTTTTTAATATTCATTATGTGTTTTGTATTTTCTTCATCTTTATAAGTATTTCTATAATTTTTCACAAGCTATTTTGCAAAGGTTGTAGAAACTTACATTTCTACGTTTCGATCTTACATTTCGATTCTACTGACCCCTTGACGATTCTACATAAAATCGTGAGTTTGACAATCTTGACTTGTCCCACCAAATGTAGAATAGCGAATGCAATGAAACTAACTACATGAAGTGCATTAAATAATTTCATTAATCTTTTGGTATATAATTATAATGTTTTAAGGGTAATCATACAATTTCAGACACTCCAACATGATAATAAAGCATCCATTTGATATAGGCAATTCAAGATTCGATATACTTAGTATAAACTCATCCAAAATTGTAAATCACATGCACTTCCTATTTTATCTTGTTGTATTTCTAGTGCCACTAATCTACAAGCACAATCATAAGTATGAAAAATAGAGAAAATAAACTCACAAGGCCATATCTTGGTGAAGTACTCTTAATCAAAGTAGTCTTTCGGATAGTAAATATGATCTCCTGGGTTATCTAAATAAGAGAAATACTCAAAATGAGTATTCCATAGAATTTCTACTTGAATTTTCTAACTTTATCTTCTAATTTGTGGTAAAATCGAATTTGTGAAAAATTCAACTTAAAATGGTCATAATTTACTCATTTTAACTCGAAATTTAGCATATAAGATATCGTTTTCTATCTACTTGAAAAAATATATCTGTTTCTAAAGTTATTTTAGACATTTTAAGGTCATTTAGGTTGAGAAATGGGGTGGTACGATTTTGACACGAAAATTCCAGCGTTCAAATTGTGATTTTCTAATTTTCGTTTCATCCAAAAATTTCATTGTAAACATATAGATATTTATAGTTGAAAAATATTTTAATATATATATAAATATATATATTAGACTCATATTGTATGCATAATTCTAGTGGTTTGTTCCAACAATAATTTTTCACAGAACACTTTATTCTAAAAGTTGGAAAAATGAAGTTTACAAAATTTTTCTTAATGTTGTTAGAAGGAATTAATATTTTGAGTGTTTTCCTATTATAACTATATTTTCCTAACATCATAAAATAAATTTTAAAGTTTAAAAACTTGATTCCTTAGGTTGTTGGCAAATTTTATTTTCTAAGTGTTTTTAAACTAGTGAGTTGATTTTAACTTGACTTGAAATTTTTTTTTTTCTTAGATGCTATCAAAGTATTGGTATAAAAATCTAAATAAGTTTTTAAAAAAAATTTGCATAACAAAGAATTATCAATATTAAATTCAACAATAAGTTAATTAGCATTTTGAAAAGAGTAAAATTAGACCAACACATAAATTTTAGAGAAACTTGCATAATAATGAGTTATCAAAATTTAAAATGATCCTATTAATATTTTGAAAAGGTTGTTGTGGACAAGACATGAATAAATTGTTGTTTTCATGATTTCATCCTAGCATAATGCTCATGGGATTTTAGAAATCATCAAATGTTCATATTATGTTAACATGAATATAAGGAAAGGTTTAGAATTTTCACCAAGGTTAAATGTGAATAGAAGAATAAATGGTGGTTGATTGTTATCTGGGAAGAAGAGTGTGTGTGTGTGTGTGTTGGGGGGAGGGGGGGGATTTGGGGTTGGGGAATTTGGAGAGGAAAGTTGTGGAATTTTGGAGAGGAAAGTTGTGGGATGATTTTGAGAGAGTTTTGTTATGTAAATAAGAAGTGTGAAAGAAATGAAGTGAGAGGTGATTTTACAGAGAAATGTGGAGGAAAATTAGATGTAATAAAATTAATTAAAAAAAATGTTAGAGAGGGGTGGCATCGGTTTTGAGAGGGAAGAGAGAGAGTTTATTTTGTATTTTTATAATGAAAAGTAATTAAAGTATAAGAGAAGTTATGTGTAAAGTTTTACAGGGAAAGAAAATGTAAAGATAGGTATTTTAAGAGTATAGAGTAGGTAGTAAGAAAAAGTAGAGATAGAGGAATAGTATTGAATAGTAGAAATAATACAATGAATAGTAAACGAGACTAATAAATTACTAGTAAAAAATTGCGCAAAAAATGTGATATATGATATTTTCAAATATCGAAAAATTACAAACTGATATTTATGAATGCTTATGAAATTATGAATCTATATTGATTTTGGAATATTTTTACTATCCCGAGTACTAGGACACATGTTTCAAGAACTGATCCCGTTCAGTCCGAAACGATCAAATTTTAGACGAATTTGATCTTTTTAAGCTATCCTATATTATTCTGAACTATAATCCACTATAAGTTCATTTCTATTGTTCTTAGGTTTTAGGTATAGGATTGTCAGAGTTAAAACTACTAGTATGCCTTGATCATTATTGATTTTTGAAGTTTTGGTTTGACTAGGGTTAGGGTTTACTCCAATTCCCAAAAATTGAGGGGTTTACAGTGGATATATCAGCCAATACTAAACTCATCCTTGTGGCCTTTGGTTTACCCAATCTAGCCTCTTAAACATGCTATAAGACATCAAGTTTATGCTAGCTCCCAAATTTGCTAAAACTTTTTTAACAGGCAAGTTCCCTACCAGATATGCTATAGTGAAACTACCTGAATCTCTTGTCTTCTTAGGGAGTTGATTGAGAAGAGCAATTGAACATTCTTTTCCCAAGGTAAGCATTGATATCTCTTTTAGTAATCTCTTGTTTGAGAGTAGGTCATTTAAGAATTTCGCATGTTTTGGCATCTGAGAAAGAGCATCCGCTAAGGGTAGATTGATGTGTAACTATTGAATGGTTCCAGGAATTTATTGAATTGCTCCTCATCTCTTCTTCTTCTGGCTGGATAAGGCAATGGTGGTTTATAAGGTTTGACTATTTCTCTCCTTTCTTCTTCCTCCCTCCTTTTCTCAATTTCCTTTTGTTTTTCAACTTGATTTTTCTCATTAGAATTTTCTTTTTCAATCTCATTTTCTTTCTCATCTCCACTTGTTTTTCAAACTGATTTTCTTTCTCATAATTTTGTTTTTCACTCAATTTTCTTTTCTTCCCCTCATACTCTTGTTCTCATTTTCTCTCTCTCTCTCTCTCTCTCTCTCTCTTTTCTTTCTTCTTTCTCCTTCTTCTGCAATTCTCTCCCACTCCTTAACGTAATAGCATGCACCCCCTCTCGAGTTCTTTCTCTAAGCATATCCACAACATTGTTCATTTGTATCTCCAAGTTCTTGAGTGAGTTGGCATGACTCTGCATCATTAGTTCAGTATGTTGATAGTGGTATTCAAAGTTTTTTATGAAGGATAGAGTAATTCCTGCATACAATAGTTTTGTTGATAAGAACCACAATGGAAATGGCCTTACTACACACTATGATATGGATAATAGGGACTCCACTTCTACTATTGGCTCCAATATGTTTCAAGTTGAGTTGCCAAAAAGTTCGGACTAATCATCTCCAGTAGGTTGTAGCAAGGGGGTTGGTGATATGAAAGAGATCCCCTTCTCATATGCTGTTATCCTAAAATCTTCTTGATTTGCTGAGTTATCAAGTAGACTTCTTGTTCCATTCTAGCTAAAATAAACAAAAATAAAATCAAAAGCACATATCACAGAGAAACAAGTAAAACTAAGCTAAAAGATTATACACAAAAGCGGTTAGAATAATAGAATTAATGCTTTCAAGTAGTGCCCTGTTGAGCTTCAATTTTATGAATCTAATAATGATTCCCTAGCAACGGTGCTAAGAAAATTGGCTGTGATTGGTTCATTAGGTTAAAACTAATTTTAAAGAAGTGAAGTTGAAGTTTTTGAAAATTTATAAAACTAATAGGTTCGGTTCAATTTCTGAAGCAACTATTGACATTAGGCAAGTGCACCTATCGAAGTAGCATAGAAAATATTAAGCTGTATTCTAGGGGATTGTTGGCATCTACCTTACTCATATTTCATCTATTATCTAACCAAAGAAAATTTTGAAGATCATAACGAAAACATAAGATATACTATGGTTAATGAAAAATGTACAAATGTTCTTAAGGTAAAATTGAAGATGGGTTTGTAAAAATGTAAGATGGGAGCCTAAGGATTTACTTCACTAATTCCTTATCATGTGATTTCTTGGCAAACTCACAGAGAGAAGAGAGAGAGAGAGAGAGAGAGAGAGTTTTTTACTGGTATATTTGCACTATCGAATTCACTAAGGTAAGTTAAAGCCTCTTTCAAGGTCAGTAACTCTAGATCTAAACCAAACCACCAAAATCTCTTCACAAGTTATTGGTGGTATATATTTGTATAAAGCTTAAGAATCCTTTGTTTCAAAACTAACCTAATGAATTTAAAAAAAAAATGATAGAAAATTTCATCATCCCTCTCTCAATGTAATTATGAGCAACTCCATTAGTAGCTCAGATCTATTTAAAAGAATGATCTCTCAATATAACAATTGAAATCGAAATCTAAAAGTTGCACTACACATTTAGACTCACAAAAACAAATTCAAGTTACTAATTACAAATACTTAGTTAATGTTTACTTGAAAGCGCATTTGAAATAACATGAATCAGGATTTGGTTTCGCAAACCTTAAGCTATAGGAAATTGTTTCTCTATGGATACAAGCATTAAGCACGAATTCTGGGGAAATAATATGTAATTAACAAAGAATATTACAAATTAAGTTTAGAGTCTTGCAAAAATATAAACAGTGGATTAAAATGATTTTACCCAGAAAACTTGAGATTTCTCAACAAGGAGAAATAGTTCTTTTGTCAAAGAACTCTCTCGCTATACTACATTAGGAATTTGTTACATATGTCACATGTTATTATCGCATGCCTATATATGTTTATTTATAGGCTAGAGACATAGAAATTATGACGATTTTATTTGCTGATATGGTAGATTCTTTATAACACAATTCATTATTTACTCTCACGTGCACATCATAAGTTGCCAACCGAGGAGATGACTTTTCATGGGGTAGGTAGAGTGCTTGAATGTTGCATAAAAATCGGGCTCGATATAAGCTATGGCATTTTGCTAAAAATGGGCTCTAATCTTTGTCCAAGTTCAACTGAGGGATAAATCAAGATTGTCGAGGCCTCGAAGTAGTACTCAATCAAGGTTATGCTTTTTCCTCTTAAAGTATGGTTTTATCCTACTTCAGTCGTGGGGTAGATTTAGGGCTCAACATTGTGGTGTGATAGAAGTTCTTTCATAAAGTTCAAGGCTCGATCACCTTAAAATAGACGTCGAGGGTCATGTTAAGGGCTAGATGTAAGGCGCGATGGACCATTTTGCCTTATTTTACCTTGTTGTTATGGCCTCGATAGGCACTTTTGCAAGACTCGATCAATTTTGTTTTGCACAATTGTTATTGTTTTGCTGTAATCTGATTCAAGTTACTT
The DNA here is from genome assembly GCA_024138025.1 of Combretum micranthum. Taxonomy (NCBI): domain Eukaryota; kingdom Viridiplantae; phylum Streptophyta; class Magnoliopsida; order Myrtales; family Combretaceae; genus Combretum; species Combretum micranthum. The sequence goes on along the minus strand of JAMXBD010000920.1, from coordinate 510,597 downwards.
TGTTTCTGCTTCTCTTGATTCCATGAGCCGAAAAACAATATTTAAATGATAAAAGCATCAAATTCATAGGAATTTACTTAAAAACACATCAAATTAAGCCTAAATTCCTATGAATAGAATAGAGTAAAATAAACTTATCATATATCAAAAGGATCATCATTTAGGAAAAAACACAATCGGATTCTAAATTATTCTCCTTTTCCTTCTATGATGCTTGAGAAAGCTCAACAAGATGCTTAGTTGTGCGACAAGTACGAGACCACTTGTAAGCCCTCATTCCATTAGCAATTTGAATTCGATTTCAAAAATTGAAACCGGAAACCAAAACCCTAACAAAATACCGCTGGACCAGTTGGACCTGGAAACCCTATGTCCGGTAATCCTAAGAACAAAACCCCGAAACAATAGAAATGAATTAACTCCAGTTTATAGCCCTAAATAATTTATCAAAACATACAAAGACCAGAACTTGAAACAATTCATTCGTTTTGGACTCGATCGAGATTTGTTTTCGAAAACCGATTCCCGAGACTTGGAAATAGAAAATTAATATTAGGACTCGTTAGAATCGAAATTTAATAAGGAATTCAAGCCTTTTTATCGTATTTTTATTACTATCGATAATTTAATTGTCTAATCAACTTTTTGATTTTTTCACACTATTCACCAAATGCAACCACCTATACCCTATTCTTACATCCTTACAACCTATTCTTACAATTTTACATCATTTCCTTACAAATTTACCTTTCTAATACATTTTATTACTTAAATTTAGTTATCAAATTTGAATTTTATTACACAAATTAAATCAAAACAACTCCCTCTCTCTCTCTTCTCCAAGTCCGGCACCCCCCTCCCTTGTACACCTTCTCTTTTTTTTGAAATTTTTTAATTAATTATTCATACAAAACCTTAAATTCTTTTCCTATATAATATCTCTTTCACCTTTCACTTTTTCACTTTCCTTCATTTCTCATAAATCAAACTTTTGTAAAGCCTTTTTTTCTCTCCCCCTCCTCCCTCCTTGTCGTGAGATTTATTTACATACACAAAATTTTTTTTTTCTTCAAGTTTCATTCTCTAAACACTAAATAGGTAATAGATCTTGACCCTACCACTATAAAAACATGTAATGGTAAGATCATACATGTGTGGTTCCACCAAAAATCCCCATGAGCTTTATGCTAGAGATGTGGAAACACTAAAACATGATATTCTTGCCATCACAATGTGTAGATCTTGTTATTAAAGTTGATTTACTATTATTTTGCTATATTATTGCTAAACTCTTTCTTTAAACTCATTTACATATTGTTTATGTTGCATTGCATCCATGACATGAGTAATATAGTAGATCTATTTGTTTAGAGTACTTAAAATGATATAGTTACTTGTCTTACATGCATAAAAGGTTTACAACATGATGGTCTTAGTAAAGGTGTTGCCAAAACTCAAGATCTATTTTGTTTCTATCAAAAAGTGATTTTGAAATTCAGATCTTGGAAAAGAACCATTCAGAAAACCTATTTTCCTACTTCAAGATGAAGATCTTACATGTAAAATGATGGACTTAGGTGATAGGTATCATAAAGGAGTGATTTTCTTAAGATGAGATTATTTACTAAGAGAAATTTTCAAAACAAGAAGAGGGTTACAAAAGTTAAGTTAGATCTATGATTCAACACCAACAAAAATTTTGAAATTCGTAACTAGGGTGAAATGCTAAGAAAACACCTATTTTCCAATCCTAGAACAAAGTTTTATTAAAGAAATGAAAGCCTTAGGGAGTAGGTTTGGTTATGACTTAACTTTAGGAAGATTAAATGAGCTTTTCACAAGAAATAATCTCAAAAACAATTTCCGAAAATTCGGATCTAAAAATGATCCCCATTTAAACACCTATTTCCAAATATCAAAATGAAGATTTTAATAGAAATATAGAAGCCTTAGGGAATAGATGTAATAAAGACTTGATTTTTATAAGAATAGATGTGTTTTATCAAAGTATAAACCTAAAACAAAGAAAGGTTTCCAAACTTGGATCAAACAATATTTTCATTTTCTAAAATTATGTAAAATTCGTCACTAGGCAAAACCCACATGTAAACATCTATTTTCTAACATTTAAATGAAAAATTTTGTTAAGATAATGAATGTATTAGGTATATAGGTCATCAAGGCTTTATCCTAGTAAAAATATGGATGATTTTCAAAGAAATAAATCTAGTTTTTCCAACCAAGTGTTCTTGAAATTGTTGCAAAGTAAAAGTTTTCTAAAAATTCTTGTTAATAAAAAATCATTAAGGATTTACATGTAGATAGCTCATATCATGTCATTCATGATAATAACTTATAGATATTATATGCATATATAATATACTTGGTAGGAATAATGTAAATTTCACAAAACAATTTTGGAAATGCAAGTTTTAGCTACTTCTCAGATCTAATCCGAGCATTTCGAGACCTAAAATTTTTCAAAACTTAAAAATAATATCACAAATAGATAGATCTTTTGAAGTAGATAGAAATCGATAGCTTATTTGCGAAATTCTGAGTTAAAATGACCAAGTTATGGCCATTTTAAGTTGGAATTTCCATTTACCACGGAAATTAAGAACTCAAGAGTTTTATTTAATGAGTTGGAATTAGTTATGGTATGAAATACTCATTTGGGTATTTCTTTCATTTAGGTGATTTTGAATCGGGAGAAAATTTTTGTTTATGGATCGCTACCATTAGCGACTGGCGTCCATGGTCGAGTGAGTTCACTATCTTTAAATTATATACTCCTGATTATGCTTGTAATGATAGTGGCATTAGAATTAGGACAAAATAAAATATGGAATGTGCATATGAGTTTTATTTGGTTGAATTGATAATAAGAATATCAAGATGGGAAGTGCTATGAATATCTGTATGATGTAGTATAGAATTAAAGTGTTTGCCATATCTATGATCGCCTATAATCCGCTTAAATAATATACCATGATCTTATAATTAAATTGTCCATGCATACCATATGTTGAGTCACATTGCATTTGTTATTATATCTTTGTGGGAAGAAGGCATAATAGTTAGGCAATGGGTGAGCCTGTAAACTCGAATATTCGCATGATGGCTTGAATTAAAATGGAAGTGATGCAGGCACTTGTATCAACTACAAAATTTGTGAGTGGGTAGGCACCTGAATTAACCACTATATAAATGAGAAAAATTGAAATATATGGTCGTATGGGCCTGAAACACCTAACTCTAAATGGAGGGCGTAAATCTACTCAACATAGGACTCCCGGAAAGTCTTATGTATTGTATGCTTACGTGCTTGTGCATTTCATATGATTGATAATATAACTTGTTTACCCTATTGTGTGACGAAATATTTAATTTGGAAGTGAAACTCACTAAGCTAGCGTAGCTTATACCTCATAGTTTCTTTTTGATGCAGTTCCCGTACATACGGTTGCCTCCCCGAACTTAGCCAAATCAGGTAATGCGATGTTAGGAGTGTTTCTCATTAGAAGTTTATGATTAGTTATGTATAGCTTTTCATAGTAAACCTTAAACGATCGGGTTTTACTTAAAAGATAATACCTAGACTTTTGTTTAGCAGATGAATGCCCCTTAGTATTTTGTAACTGATCCTGAGATATCTGTGATTTATGTTTTTATGCTTATCCTATCTATCTCCAATTGTATATATTCTATCGTTGTAAGGGAGCACCTTGCATTCTAATACAAGACTTTTGAATGACTATGGTAGAGATTCTTAAGTCTTGTTTAGCATGTAGTGGACTGTTACGTTTAGAGTACCCTTTGGGGCGTGACACCAATGGTGCCTAGACATACCACAATAATAACATTTACTTTCAACATCTTTAAAATCATGTCTATCGTTTTCTTTATCATGTTTTGTACTATTGTTATCCCATTTTTTGTGGTAATTTGTATTTTTAGAATTACTATGGCTACCATAACCATAACTAAGACAATGACTACGTCTGCAATTGCAATTTCGACCGTAACCCCGACCCTGACTACGTCCCCTTATATTTTCATTATCATATGCCACAACATTCACTTCAAGGGAGTGGAGTAGAACCAAAAGGAAGCGCCTTATGATTTTTCATTAACAATTCAATGTTTTGTTTTGTTATAAGAAGGCATGAAGTTAATTCAAAATATTTCTTAAAACCTTTCTTTGTATATTGTTGCTACAAGAGGACATTTGAAGTATGAAAGTTAAGAAGGTTTTCTCTAGCATATCTTCATCAGTAACATTTTCTCCACATAGTTTCAACTAAAAGCTTATTCTAAATATTACAAAATTATATTCGCTAACAGTTTTGAAATCTTGTAATCGTAAATGCATCCAATCTTGACAAGCTTTAGGATTATTATTGTTTTATGGTGGTCATACCTTTCCTTTAAATTTTTCCAAAGAATAAGTGGATCTTTTACAGTAAGATATTTTTCTTTTAGCCCATCATCAAGATGACAAAGGAAAATGATTGTTTTTGAAAGGTTTTGCATTGAAGTATCATTTTCTTCTTTGATAGTATTTCTAAAACCCATGTGATCTAAATGAATTTTAGCATTTGATATCCACGATAGATAAATTTTTCTCTTAATACCAAGTGCCACAAAATCAAGCTTTGTAAGATTTGACATTATGAAATTTATAAGATAAAATTTCGTTATTTACCTGAAATTGTTTGCTTGCTTAGAGTCTTATGCTGCATTCATATTATAGGATATGAAGAAAACATATAGCATAAGAATTGTAAAAGAAAATGAGAAAATATAGGGATAATATTAGAAGATTTGAGGGGAAAGATATATTTTTATCATCTCTTTTCATCACAATATATAACAGGTGAAATACCGTAAATATAATGCAAAATAAAGTAAATAAATAGAAGGGTAAAATAGTAATTAATAACATTAATAAAAGGGCATGTAGGTAATTAAGTGTATCGTTTTAAAAGAAATGGAAGTTACAAAACATTTAAAAATGAAAGGTAACTTCCCTTTTCCTCCTTTCTATTAAGTATTCAAACTTTCACCCTTTTCCTTCTCATAAATCTCTAATAAATCTTAAAATCTTTAACAAGAATTTATGATAAGTAATTGCTTCTGCCTCTTTTTCTCCTTTTGTTTCATGTTCCATGGAGAAAACAACGGTGATCAATGTGTATGGAAGTTGACAGCGAGTTTCTAAGGGAGGAATAATGGATGTTGGTGTGATCATGGAGTAAAATTCAGTTCAAGAAGGATAGGAATTTTTATTAAGAAAAATAGCGAAGGTTTGACAAAATCTATATCAAGGTAATAGGGTTTTTTATGAAAGTTTTCATCTTTTGTTACAAGATATGTAGAAATAGATTTATAAGCATATGGAGAAGAGTGGAGAATTGTTTTTCTTTGTGTTTTGATGTTAGAAAAAGGTATAAGTTGGAAATTTGCAAAGCATCGCATGGAACAATACATCTGAGTTCAACGCTAATGAGTACACAAGTCATGTACTTACTTGTATTGAAAACGTAATGTGTTGTTTTACGTATCGTGGGTTCTCTTTTTAACATGAATGAGTACACAAGTTGTGTTTAGGCCCATGTAGGTTTGTGTAATGTATGTTTTTTAATTTTTTGAAGGTTCTGTTCTCCACACAAGTGAGTACATGAGTTGTGTTGAGACTCGTGCTAGAAACAATGGCTGAAAGTCCTTTAAAATCATGCTTTTGTTCCCCACATGAGAAAGAACACGAGTTGTGTACTTACTCATGTAGAAGTATACGAGTAAAAACATAAGTGGTGTTGGTGCTTGTGTACAAAATCACTTTTTGTCGACTCACGTTTTCTTTGTTCTAAACCTTTAGAGCTTATTCAAATTCATCCTTAAAGGTTTAAGATCACTTTTTTTTTCCAATCAGTTTAAAATCATTTTAAAACCTTAAAATTCAAACACTGGTAAATTAATTACCTATTTTCCTTTTATTTCAAATTTAAATTTTTATCTCTAAACTAAATGTGTATATAAGTATCAATAATTAAGGTGAGAGTGAAAATTATAGGAAGTAGAACCTGCAGATGAAATTTAGATTGTAGATGATTTTAAATATTTTATTTACTTTGTAACTTAGGTTTAAAATGTTATTGTTCATGACAGGTCTACTTTCTAGGTACTTACATCTTGTTGTTTATGTTTATTTAAGGTAGAAATTTGAAATGGATTAATTAACTATTCGACTTCATACTTTGTGTGATGTTTGTTCATGCCTGTTGGTAATAGGTGGAAAGTATCCACACTATTATCGCAATAACTCGATGATCCATGAGTAGCATTGTCCAAGAGTGGAATTACATATAAAAATGAACTAGATAGATCTAGGTGTTTCAGTTTCAGGAATATTGGGAAGTACCTAATGTTTAGGTTTTTGAACTCTTGGATGTTGGAGAGTACCAAACATTGTATATATATTATTATATGTATATCTAGCATGATATTGAGTTATCCTTGCATTATTTGCTCGACTTAAAATAAAGATAATAAAATGTTGGAGTAAATTACATTAATGGGTCACACTGTTTGGGGGACAAGTTCATTTTGAGTCATAACGTTTGGAACAATGATTCAATCCGGGTCATGAGGGACATATGTCAACAGGAGAAGGTGACACGTATCTACCATGACCTAAATTAAATCACTTTTCCAAATGTTGTGATCCAAAATGAACTTACCTCCCAAGCATTATGACCAAAAATGAACTTTTTCAAATATTATAATCAAAAATAAACTTTTCTAAACATTGTGACATAAAATGAACTTACCCCAAACATTATGACCTACTGGTATAATTTACTTTAAAATGTTGGTTGTTGCATTAGTAATAGGTATGTTTGTGAATGTGTGTTTGATTGGTCACGCGTGTGTGCTTGTGGTATATCACATTGGAAATCTAGCTCATCCCTTTATTTTTTTCAAGTATAGGTAATATCGTTTGAATTGATGTATTGATAGTCACAACCAATAGTGCATAGATGAAATGATGCTAGTTGTGAAGACATTATAGATGACGAGAGGAAGGAATATAATAGTTTATGTGTAGTTGGTTTGGGTATTAATATGTGATTAGTGTTTATTGGTAACATTTAGTCTCAGTGTATAGATGTATTAGTAAGGTGGATTTCTTTGAATCATTTGCTAGGTGAATTTATATAGATTATAAGGCGGTATTCAAGTGACCGTTGTAAGTAATCCAATGTTATTTGAAGTCATTAACGTATGAGTCATTATGGAGTTATTATGGTGTTATTATAGTGTTTATGATGGAATTAACAGGTTTAGAGTCTTGCGTGTCCCTAATTTATACATTGCAAGTTATAAATCTCCTTAAATTTAGCCTGTTACAAAAGGGAAAGCCTTAGTTATAGAGCAAATTATATCATAACTTATAATGTAAATTATATATTTATGGCAATCGAATATTAAATTGATATCCATATTAAATGATAATTAAAAACATTCATATAAAATATATATTTATAATAAAATAGTATATTTTCTCTTATATCACATCGAGAAACTTGTAGTTATTATTTTTTTATAATTCCATGACTTAAATTAATCTAAATTGATCGATGAAATATCTAAAAAACGAAAGAATGGAATAACAAAAACAAAAAGGTTTGACAAAAACAAAAAGATTTGATCTTAAGGAAAATTAAATAGAGTTAAATATATATACATACGCACACACACAAAAGCTGACTTGGTACAACGATGAGAAATTTTATAATGTCGGTAACTTTTCAAAAGCGTATAAATGTGTTAATTTACACATTTAGGATGCAAATATGACTCTGAATAGTTGTGAGGAATGCACAATTTATCTACAATGATGATTAGCATATAGAAAGGACCATAGAAGAAAGTAAGGAAAATTCTATAGTGTTGTGGCGTTTATAATGGGATCGGTTTTGTCTCATAAATAAATGATTTAAACTTTTCTAACTAATCGAACCCTTCAATTTTTTTTTTTACATTAATTTTTTTATAATCAATTAATTTTATATAATGGTTCAATTTCGTTACTGAAAAAAAAAAAAAAAGGAAAGTAAGGAAAGCCTAAAGTTATCGTGCCATATATGAATTTGTGAGTGAAACTATCCCGGTGTATTATTAGTTACACCATGATTAGTCCTTGTCCCTCGAACCAATTCCATGTCTGATCTGAGAAATTCAACTGACATAGTTAAGGTTTTAGCTGTGAAGTGTTCAAAGTTGAAATAAAATCAACACAGTTAACGCCCCTCATTTTGTGCTTGTGTATGGGTCGGCCCAGAGCTTTTTTATGCCATACTCAAAGGCTATGCCAGCCTATTAGCAATGGTGTATTTTCAAAAGCATAATACGTGTCCATTCATCGTATAAAAGGAAATCACATATATACCAGACAGAAAGGAAAAAAAAAATTTACATAAATACGATTAGAAGTTCAAAAATTATCCCATAAAAGTTCTTATTTATTTTTATTCCAAAGGTTGTCTCTCTATAACTTTGTGTGTAATTGATTTTCCATCATGTCCAAATTTAGTTTTAACCTTGTTTGTTTAGGACTTTTGCTGATGATTCATGCAATAACAGCAGAGTGAGGAGGCACTTTGTTGTTATCATAAATTTTCACTTTGTGGATTAGAGTGAAGGGGTTAATATAAAGTATTTCTAGCCAACTAGAAAAATTAAACAATTCAATAATGAAAAGAGCAACATTACTAGTAACTTTTATTTCGCTAAAGGTGAACATTAAGTTAACAAAATGAAGCATAAAGTTTATCATACAATTATGCTTGTTTCCTTGCATTTTGTTCTGTTCCAACACTATCTACTTCTTTGTATTCCATCTCACTAGAGACTTCAAGAATTCCATCACCTAAAACAACAACACAATACCCTATCCTCAGATCAAAGCCAATGCTGAAAAGCCAAAATACTACCCAAAGCCAAAATTCCATTAAAGAAGTAAACAAAACCACGCCACTTGCCTCTGATGGATCTCCTAGGGAGTAAACTGCTTTGGTTTCCTTAGGGACCGAAGACACCAAGATACCGAAACCGGAATCCCTTTCATTCAGCATCTAAAATTTGTTGACAGATATTGATCAGGTTTTCACGATGTTTGCCATACCATAGCAAAAAACATCTTACTGCTGCAATAGGAGGGATCAGCTATATTTAGCTGAATGGTGGATCATTATTACCTTGAATGCATCCTCGTCACTCCTGTCATCGCCAATATAGATTGGAAGCACATTTTTGCCATCACTCAACCCTTCAAACCATGGAAAAGAACAAGATTTGTTAAAATAAAAGGAGATTCTTGTTAACTGAGGCTATAATGCAGCATAGAAAAGTTCCAGCACCAAGAGAATTGAGTAGAAACTCAACCGCCTTCCCTTTATTCCAGTCAATCATAGGACGGATCTCTAAAACCTATGCAAGATGAAGATGTTATACATGATTTAAGCAAAGCCTGGAACGAAGACAAGAAAGAGTTCTTTCACGAGACTTTCCATATTACCTTCCGCCCGTGAGTTAATTGCAAACGTGGATAGTTACTTAGGACTTCATGAACGCATTGAGCAACCACATGCCACAGCTGGAAGTCCGAAAGGAAAGAAAACCAGTAATTATGACTTGAAAATGCTTGTAATGAAACATAACATGCAGAATGCATCTTTAATTCTCTCCTGACCTTTTCATCTACATTACGGTAATGCACTGAGGCACAGAATTTGTGATTTTCAACACTTGCACCTTTGATACCCTTTGTTTTCTTGATGAGGGTTCTAACAAGCTGAACAGAGTTGTGTTTTATTGCTTCAACGGATTTGCAATCAATGAGGAATCATATGTTCCACAAAAACAAACAAAAGACATTTACACACCTCGTCTATCATTGGTAAGAATTCCTTAGCAAGCTGGAACAGGTTTTCATCCACGCCCTGAGAAAATCGACATAAAGGCAAAGGAAACCACAAGAAACAAAAGCAAAGAGCAGAAGCAAATAAAAAGCAGGGCAAGATTCCTAAAGCGACAAAAAATTTCAGATTAACATCCAAAACATGCCTGCAAAAACAAGCAGAACATAAAGATGCCTTAATAGCAAGAAGTTCCAATGCCTAAGAAAGATCAATACATTGTCAACATAATCATAACTGCATCCAAGGTTGAAAAAGGAAGAATTAACCATGGAGAAACATGCCTGAGGGTCAGTGGATTTGACAGAGAATGGATGGTCTTCGAACATACTATAAAAAGGACCCATCATGTCCATTCCATGACTACCAGCATAATAAATCTCGGTTAATCCTACAAATTCATATACCTGAAAAGGATTTTGCAGCTACAGATTTAAAAAATCAAAATGGCATCATAATTTATGTAACGGACCTAGAGCTAAAACTTACCTTATCACGACTCCTACCCGTAATAATTGCAGTAGGAAAGTGCTTTGCAACATTTTTCACTGCAAGACGCATCTGAAAATTTTTTGTTTCATTAACAGAAAAACACCATATGCACCAAAAAGGACATGCAAATCTGGATGGAAGTATTGAATACTTTACATCATCTGACATAAATGCACGATCTGGGTCATCTACTATTGGAGAGAGTTCCGTCATAATCTAAAAATATTGCAAGCTTCCTATTATTGGCTTGCTCGATAATCTGTGTAAAAGATTTTAGTGCCGATGGACACTTGAGCTGCATAACCAAGCAATATTGTGAAATCCATAAGAGAGAAGGAGCCAGGAAAGGTAAATTTTTTAGAGAGAATCCTTTATGACAGCAAAAACATACCATCCAAGAGCTATAGACAGAGTTAATGTTATTTGGTGTCGCTTCAACATTATGATCCTTCATAAGCTTCTTCCGAGGGGGAGAAGAGCATCTCATTTCGTCCAGCCATCCACTGAAAGGAACATCATCAAGTTTCTCTGGCTTTTTCCTTGGTATTACAATATACCGTGCTCCAGGTGAATAAGGCAATAGACTAGCAGTAGGGATACCAAGTCTTGACTTGCTAATTGTTACAGGATCATTGAGAAAAGCTGAAATGTCCGAATCCAACTCCATACTTTTCAGATTACTTTAAAGAATCTCAACTAAATGGGGTTAGGTGATCCAATCGTCAGGTTGTTATTGTGGCTAAGTTTTCATCCAATGCTTTTATCGATGACTAACCACTTTTTTGAGGTCTTCTTGTCAGCGTTTTGGGGTGTGCAACACATCAAGTGCAAGATCACTGCAAACTAGTGGTGAGATTACAAAAGAACTTAAAAACATGAGAATTAACTCCTAAAGAAAAAAGCTGTTACAAGAGTTTCCTAATTACCTTTCCATTCTCAAAATCATAGTTCAATAACAGACGAGAGTAGACATTGTTTGCATCAATATATCGGAAGAACACATCTACCAACAAAGTCCTTCATATTTGATGCCTTCCTAAACTCTCTGCAAAAAAGACATAATTGATTTAGAATGTTTTTTTTTTTTTTTTTATGTGAAACTGTATGAGTGGAATCCTAGGCTATGGTCATTATTATGTATTTGAATTGATAAGTTAAAATGGAAAAGATTGGTCTGAGTAAGTCAGCAACACAACAGCTAAGAGAAAAACTATAATGCCACTAATAAATACAAAGGAATCAAAATGGTCAATTTATCAAAGGAGCAGTTTGTTTGACATCAACTTGTCTGATATTATGTGACTTGTGCAAAAACATAGTGTGTGCCTACACAAGATGCTTATACCTCAGTCCAATAACAGCAAAATAGGATGAAAAATTATAAAAATTTATGGAAATGAAAGGGGGGGTGGGGGAGGAACAAAGAAACAAATTTGTGTATAAGGCTAGCACAATTTACCCATGACATCCCCTCAATGCATGTGAAAACTAAAAAGATATGTCTTATATGGACAAGGCAGGACCCCGTTTATATGCTTCACATAATTCACAACTCTTGAGTCTTTAAATGTATCCATTACCCAAAATGTGATGATGATGTAATCACCATCCTGTTTTATCATAATAATTCATACCACTTAGTACCATGTTGTCACTTTTTTAGTAAGAAAACAAGTCAAAAACAAAACTATCTTGTCAGCAAAAGAATGTAGAAGTAGATTCTGATGTCATGGGGGCCATTAAGGCTGATGTAGCTCTACAAATGTCGTAAAAGTATAAGCAAAGATTAGACTTAACCACCAACGATTAGAAGACTCTTCTACTATGCAGAACAACAAACCAAAAACTTCCATGATCTTAAGAATCTCAATGAGATACGATGAGTGAACTTTTGTCCATTCATAGCAATACATCTTTTGTTAAGTATGAAGCCTAAGAAAAACACCAGTTGCATGGTCTATGAAGATCCTAAATGGGATGTCCACGGACAAGAAAACTGTGGATAAGTGCTGAAATTCATGCCTGTTTTACTCTTTTGAGCTTCCAATTCCAATGCCCCTAGCCCCACCCTTAAAAGGACACAACTCAATAAACAGAATATGCAAGAGGGTAATTAAATCAACCTCTCTTTATCATAAATCACAGTTTCAAACACAAGAAGCTGTATTCCATACTTTAAAGAAGAAATTCATGGCATTAAAAATAAGTTTAGGGTAGTTCTCTAGATTTTTTTTAAAATAATTATTGCAATAGATATATACTACCAAGTAATTTTATAGGCAGCATCAACCAGATCGCTGGTATTAGAATTTAACAACCATGATGAAATAGTAGTAATGGAATACTAGAGAATATTGTAAGATATAGGAAACCATTGGCACCGGACATCTTATTGCCATATTCATCACTTATGGCTAAAAATCATTAACAACAACAATGGTAGTTGAGATAGATGTGGTTATATTTGATGCTTATAAGAATTTAAAAAAAAGTCTTAAAAATATTTTTCCACAAAACAAACACTCCCTAAAAAGTTACTTTTATACATTCATTGAAAAAAAAAAAAAAAAACAAATTACATAATTTTGCAAGAAAGGGAAAAACAGAGAGATTTTCAAGTGCCTTTTCAATGTAATGCTAATCTCAACATTAAGGAAGTAATGCTACTCCAAGGAAACAAACTGTAACAGTTACATTGAGCTGATGAAACAGAGTTGGAACAAGAAAGAAAAAGGAAAAGCAACTTTGGTTGTAACAAAAAATTAGAGAATTTTTGTGTTAGCGTACCAAAACAGGAAGACCAAAAGAGAATGAAGTGGACAGCATGAAAAGTCAAGAAGAAACAAAATAAAGGGTACTAGACAAAATAGGACAAAAACGGCAGGAGTGATCAAAGGATGCACCTTTTTTACTTAAAAAGAATCAGATGCAGAAGCAGAAAGAGAGAGTAAGAGAGGGACACTGAGCAGATGGTATGACAATTTGAGTTTATATAAAGGAAAATGTTAATTTCTTTTTCTTTGTGTATATACAGAAAATATAAAAAAAGCATAGTAGTTTTTGGCTCTGGTCATCATCAAGTTATACGGATCATGATCTTATAAATTATTCTTGGATAGAATTATTACCATCATCAAAAAGAGATCTGGCAGAGATGTAACAGGTTGGTTTTTATAGGTTTCCAATTTATCTGATCTGTTAAAGACCTTAGAAGGTTTGAACTTATAGGGTTGTAGGATTGTGTTTAAATCTATAGTAAAAACCTTAAGGTTTGGTTTGGATCATATAACAAACTCGATGGATATCCGACAATTCGGTATTATATATTAAAAAAATAAAAATAAAAATAAAACTTAATCTTAAGATCTAATCTTAAATATTTTTGTTTGTTTGTTATATTTTAGTTTCAATGGAAGATTTAATTTAACAATATTCTTAAGATATTACACATTATCTAAGTCTCTACGAGAGTAATATATTTATGTATTAAATATTGAATCATGAAAATGGTCAGCTATATATTATATCAATTCTACATGCATCATCTCATTTTTGCTTGTATAAAAATTGTGTGTCAAAAATACCGGCTTCTCTTGAGTTTATTATTAAAATTTAAAAATCCGTTAAAAAAATGTTGTAGAGTTATAGGATCAGATTTTAGATTCTAAAGCAAACCTTGTAGAGTGGATTTAATAAACCCTGTAAGATAGCTGGTCGTGTTTTCGGATTTGTATGATCTGTCCTAAACTCAATGACCCTATTACATCCCTAAAATCCGGTCATGTTGTTTTAATTCATCTACTATGCTACCAATTTGAACTTTACTATCTTTATAAACTTTTTAAATACCATTTGCTCTGTTTTTTTTTTCCTCATAAAAGACAGTATATAATTAAATTTTTATTTCTTCTAATATTGTTGATACTAATAGGATATCCCTTCCCACGCTAGGTAAATAGAGTAAACAGTGTTAGTGAATAATTAAAAATAATTTGAAAAAATTGATTAAGTATTAAATTAACAATTCCAAATTTTAAATGCTAAATTAAATTTTTGTGCTCAATTTTATGTATGAATTTGATATTTTCCTCAAAATAAAAATGAAAGAATTTAAAAGTAAAAAATTTATTCAGACATTACCGCCAGTTGGCATACAGTTTTATTTATTTTTGTAAGGCATATGATTAATATCAAAATGCCTTAAAAATTGTTGAATTGTTGTAGACCAAGTGCTTATTATTGTTAATTTCTAATAATTTAATATCTCATATTTAAATTTTAGCAAATTGATACTTATATTTTCAAAATATATGCAATTTAATATCTTTGTTAAATAATATTTGATGAATGTTTATTTTGTTGATAGGATAATAGCATGTGAAGTACCTATACTTTCATTTTTTGGTAGTATAGTACCATAATTTTAAATTTTTGCGATTTTTGGCCAATTGTTTATTATTATTCTGTTATTAAAATAATTTTTATCAAATATTACTCAATAAAGACATCGAATAACATATATTTTGAAATTATAAATACTAATTTGCTAAAATTTAAAAATAAAATACTAAATTGCCAAAATTTAAAAATGATATACTAAATTGTCAAAAAGTATTTAGTTTTCTATTATTCCAATCATAGTTATCAAAATCATAAAATTAAATATATGATTCTATATGTTTTTAATTATATATATTTTTAATTAGAATTACATACTTTATATAGAAATTTGAATTTACATGTATAATTTTACCGGAAGATCCTGACTGTTCCAGTAAGAAGAGGGTTTGATGTGCCTGGTATATGAGAAGACGGGGTTCTGAAGGCAAAGTGGTTTCGGCAAATGGCAATGTCATGTCATAGAATCTTTTTTTCCCTCTCTCTAGTCTCTATGCTCCAATTGGTGGAGACTAAACCGCCAAGACACTCTGAAGCTGCAATTTGATTGGATCGTAAAACTAAAATAATATTGGTCTCATCTGCCTGGATCATGGAAATCATTTTATGAGTCTTATGTTTTAGTTTTTGTCCGCGAGAACTATTCAAAATAAAATTGTAATTATCAAATTTTTTCTAAAAGTAATTTTTTAAAAAGACAAAATTAAGAATTATTAGAATTGGTGATTTGGTAAGTTTAATGTTGATGAAAGTTTATGGAATAATTTGTAATTTTCTTTTAAGTTTATTTTAATAGAAAAAATTAATTGTTATCAATTGCGCTAGTTTGTGAAAGTTTAAAGGTTCAAAAAGTATATTTTAAAAGTTTAAGGATTGAATTTTTATCGATATAACAGTTCAAGAGATAATTTACGGTTTTTTCAATAAATAAAATATAAATAAACCCTTATATTATTTTTCTTTTATCATTTTGTAGTGTTTTTCTCATTATTATATATTATTATACAAAAAATTGAAAGCTGGAATAGTGTCCGTCTTTGTTATTATTCGCATCAAGCATATTTAACTGCGAGAACTTAAAACGGGATCAATTTTTTCCTTAAAATTTAGTTTCAATTGATTAGAATCCTAAGTTTTGGCAATTAATATCACTTAGCTTTACTCTCTCTTTTTTTAAAAGAAAAAGAAAAAAAAAAAAAAACCCTCATCTGAAGGTTGCCGTAGTCTCCGAGAATTTCCCAATCTTAATTTAGGATCATGACACCGTAACTACTCAATTATAACTAGTTTCTTACATCCTGAGAAGGACCTAAGGAATTGTTTACTCAATGATTAGAATAAATAATTCTTCAGTAGTAAAAGATACTAAAGATAAGATCACATGATAAGGGTTAAAATCTCACTAAATATAGTTATAGTTGTATGACCCTAATTATCAAGTATAGATTGAATAACTAAATTTTTAGAGTATACTGGTTAGCAAATGATAGCTAAGAGATAAATCATTAGGGTTGGAATATACCTGGTAGAACTTGAAAACAAGCCTAAATTTTAAATATGAAGCTCAAATTTAGATTTCAATATCTAAAACACAAAAATGAGAATATATCGAACCTAAATAGCATCATATCTAAATTTTTACGCACTCATTAAGTAGGTGAAAACCCTAATATTACTTAATCGCATAAGAATATAACATTAGTTATTAGTTTAAAACTATAGTTTAGCAGATTTGAGACCTACAAATCATTCTTAATAATATTGTCTTGAATTAATAAATGATTTATTTGTATACTCACTAATTTATACTTGATATCATAAAACTATCCGTCTTATGTACATCATAATTACCTATTCTAATTTATATGTATGAGATCTCCTAAAATTTCTAAAACCTTAGCTACATGTATGGTGGAAAATAGAAGACAAGTCAACAACTATAAATTCTCAAGTGTTCTCCTCATTAAACACATGAAAGTGACACATTTTGACCAAACACCCAACTCATGCATCAGCTAAAGAAAGAGCCACGACCAGCTTCCTTCTTGCATTAGAAATGGTCACAAAATCTGCAACATGATTAAATATTTTATGTAAATAAAATCTAAAATAATCATTACTAAATATTACAACTTACACATATAGAACACCCCCAAATTTCACTTGGAAACACCGAAATCCTCAACTTCATTTTCTCTCTATCACCCTAAACAACATCGGCTAACAACAATTCCACAAACACTTCTTTCTATCCAATTTTAAATCCTTAGGAAAATAGCACCATCTTCCACTTATATAGCCCATAAAGAAAAAGGAAGAAACTATCTTTAAACTCCACCTAAAGCTAAGCTAATATCCTTTGTCCTTAAACTATCTTTATATGATACATTAAAGTGCATGACAAACCTAGATCATGCTAGAATAAGAGAGAAATACTTTATTGTTCTACATATGCATATCATCATGTAATACTAAGATTAGAAAGAAAGAAGAATAGAAACTAACAAGTCAAAAAAGAGTAACAATGATGTTTATACTCTTTAAAACTTTGTAACTTGAAACAAACCTCGTCTAATTATACATGTTGAAAGCCTATAAATTGTCATAACCCCATAAATGTGTTGGTTTATAAGATAACACAAAGATAGAACTACAATATATATATGCACACACACATAGTTAATTTCGTCAAATAGAAGTCAAATGAATCTATAATCCTAAGCTAAGCACGATTGTAATTCAAGAAGAAACATGCATCATACCGTAGTCATGGCTATGATCTTCTCGAAAAATTTAAAATAATACTAATCACGGCGATGATCACAACCGTGATCTCCACTGTACTAGTACTAAGACCAATCACGATAGTAATATAGGAAGTGATCTCCTCGGAAAATGAAATTTATATTTACCACAACTGTGATAACCCCTATGATCTTCAATATGCTTATGTTTAAACTCATCACGACTGTAATATAGGAAGTCATCTTCTCGGATCATAAAATTTACATCGATCACGACCGTAATGACCCCTGTGATCCCTTTGATCTAAATCGTAGTGCCTAACATAGCCGTGACAAAGGGATGTGATCTCCATCGTATAGAAATCCATGGATATCATGCCCATGATCTTACCCATGATGTGGATCACCACCTAGATCACGCTCGTGATATGATGCCTTGTTTTGTCACAACCAAGATAACATTCGTATTCAACACTATAATGAGAAAATCGTTAAATTCCTAACAATAACCTAAGACATGCGGATGCCTTTAGGCATTTCATATCCAGTTATATGTTTAGTAATATGTATTTGTCTTGTTTGAATATGAACAATAGATCAAACAAATAATGTCCCAATCAATTACTATGATGAGTAAGCAAATGCACATATGAGTAACCTTCATCTTTTCATATTGTTTATGCCGTAACATAGTTGCACCTATCTTAATATACATATAACTGGAAATGTGTATGGGGATTGGGTATGATGTGTGTTGTATGATGCTTGAATGATTGACAAACCTCAATAATGAAAATGATAACAGCTTGTGTGACAATGATTGTGTGATGTATGTTGTAGAATGTTTGAGAATTATTTGATCACCAATTAAATGAACCTAAATGTATTCGACCAATAAATTAAAAAGGACATGCATCGCATAAATGCATAAATTGCATATAAATAGTAATCATATTACGTATTAGCATTTCAGTTTTATGGTAATACTGAGTTTTTCTAGTAAATAGAAAAGAGTACTGGTTCTACAACAATTACCACTATTCTATTTGGCTCTACAGGAGCTAAGTAGGCATTTGAAGGAATGTTGCCTGTAGTGTTGACAGGAAATAGCTAATATTTAGTAGAGTTTTTGAGTTATAAGGTTAAGTTAAGTTGTAAGACATCTATAATATAAATTGATAAAAAAGGATGAATGATATTTTTCCTTTTCCTTAGTTGTTAGTCTCTCTTGAGTGTCGATTACTGATTAACTAGTTCCTAAAACCCAAGTGAGAAGGCATAAATCTACACCTTGTTTAGATTCTGAGTGTCTATGCTTGTATTTATTATATATGCTTAAATGTTGCATTATATATACTTATTAAATAACTTGCTTTACCTTTGTTTGATATGCGATAAGATTTGGTTATCTCACTAAGCTACTCACACCACTATAGACTTACTTGGTTATAGGGCATCACCTTGGTTGATCTCTACTTGGGGAGTTGAGGTAAGTATGAGTTGGCAATAAAGTCCATACATGAGTTGGTAGCATTTAAAGTTAGAAGGCTGGTTACTTTACAATTATGATGTAACAACTATGATGTTATGTATTGTTGACATTTATGGGATCTATATGTATCTAATATTTCTTATCTTGAATAACCTTTCGGTCCTGTTAAATATGTCCATACCACAAAGTGTTCTAGTTGTATGGTACACACATGTGTCATTACAAATGTCTTAAACCTATAAATGAGAATGTTTGGGACTTTAGTTTGTGACATTGTGTATCAATACTACTAGGATATTCATGGGGATGTGACATTGCTCGTCATATTCATAGAAAAGTTAACGACATTGATAAATTTTGTTTCATGGTATTGTGGGGCAATTTTAGAAGTTTGTCAATTTAAGGCTTACGATTTTAAAGAAGTTTATGTTATAGGTGTTATTTTAAGAAAATAGTTTATCTAAAGTCTTTATTTAGACTATTACCACAATTTAGGTATTAAGGTCATTGTGAATAGTGTTTAGGTACGTGAAGGATGCAGGCCTCAAAAATAGAAAGATAAGATTTAGCATGAAATTATAAATGTCATGCCCTTAATTTTGAATTACTTTGCCATATCTCTAAGAAAATATACAAGTAGATTTGATAGAAACACAAGCAATAGATCATAAATAACAACAATATGGAGTGATGATTTGAAGCCAATATACATAGTTTTAAAAGTCATGAAAAGATAATCTCCTACAAGAAGCTTAAGAAATCTATTTGTACCCAATTAATAGTTCAAGTGGTGTATTTTTTTTTCAATTTTTTTTCCTTTATAAGTTGAAAATTTTATCACAAATTAAGGTTTTTCAAATGAAAAAAAATGGTGAAAATTTGTGAAAACAAATCTTGCATATATCTAGTTAAAGGATACCTTATTATGATTAGAACCCATTTTAAATTTACATGAAGTTCAAGTATCAAAGCATGATTGGTGAAGAAATAACCAAAAAGATGGAGTAAGGAACCGAATAAACTTGGGTGATTGACTACACGAATTAGTTGTTGACCATTAGCCTAGTCAATTTAGGGCTTGACTTTTTCTCCTTATTGTTACGATTTTAAAATCTCTTGTAATTTTTATGTGCATTCTTATATATATATATATATATTATATAGTAAAATTAAGATAAAAATATAAACATATATATCCTAAAGAACTCTACTGTAGAAGCATTATTTTTGAGAGGTTATAACAGCAATGCATTATGTTGCTACATTATTCAAATATTTCTAGTCTTATGTATAGCTTCCTATAAAGTTATTTGGAGTTTTCCATGTTAAACGTCTCATTCTTATTTTCTCTTTTATGCTTGTTCATCTCTTATATTCATACACACATGTGTATATATATATATATATATATATATATGATTCACATAATAATTAGATCCTTAGTGCCATGATTATACATAACCTAACAAATTGGTATTAGAATCAATTTGAAGCCAAAATTAGTAAACAAAGTTTGATGATGGCTAAAGCTAAAGCTAAGGTAGCAGATTAGCTAGAACATTGTGATGCTATGATGTTGTTGGTGTATTCTAGGAGTTCACACCAACGAAAGGATATTAAGGATCTAGGTTTGTGATCAATACATGAAAGTGCAATGTACAATGTTGAGAAATTGACAAGAATATAAATTTGGTTTATGACATGGGTAATCAAGGTTCAATTAGACTTGTGAAGATAATAAATAACTAAAAGTAATAACTAGTAAAATAAAAGTTAGACGAAACTGGCAAAATTGATGACCTTGAATCCAAAATTAGTTGAACTTTCATAACTTGCAACTTAACTCAAATATTTATCTTAGTTTTCATGAATTTATTATTGTTCATCTAAATTGAAAGTCATTCTACAATCTAAACTCATACAAATAAATTCCCTTAGCAAGAACATGCAATTTTACAGTTAGCACAATTTCAAACCATACATCATTGCACTTGCACCTTATCAACAAAATTTAATGAAAATAAATATTTTCTACAAAATTGAACTATATGACATCAAATGTAAAGCATGGTGGATGTTGGACTATCATTTATCGTCTTGATATGAATTCATTAGGTTGTGTTTGTTATGTCCTGAGGGTACCATAGTAGTAGTAACAAGATTCACTTGAATACTATTACTAGTTTATCTTCTAAGAATGACATATTTTCAATAAACAGGATTTTTTAGTTGCTTTGATAAGAAGAAAAAAATATATATAAGATATAAATTAGTAAATAATTGTCATCCAAAGTAGATAATATCTTAATAATATTTCATACCATAATTTTCTAGAAAATCTCCAATTATATGGCTTAAAGTTTCAAATGCTAACTACTTGTAACTAGAAATAGAGAAAAATATCTTAACCCGATCGATTCCATAAACTTTCAGCTTCTACATTCTTACCAGGACCATGCTCCTGGAAGTAATAAGCCAAGGTCGTAGTGTAAACCTGAAAGGACTGTTGGAGTGTGAGCGAAACCACGGGCTCAGTGAATAACTAGAACTTACCACATATCAAACAAGTTTATTAACAATCATATGAAATGCATCAATCAAATATATGTACAAATACAAGCCTGGATAACCCGAAATCCAAATAGAATGAAGATTTACACCCTCTCATCGGGGTTGAAGGAACACAATACTATGGTCTACCTACTTAAGAGAAACTAAGCATACAGGAAACAACAAAACTCACTTTAATTATCACTTTGAATTTATCATATCTTTAACACTCATTTCCTGTTTTAGCTTTAGAATCTCCACTAAGTGTAGTCATTTTAAGCAATACCATAAGCAGCGTCCTTCATTTACCATTTAGTTTCTATGGTATCAACAAAACAAAGGTAATCTTGCGATTAACTAATAGCTTCCTTGCCTAGATAAACCAAGCATTACCACAGATCTGAAATACTAATACATAGTAGGCTACCACTTGCTCAAATGCTACTTTATGCAAATCATACAATGCATGTTCAATTTCCTTTATGGTATCAATAGTTTTAATCAAGTTTAAGGCGATCATCATTAATAAGACAATCAACATGTTATACAAGCAATATAATCATATAGAATTCTGTTATTATTATTATTTGAGTGACTTGGCAATCAATTTTCCATACAACAAACAATTCCCATAAACTCATACAACACATTCAGGTTATTATCTTTTATTAAAGGTTCGCTAAGTTACAAGCACATACAATGTAATAAGATGAGTTACTCACTTGCTCATACTGGCTAGTCATAGTAATTAACAGGAAAATCCTCACCAATATCAAGATCACCTATTGAGATGAATTATATATTCATCAATATCATACAAACTATATAATTAAATTCCTATGAGTGTCTAAGTGTCCTATATTGATATTGGGTTTTCTTTCTTTTACTAATTTGGTCTATTAATGGTCCTATGATAATCAATTATTATCTAAATATTTATTTTCATTTTGCTTGTCTTGTTCTTGTTAGGTATTTATATATATCTATCGGGTATTTGAAAAATTTGTATTTAGCAGGTTTATAATTTTATAATTATTTTATTGCTATTTTTATATTATTTCTTATCTGACCCATTATAGTAATTCGTATTTATTTACTATTGTTTAGTGTCATCATGTTTCTCTTGATTTACTTTATATAATTTTCTTGTTATGTATATATATCACTTTATTAAAAGATTTAGCTTATTTAAATATCCATTCTTATGTATGAAATATGTATTTTACAATTACTATACCTTATCTTCATTTATAAAGTACAATAATATAAACAATAAAGATAATAATATTAGTAATATTAATAATGATAATTATAAAGTAATTTACTTGTAATACTAATATTATTTTCCATAATAACTTTATTAAAAAATAGTAATTTCAATGACAACAATATTAATATTACATAACACAATAATAATAATACTAATAATAACTGTTATAGTAAAAATATCATTAAGAGTACTACTCTTAATAATATCATGGATTATAAAGATAATGATATTCATTAATGATAATGATGATAATAATAATAACACTAATAATAATATGATTAGTAATAATAATATCACTAATAATAATATCATTATTTATAATAATAATAATGTTAATGTTGACATCATTTAACACTAATAATAATATAGTAATAATAACAACAATATAGTAGTAGTAGTAGTAGTAGTAGTAGTAGTAAATCAAATCTTGTAATTTGGTTTAATTTAATTTAATTAAATGTTTTAATTGATTTTCGAGAGGTACATGGCGAGGAACACGGCTGTTTACTCCCCGTGTACTTCTGGAAATCAAGAGGAAAACGTACGTCGAGGAGCACGGCCAGGAAACACGACCGTGTTTATCTCATGCTCTTTTGGAAATTACGTACTATTCATCTTCCTTATGACATATGATCTGGTTTGCATGATTTTTCATGCCCAAGTTGTTTCTAATGTGTTCCTAAGTGTTTATACATGTTATATATATATGCATATATCAACTTATAACACATCAACATGTAGTTTAATCCTCATTTAATCTTCGTTTAATCTATGCAAAGGTGTAACTAGCGTTTTTAAAAATCTTACCTTGTTTACACGTGTTTGATGATTTTAATCCTTCTTTGAAAGCTTGTTTCGACCCTAGATGTATAGAAACATTGTTCAAGACCATGTTCAGCCATTTCAAACAAGTTAAAGTGAATCAACTTACCTTGTCTTCCCTTTCCTAGCTTTTGAGGTTGCTTTAATGGAGTTTGTTCCTTGTTTAAGTTTGTTTGGAATTGTTTTTGAGTAATTTTCATTTGCTGGTTTGAGGAGAGTTTGCACTGATGATTAAGGTTGGTTTTGTGTGTTTAAATGATTTTGTTTCCTTGCATATTATGAGTTACATACACATACATAAGAGGAGAAGAGAGAGACGGCTTGCACCTGAGAATTTGCTCCAAATTTCTCTTCATTTTTCACTGTTTTGGCAAGTTGTTTTTGCATTAGCTTACCTAGTTATCTCTATTTGATTGGTGTGTGTGTGTGTTTTGTTAACTTAAAAGAGTATAATTTGGACCAAATTAAGGAGGATTTCGGCATCAACCAAGGAAATCAAAGCCACAAATTCACACACACTTGCATCGAAATTTTAGATAGATTTGAAGAGAAAAATATTATTATATTTGTTAGTTAATAATTATCTTAGTTTTAGGGTAGTTTATTAAGTTAATCGGGTATAATTTTGACAATTATTCAAGAGTTTGATCTTCAAAAATTTATTTAGGGTTTTACAAATTTTTTAGATTGTCATTAAGTTCATATTTAGGTTTAAAGTTTACGTGATTAATTATTTTTAGAATTTTATCTCTCGTGATTAGGGTTTTCTAAGCTTAATAGGTCAATTTTCGTTTTAGGTTCCAATATCTTATAATTACTTTAGCTAAAACAATGGTGTATCCAAATATTTATTTGGATTTGGAGTCTAGATTATTAGTTATACATCTGTTTATATTTTTGTTGTGTATCTATAACCTTAATGGTTTATCTTTAGATTATCGTTTCCTAACTATAAGCGTAATTGGTTATTTACTCATTATCGCACTTAATATCTCAGCCAAGTTATCTTTATATCTTAGGTTTTCGATACCTACTATGAAATCTTATTAGTAGTATTTAATACTATCTAGGAATCTTTGTTTTAAGGTTTAAAATTATATATAGGCTCATTATTACTTCTAGTTCTATTCTCAAGTTTTTGTTGAGTTTAATAGTAACCATCTAGTTTCTATATATATACATTTCTATTCATTTTTATAGGTATGAAAAGTTTCGGGGTTTGAAATTTTGAGTTACCTTTAATTATATCTTGAGTTATCAGCTTAAGATATGAAACCTTGTTTTTTTTGTATCAATTAGGGTCAGAGAAGTTTTATTCAAACTTTTAAATCATAAACGAGCTAAAGTCAACTCATGGATTTATTCTAGGGTTTTTGTTGAGTTCTAGATTTACTAGTCAATTCACATTTTCTATTCTAGTGTCGTGTATTAAAATGAAAATTTTTAGGGTTTACAGTGTTACTATTGACTTGCTTTTAATTTTCGTATTTACATTGATAATCTCAATGATAGAATTTTCTTATACTTATTGAACATTCTTTATTGTAAGTATCTTTGTAAAAGTTCAATAGGTTATATTTGCATTTCTTTTTAACCAATAGCTTTGTCTTGAATTTCATCAAAAAGTTCTATTGATTCAATGGAAATATTAACATTGTCATAAACCATAGATATCATACTCAATTCTTCCACTACCTATTTGTAATTGCTACAACCTTTGCTAGAATTTCTGAAACTAATTCCTCTCTAAATTTTCTACTCTCTAACAACTCCCCTTAAAGATTTGATATCTTTGAAATTATTATTTAGTTTTATAATCTTTTGCAATGACTATAAACAAATAACTTTTACCTATGCAAGGTCCTCATAAGCCTACTCAGTTATTTCAATAAGCAGTTATTTCCTTCTCTTTCCTCTCTTTATCATATGGTAATGTTGAGCTTGATATTTGGGTTGTGCCAGTAGTCTTCATCTTTACGTATGGGTATGGAAGCAATTATTTTCTTACTTCCTAATTCAAAATTTATTCTCCATGTCTAAATATATAGCTGTTTGATATGAATGTCAATGTCTTCCTTGATTAATATGACAACTATCCACTAATTAGACTTTGCAGAAAACCCCTTAGCCATTACCTATAATATGTAGTTCATACCTGTTTTGTTACTTGAAACAAGCTTTTGTTATAAACTAAGTCATATGGATTGAGAACCTAATGCTTATACCATGTTTTTTTGAAGCAGAATCTTCACAATAAATTCTCAATCTATGAATAGCAAACATTACACTAAACCTTGATTAGTGTTTAACATCTCCTACTTATAATTTCACTCATAACCACAAATCAATAAATAACATGAAACAAGACAATCACAAAGTACAAAAGCCAAACTCCATGAAAAATTTCATAATTTTTTGAATATGACAATCAACTGACAATAAATTTTTCTTCTTTTTTCTATTTATTAGAAAAAAACAATGGGATATGAATGAGTTGTATAAAATAAAATTAAATATTTAATTTTACAAAAATATTTAATGATGAAGAGGTCAACAATGGGATTCATCATGATGTCTTAATATAAATACATACTATTCGAATAAAATTTACTATATTAATCACCAAATGATAGTTAATTTTTATATAAATGGACTTCTAACATCAAAAGCTTATGACTGTTGACAACATAAATACTAAACTCTATAACTATAATTAAAAAAGGTGACGATTTTAAGGGATTGTGCACAACCTGTGTGTATTGTTTAGAAAAAATAATGTCCTATAATAAAAGATAGTTTTTCCTTTTACCTATAGCAATCACCAATATAATAAAACTAAAGATTAAATAACAATGAACACCAGATAGTGATGAGTGGGTAACCTTGTCGTATAGGGTACCCACCTAGACTTTGCATGACCGAGTAGGTTTAGGGTAGGTATCGAGGGTCAATGGTTAGGTTTTGGGTATGGAATTTTTGGAACTTGCTCTCATAGTTTTCATACCCTGTACTAGTGTGGACCCTGTGCTTTACTAAATATATGGTACAGGTTTCCTAGGTATCCTATATCTACCCTGTAAGAATTATATAAAATCAAGTTATTAACAATAAAATTGTATCACTTATTACTACTAATTTTTCGTTGACATCAATATTATTTAAATTAGTGACACTTCTTCATTCAATAATGCTATAATCCTTTATATACCCTTAACATGAAAAATATTTAATGTATTATCAATAGATAATCGAATTAAAATGCAAATCTTTTAATGAATTTTGGTAAATTTATTCTTTCTTTACAGTTTTTGTTACTTTCCTCTTTCTTTTTCCTTTAAAAGAAATTCTCTACTTTTGTAGATACAATGTTGATATTTATGTCATACTTACTCCTTATATTCCTTTATTCTTATTTTATTGTTCCATGTCCACAAAACTTAAAGTTACCTAATATTTTCTAATTTTGTTATATATCGAAATGGTCTGTTATTAATATAAATCAGAGTAAAGATAGTATGAGATTATGAGTAGAAAAAAGTATATCAAAATTCTTCAATTTATTTGCAAGTCTTGCAAGAGCAATTAGTGATAGCATCATAATAAATAACTATGGTCCTTTATTGTTCTTTTTTTTTATATATATTTAAAAGATAAATTGTAGCTATTAGTCGTATTTACCAGTTGTTAATTAATACTAAAATTAATTCAATATGTAAAAGTGGAGTTTTCTAATGACATAATTTTCATAATCTTTACCCAATTTTCTTAGAAAATGCTTAGGGCTGTGATTTGTCTTTTTTTTTTTTTGTTTTTCTTCTCAATGTTAGAATTAACTTGATTATTGATTGTTTATTTGTTTTTTTATTGCAACGTGTACCTTTTAACTTTATGTTACCTTTTTCTACTATCACGTATACAAATTTTGGATATCGTAGAATTTGTGATATTAAGAAATTATATTTAAGTTTCTTTCTATACTCCAAAAGTAATTTTACTCTAGCCAATATTTGTAAACAATGTGAATTTTCATGTTATATAAAATCGTATATACTATGATAATCTTAAAATTTAAAAAAGAAAAAAGAAAATTATAGGTTCTATAGGATATCTATACCCTGTATGTATTACATGGTAGGTTCTAGGTATAATATTTATTACCCTGTATCTTACAAGGTAGGGTACGAGTAGTACTGTACGTTTATAAAAAAAGAAATTGCATATACAAAACCGTATATACTATGATAATCTTGAAGTTTGAAAAAGAAAAAAAATTATAGGTTCCATAGAGTATGTTGTAGCCTATATGTTTTATAAGGTATATGGTATAGGGTACATGGTGGTATAAAGTGGTACATGGTAAGCTCTAGGTACAATGTTTAGTACCCTATATCTTATAAAGTAGGGTATAAGTAGCGCTTCATACCTTACCCATCCTATACTCTTTTACCCCAACACTAGGATTTAACGTGGAAAATCTTAACTGGGGAAAAAACCATAGGACAATAACACAAAACTTCTACTATCAGCAAATACTGGGACCACAATATTTTTTTTCACTAGTTATACTAATGGATAACCAATTCTTTATCAAAACGTTAGCTATCGATAAAATCTGAAAACTAATTAATTTGAAAAAACAAAAAAATACCTATTCAATCTGAACAATTGATAAGGATAAACAAAGAATGGAAATAAACACTTTACAGTACTCCACACCATAAATTCAATGGAACGTAAAGGGTCATTTCAGTAATTGCGCTTTTAGTCCAATTTAATGCCACAGGCCATTTTTAAGGTTAGTGACAGGGCTTAGAAACTAAATCCAATAAGAGATATCGTAGGAAGATTTGACTTAGTAGTCTCGGAACAGGGATCATAAAGCCTTTTTCATTTCGCTCTTGGCCTGATTCGGTTTTCTTGTGTATGAAAAATAGACTCCAAAAAGATCTTTCGGGGTTAATTTAGGCTTCATTTGGCTAAATTAGGGTGTAAGTGAAGTAAAATAAGTCTTAAACTCTTTTATATTTAAAATGGGCTATTTTAAATAAATAATGGGCTTCTTTTATATTATAAAATCCCTTTGGCTCTTTCCAAGCCTAGCCCATTACTAAAGAAAAAAAGGCTTCAATCTCAGCCGTCGGATCCTTGGGAACGACCCAAAGGCTAGTATCAACTTCCAATGTTTATAAATAATAGGCTACTCTTCTTTCTCAAGGGAGAACTCCGTGCATTGCTAAGATCGAGAACAATATGGAAACTTTACTGAAATAACTCAAAAAATGATCAAAGCAACCACTTCTTGAAGAACGAGTCAAGAATGATCAAATCTATCTGATTTCATCTTCTGTTACACTCGCACACTTGAGAAACTAGGTTTGCTTGTTCCTCCTCCTATGCGTCTCTCTACGATATCCTACACATGTCATTAATTTAGAATTTCTCTTAAGTCGACCGCCACGCCTATTGCATGTGATCAACTAGCTACAGTAACCCTACTATACATTATTTGACGAGTCTATTAGGGAGAGAGTAAGTTCTTGACGAAAATGGCATCTCCATGCAAGAGAACTGCATAGAAAGCAAATCCCTAAGATTAGGAGAATCATCCTGATGTGATTGAGCAGATAAATGCGGTTGAGGACAATGCCGCTCCTATGGCTATGCAAACTCCTGCAGTAGAGAGTACGCTCATGATACTTACTATGCAAGAGAACACTCAGGCTCTCAACCAATTCTTGAATGCCTTCATGCAGTTTCTACAGGGTATAACTCGAACTGCTACTGCTGCTTCGGGAAGCATGCTTCCTAAGATAACTTTACCGCACCGAGAGTGCAAGTAGCTGGCACTGTGCTAGCTATTGCTACTCTAAAGGGTACTTGACACGAGGCCTTACATGATTCTCAACACGAGTAAACTATTGTTCCCAGTGTTAAAAATGAGGGAGAACACCTGTAGGAACTGTTGTAGCCTTCGCTGCCTTAACTGCAAGAGATCCCACACCTGCTGTCAAAAAAAGGGCAAGGGATCTCAGAGGCTCCTCCTCCTTTAGATGCAATGTCTAACCACTTATGGCTAGCATAGCTGCGCCTCACAACATTACTCCTAATCTTCAAGTGGGAGTTAACACATCATCTGCTTCTGTATCATATGTGACGAAGGAAGACTTAGAAAAGTACATGCGACAAGTGTAAACTATACTGCCGCTAGTGTCATCAACTTAACGCTTCCATACCCGCAAAGGATTACAAGGAATCCCTTTCCCAAGGACTACATTAATCCAAATTTTATCAAACAGGGTAGCCTAAGGAGCATCTTCTCAAGTTTATTGAGACTCTCAAAGTCTATGGACAGGATGATGACCTAAAGGTCAAGGAATTCTCTAAGTTACTAATAGAGAAGGCATACACCTGGTATGTAAATCTTATCCCTAACTCCGTTGACTCGTGGGGAACTATGTGTAGAATGTTTCTTAAGAAATTCTTTAAAACTCAAGAATGAGTGACATTGACTAACATGGGGCATATCAAACAACAACCAAAGGAAGATATTATGGATTACATTGAGCACATCAGGGAATGCTCTTTGGACATCCACAATATGTGTGACAAAAACAAACTCGTCAAAATCTACATGCATGGTATGTTCATAGAATATGTTGTACACCTGGAGAATTTGTCACTTATGTCCTTTTTGATGTTAGTTGAGAATGTGCGAAGGATTAATAATTCTGTTATCGAGCAAAGGGATGACTTAAATAAAAAGAGGCACTCATTAGTGAGCAATGCTCAAGGGGAAAGCTTTAAGGGTAGCAAGAAACTTAGAAAGGATAGTGCTCAAGAAGTTTCACATTTCCCATGCACTATAGATAAAGTTTATATTATCCTTGACCGATGGTTGAAGGATGGTTTCCTGGAATTACCAAGGATTAAGCGGGAACCCATTGCATAGGAGAAAGGAGATGCAAAGTTCTATAGGTTCCACAAGACGGTGGGACACCTAACAAAAGATTATTGGACACTGAAGAAGATTTTTAGTGAAAAGGTTTGCAATGGTAAACTTGTACTTAAAGACAACGATGTGAGAATGACGGATGATGAAGGCACAGATAATGAATAGCCTTTTTTTTTAGTAATATCAGCTGTGTACTAAAGGTAGAAGCTGCCTATTGCTTATTCCCATCTTGTAATAAAGAAGAGAAATAACATAAAAGAAAATGATAATGTAGTTTTTTTTTTTTTCTTTCCCTTCCTATCCATCTTCTTTTATGCTCACTTTTACTTATGTTTGAAGCACTTTTGATAAGCATATGGTACTTAAATATATCTAAGATGTATCTCTACCACGATGAATTGCACTTAGGTAAGTGAAAGTATACCTAACATTGCCTCCACAATGAACACATGGACATAACTAACATCATTTTTTAGTGTTCTTCACTTAGGTTAAAACGATCTCAACTATGATGAGTTGAAGTAACACCACGATAGCCTAATGCCATTTTGTAGAATCGAGGTCGAAGCGACTTCATCCATGGTTAATCGATGCAACTACTTCATGGTAGTAGCTATTGCTTGGTAGAAGCATCTGCTCCTAAGTATGGGGTGGGTGCAATACCCATTCTACTTCATTTACAAGATCGAAGCGATCTCAGTTATGAAGAGTTAAAGCAACTCCACATTAGGCTTGGTAGCCATAAAGTTATGTCACAGAATTGAGGTCGAAGCGACCTCATCCATGATTGATCAAAGCGATCATTTTATAGTAGTCGCTATCTCTTGGTAGAAACATCTACTCCTGAGCATGCGGTGAGTTTAATATTAACTATTTGCTACATGATTTACGAGATCGAAGCAATCTCAGCCGTGATGAGTCAAAGAAACTCTACAGTAGGCTTGGCAACCGTAACGCCACTTCACAGAATCGAAGTCGAAGTGACCTCATCCATGGTTAATCAAAGTGATCACTTCATGGTAGTCGTCATCTCTTGGTTGAAACATTTGCTCCTAAGCATGCAATGGGTGCAACCCATTTTTGATACATTATTTTTGAGATCAAAATGATCTTAACTATGATGAGTCAAAGTGATTTCGTAGTAGGCTTGGTAGCTGTAAAGTCATCTTGTAGAATTGGGGTTGAAGCGATCTCATCTATGGTTGATCGAAGTGATCACTTTACGATAGTCGCAATCGCTTGGTTGAAGCATTCGCTCCTAAGTATGCGAAGGGTGCAATATCTGTTTCTGTTACATTATTTGCGAGATAAAAGTGATCTCAGCTATGATGAATCGAAGCGACTCCACAGTAAGCCTAGCAATTGTAATTCCATTTAGTGGAATCAAAGTCGGAGCAGCCTTATCCATGGATGATCGAAGTAATCACGTCATGGTAGGCACAATTGTTTGGTAAAAGCATCTCCTTTTAAGTACATAGTAGGTACAATACCCCTCATTGCAACTTATTACAATCATGTGATTAAAGTACAATAAGCTTGTAATCTCGAAGTGAACCCATCACAAACATGACATCTATAATACTAGATCGTATGATCTCAAGAATCGAAGCAACTCTAACAATACACAAACTGTAAGTGATAGCTTGGTATGAGTTGTTGCCCCATCATATAATGACACGCCATCAACTAGGGGGAGAATTAATGGATACTTGAACTTTTGGAGGTTTTTCCCTGAACGTGACTACTATGGGAAGTATCTATCTATCTTTGAGAACAACCACTTTATATAGACACTTAAGTGTGAAGCATGCTCAAGTGATGCACCTATCTTGGTATTCATAGACAGTGTACTTATCTTTGTACTCATAGGCAATGCACCTCCAATGTGAAGAGAATAGCATGTTATGATGAGGAGTTTATACACGAGTGTGAGTACAATGTTCAGTTGATGATGGCGAACATGAATTTTCTATACCCTAAAAGTTACCATGTCACCCACTATTGGCGACAACTTTTAAAGTATGCATGATGGTAAGGATGTAGAGACAATGCTAAGGTTATCCCAACCCTTGCAAAGTAGTGATATGCTTTATTGGTCGAGTCGATCCTTGATAACATAATGATGATGTCTCACTACAAAGAAAATTATCCTAGCAAAGTGCTGATGACAATGTAAAGCTAATAGCCATTGATGGAGTAAACACTTACTATGATGAAAGACTGACAACATGAAGCGAGCGCTCATTAGTGGAGTAAACACCCACTAACAAAGTGATCATACAGTGCTAATGGAGCAGACTCTAATCCTTTCAAGAGAGTAAACTTATAGTCTAATACTTGGTGTTAATAGAGAAGGGACTAGAAAGCTGCATAAATAAGGCTTAAGACCACCCATAGACCCAAATAAATGCTAGGAGAGGCAGGTTGCCAGAGCAACACAAGATCACTCGTGGAGCATACTAAAAGGTTGATGCCATAGTGATGAAAGATTACTCATGGGCTTGTGTTGAGTCTAGTAGAGGCCAAGTGCTGGAGTGATGCAAAATTACCTATGGGAGCCGTATCAAGTGTAAAGGATATCGGGATGGTAACAATGACCATATCAATGCCAGAAGTGTTCAGGTGGTAGAATAACACAATTCTACTCGTGAGCCATGGCAAAAGGTTAGTGTTAGAGTGACACAAGATTACTTATGGGCCCGTGTCAAGTGTAGAGGAAATCAGGATGACAACAACGGCTGATATCAATACTAGATGAGTTCGGATGCCAAAATAACATAAGTCTACTCGTGGACCATGCCAAAAGGTTGGTGCCAGAGTAACACAAGATTAGTCATGGGTAGTGTTAAGTCTAGCAAAAAATAAAAGAGCTAGGGTGATAGATAAGCCCACTATAAAGCCTATAAACAAAAAAATATGATTGTACAAACTTGCAAGAGGATCATAACACATTAGCAATAAAAAAAAAAAGAAATTAAAAAATTGCAAGAAAATAGAGAAAAAGGTGCCCAAAGAAAAATCGCTTTAGAAGTCCTGTTCAAAAATCAAGGTTTCCTATGACATCCATGGGTGTTTCCCCTTCCATCTTGAAATCGGTAAAATAACGAAAAAACATTTTCGATGAATGGTGTCAACAAGGCATTCGAATATGTGATTCATACAAGCATAACATAATGTGTACGTAGGTCCCTTCATGAATCAGCAACAAGAAGGGTTCCTATTGGTTATCTTGTTTCTTTAACATCAACCAATGGTATACCGTTATCTCCAAATGGCCTTCCAATTTCATCGAATGGTATCCCAACATCTCTAAATGGGTATCTAGCATCAATTAATGGTGTACCTTGATCAAAAGTTTCATGACACTAGGAGTTTGTTCTATAGAATCAACCTCAGTTATCATCAACATTGAAAATGGCAATGAAAATAAAGTCGAAGCTACTTCAGTTCATATACATATGATTTGCATGTACACATAATTTACATATGTGTACATGTAAATTATCTTATGTTTGAAAAGAGCTAATGTGGTAAATGATTTGGTTTGATTTTTGTTGATGATGATACATCCAAAGGCTTGTATTTCCTCTTTTCCTTAATTTGATTTTCCTTTTTTTAGCTATTGTAACATATATAATAATTTAAAGAAAACCTTTGATAAAGGATAAAAAAGGTTTGTTGAAATTATCAATTTGATTTGTTAAAACCATTATGTTAAATGGTTAAAAATTGAAAACAAAAAAAATTCACTGAATAAAATGGTTATCGTTAAGGCAGTTAACTATTTATAATGGATCGGTTAAGGATCGAGATATTCAAAAGCCAATCATTACAGTTATATTAAAAAAATAGGGCCACAGACCGATTAATTGATCCGTGAACACCTGTATTAAGAGAGAAGATTGATTGACTTCCCAAAATGTCTTGGTTAATTATAATTTAAAAAAAGAAGAAGGAAAATAATGTAATGAAAAAAGAAAGTACTAAAAGAAAGAAAAGGGGAGTAATTACCAGTCCATATGTATTAATGTTATGAAAACAGAAACTGTCACGCCCCGAAGGGTACCCTAAACGTGGCAGTCCGCCACATACAGTATTAAAACTTAAGAATGACTTCTTAAAGTCATGCGAAAGTTTTCAACACCATATGTAAGGCGTCTATCACAACCATAGGAAACACCGGTGGGATGTATAGTTTGAGATAGTAAATAAAGCAATACAAGAAACTATATAAACATCAAATTTATCATTAATAGATATAATCTTTACATCATCTTAGGGATCTTTCCCTTATAATTCTCCAAATAATCATAATAACAACTTAATCTTTCCCACAACCAAAAAATACTAACACCAAAAGATATCAAAGGATAATTAACCTATGATCTTCAAAAGATTTCCATAAGCTTTACTAGGACATCATCCCACTTGAGTATATGAAGTCATTGGGCATAAAATATTATCCTGTTACAACAAAGATCTATCGGAGTATAAGCATTACTAGCTTAGTGAGAATATTCCTGAATCATCGTACTTGTATAAATAATTTCAAACAAGTTATTAACAAGCATATGAATGCATCAAACACGTGATCAAGCAATACATATGATCTACCGGAAATCATATGTTTGAATGGATTTACCCCTCCATTCAGGGTTAGGTGTTCCAGGCTCTTTAAAACCCAACTTAAAATCCAACTCATGTAGTTTATTTCAGGCTCCTACTAGCCATCACAAAATAGTTCTTTCAGGCACCTATCGCCCATCTTAAAATAGTTCTTCCAGGCACCTATCGCCCATCTTGCAGATTTCTGGCTACTGCACACCCGGCTACTAAACTCTTGTCCCATCGAGATTAGCAGCTCATGCAATGAAATTAACTACGTGATATGCATGAATCAATTAATATAATTCATAGTATATGTTTAAAGTAATTTGAAGGTGATCACAGAATTTTACACACACTCCAGCAGAATAATAGCAAAACATAAGTTAATTAACAACGATTCGTGCCTCGGTATGCTTAACATTCTTTCAACCAATATTATCATACATAATTCATTTCATCTTTTCCTACTTCTAGTGCTTCTAGCTACAAGCACAACCAAGTACGAAAAAGGTAGGAAATAAACTCACTTGGCCATGAGGATCTATCTTTCTTACGATGAGTCGATCGGTAATTCCACTAATCAAAATAATCCTCCGGGTATGAATACTCCTCCTCGGGTTCACCTAATCAAGAAGAATACCCATAATGAGTATTTCTGGTTGATTCTATGGTACTTATCAGAAACTATATCATAAGATCGTAAGAATTCGCATAGAAGGTAATTCCAATTTAAAATGGCCATAACTTGGTCATTTTAACTCGGAATTGCGCAAATAATATATCGTTTTCTACCTACTCGAAAAGTTCTATCCATTTCTAAGGTTATTTTTGTCATAAAAAGCCATTTGGGTTGCAAACTAACACGGTACAGAATAGTTACGAATTTTTAGTTCTCAAAGTATGATTTTTCCAAACTTTTTACTTTACTCAAAAATTCTTAAGAAAAATATATGGATATATATATATATATAGTTGAAAAAATCCTTTGGACATATATTTATACTCATATGTATGCATGATCTTTGTAGTGTTGTCTCAAGTTTAGTATTTCATAAATAATTTGTCTTTAAAGATTTAAAAGTCAAGACTTTTGAAAATTTCTCCTTTTTGAATTGTGAAAACAAAATATATTTGAGTTGTTATGAGTAATTGTTTTATTATTATTTCATTTTCTTACTTTTCAAAAGTAAATTTATTTTCAAAAATTTTGGTTCTTTAAGTTATCTACCAACTCTATTTCTAGTGCTTGAAAATAAGCTTTTCAAAATATTCTTTAAGCTTCAAATATTTGAAGATGCATTAAGTATAGGTTTTCCTTATATTTTTATAAATATACCTTTAAAACTTTATTTTACTTGACAAATTTTATTTTTCTAAGTTGGTCTTTAAAATAGGGAGTTAATTTTATCTTGGTTTGAAAAACTTGTTTTATTCTTAGTGTTAGTTAAATAGTAAAATAATTTCTTAGACAAGTTTATAAGAAAAGCTTTCTTAATAAAGATTTGTTAACTTTTGAATTTAGTAAAACTTCATTTTAATCTTGAAAGGATAATAACAACTATGAAATTCAAGTTTGAAGATGCTTTCATAGCATGTGATTTTCAAAGTCTAAAATAAACCTATTAAAAGATTTAGTTGAGTTCAAGTCTTTAGTTTAAGACTAAAAATTCTTATCTTGATGGAGTATTTAGCTTTTAAAAGAAATGAGTTCCTTTTATTATTTTGATGAGATCTTCATTACTAATTCTTCTAGAATTTATGATTAGCTTATCCTTTGAAAAGAGTTTATTAAAAAAGAAACTTAAATCTTTTGTTGAAAGTTTCTTTTATTAAGAAATCTAGTTTACTTTTCTTTATTTAAGAAAGAACCCATTTTTATTTTTATTTAAGACGACAACATTCTTAATCATGCATGAATATGATTATGTAGCATTTATAAAAGTAAAGATAAACATAGTAAGATAGAAAGAAATACTTGTAAGTAAATAAACATAAATAAATAATCAAGCATTGGAAACCTTAGCTTCATCAAGGTATCCCGATCATGTATTGGGAGCCTTAGCTTCATCAAGGCAACCCGGGACTAAGAATGGACTAGTCCCAAAAGAAAAGAAAATTGTTTTGACTTGATATGGACAAGTCTAAGACTAGAAAGACTAGTCTTAATAAATTACATAAAACAAGTAAATAAATAAATTGTAAGACTTGGAAATAAGTAAATAACAAATGAGCTTATATGCTCTAAATAAATATATATACATAGTATAGATAATATTATATAAGTTAGATTAGAACAAAAATAACAAAAATGAAAACAACAACATAATAACATTATGTAAAATAGGAACATGAACAAAAACAAAGCATGAACATATTGTTGCTTCTTTAACTCATATGAGCCTAAGAAACATACACTAAGCTCATGCTAAGTTGTATGAACATGATGAAGAAATTTAAGTAGAATTTTACCTAAGGTTTAATGGAAGGTTTTGAAAGAGATGAATGGGTTTTGTGTTTGATATTTTTCTTGAAGAGTAAAAATGGGTAGAGAGTATTTTATGAGGGATTTGTTGGAGAGAGGTTTTGAGAGAGTATTTTGGTAGAGTTTTGTTATGTGAAATGAGTGTGTGAAAGAATGAAGGAGGAAGGGGGTATTTATAGAATTTTTGGAGTGAAATATTGATGTAATAAAATAAATTGGAAAGAAAATAATATAGAGAAGAGGGAGGGGATGGCCGGCGCACATTGGAGAGAGAGAGGGGGTATTTTGTTTGTTTTGTAATTTTTTTGTAAAGAAAAGAAATAAAGTGTAAAGTAGATGTGAAATAAAGTTGTATTGGAAAAGTAAAAAGTAAGAAAATAGGTATGTAGGTAGTAAGAAATAGGTGTAAGAAAAAGTAGAGATAGGTGAATAGTAATGAATAGTAGGAATAGTACTATGAATAGTAGACTAGATATATAAAATACCGGTAGAGATAAAAATACGTGTAAACGAGCTATATCGGTTATTTTTAGTTACCGAAAAATTCTAAAACTGATATTTTTGAAATCCTTGTTTAATTACGCGTCTTTTGGTGTCATCGGAATATTTTTAATATTTCGGGCTCCGGGACACGCTTTTCGAGAACTGATCTCGTTCGAGTCCGAAGGACACTTGAAATTCGCGAATCTGATATTTTTATGTCACCCTATATTATTACAAACTATTTTAAGCTATTAACTTAATTTCGTTTTCTAGGGTTTGAGAACGCGGGATTGCCGGAGTTGAAATTGTTTGATTGTCTTGACCTTTGTTAACTTTTAAAGTTCTGGTTTGACTAGGGTTAGGGTTTAATCCATCTTTACCCCTAGAAATTGAAAGGTTTAACTTAGGGATCGGATAGGCGGATCCTTTCATATTCGGATTTTCGAATCGAACGATTATTGAACTTTCTATTTTTGTTTTTGAAATTTCTCTTATGAAATTTCGTGATCAAAATTGCTCAAGGTTCGGTTTCATCTTTGGGTAGACTTTAGGATTTTTGATTTGATATTCCAAAACCATAATCGAAAAATTTGGGGGCTTACAGAAACTGAGTATTAATAAAAAAATAAGGAAAGAAAGAGAAGAGGAAGTAAGAAGAATGGATTTTTTTTTTTTTTAACAAAATTAAGAAGGGAATTTTTACAAGATTGCCCCTAGTCCGTACTGTAAGGGCTTCACCCCCATACCTCCACATTATCTCAGCATAGCCCAACATAATTTTTTTCCTCCTTCACCTTGGAGCTTTGCATCACTTACGCAATAGCATCTACCCCATTTTACTGCTGTGCTTTAGAGCTTCTTTTAATGCTTTTATTCCATTATTAAGCATTACAAAGAGAGAGAGAGAGAGAGAGAGATGGCCATCATAAAAAGATGTGACATAAAATAATACAAGGAAATGGATCTCTCAGCAATGACTCAGAAAAAAGAATAGGACATATTGATTTCCTTAATATCATAAATGCTTATGCGACAATAAACTTACTTCATCGGATATTCTATACTCAGTTTGAAGAAGACTACATCAACTTACTTTAGTTCATCGACAAATACAAAGAGTATTGGTTATATCAATGCAGTAAACAACTTCATGCCAAATGCGACATCTTACCAGTAGCCAGCAACAAATTTGAAGATAGCATCTACTCAATGAAATGCCCAAAGCCCCCTTTATAAATTTGCTAAAGGAGCGACTAGGAGGCAAAATGTTGAGGGTCATTTTGGTAATTAGGCTTTTAGCCCAATTTAATGCTATAGGCCAGTCTTTCTGGGCTAGTGACAATGCTTAGAAGACTGAGTCCAATAAGGAATATTGTAGGAAGATTTGGATTGGTAGGCTCGGAATATGGATCATTGGACCGGTTCATTCTGCTCTCGGCCTGATTCAGTTTTCTTATGCATAAAAAGTAGACTTCAAAAATATATTCTTGGGTCAATTTAGTCTTTGTTTGGATAAATTAGGGCTTATATGAAATAAAATAAGCATTAATGGGATATTTTAAATAAATAATGGGCTTCTTTTATATTATAAAAGCTCTTTAGCTCTTTCCATGCCCATTTGCAAGCCCAACCCATTACTAAAGAAAAAAAAGGTTTCAATCTCAGCCGTCGAATCCTTAGGAATGATACAATGGTTAGCATCAGCTTCCATCATCTATAAATAGGAGGCTGCTCTTCTCATTTAGGGGAGAATTCTGCACATTACTAAGATCGAAAGCAACGTGGAAACTCTGCTGAAATAACTCTAGAAAGGATCAAAGAAACCACTTCACGAAGATGAGTCAAGAATAATCAAATCTATTTGATTTGATCTTTTGTTACACTTACATACTTGAGAAACTGGGTTTGCTTGTTCCTCCTCCAATGTCTCTCTCTATGAAATTCAACATGTGTCATTAGTTTACGATTTCTCTTAAGTCGACCACTACGCCTATTGCACGTGATCGGCTAAGCACAGTAAGATATGATATATATTTTTAGAAGATATCG
Organism: Combretum micranthum; assembly: GCA_024138025.1. NCBI lineage: Eukaryota > Viridiplantae > Streptophyta > Magnoliopsida > Myrtales > Combretaceae > Combretum > Combretum micranthum. The sequence continues at coordinate 470,272 of JAMXBD010000920.1, read as the reverse complement.
TATATCCTTACAAAAGATATACTGGATTTTTATTATTATATGTTATGGGCTTATATGAGTTAGACCCAAACCCTAACAAACTCCCGCTCCAATTCATATGGGATGTTCCATCACATTAGTTATTTGTTTGCAACAAATAATCTTGTCCTTTGGTAGATCTTTAGTCATTATATCTGAATCGTTGTCATCAAGTGGATCTTTTCTAACTTTAAGAGCTTTACTTCCAATACATCTCGAATCCAATGATACCTAACATCAATGTACTTGGATCTAGAATGGAAAGTTGGATTCTCACTGAAATGTATTGTACTCTAGTTGTCATAATATAATTTTAACTCTTTTTGCTTCTGGTCCAACACTTCTAAAAATTTCTTCATCCACATGACTTCCTTGCAAGCTTCAATCACAACAATATACTCTACTTCTATGGTGGACAGTGTAGCACACTTCTATAATTTGGATTGCTAAGACACCACTCCCCTTGCATAAGAAATCGGATAACCTGAAGTTGACTTTCAAGAATCATGATCTCTCGCCATATCAACATTTGTAAACATAATTTGGAAGTACCTCTGAGATACTTAACAATCCATTTAATTATGGTCCAATGCTCTTTACTGTAGAAGTAATCAAATAACTTGACTTTGATACCACTTATTAAGAAAAATAGTAATAATAAAGAAATAACAAGAACATTAACTCTAGTTTCTTGAGCAACATGATGATATATACTATTATTAACTTGTTGTTGGATAAAATAGACAATTTTCCCATGCATAATGGCCCAATCTTCATTAAATTTATCTTTTGGCTTCACATTGTCACCACCCAAAAGCACATACAGATCTTTGCAATATAAAAGATCTTTCATCATTGACTTCCAGATTGAATAATTTGAAGAATTTAACTTTACCAATAGTACTGGATGATTATGCCATGCTTGCAACAAAAGAAACTTTTTTTTTAAACCCCAGCTCTAATACCATTTGTTGTGAAAAATTAATGTCTCATAATGATTAATTTTTCCTCTTGCTTACAGTGATCATCTTTATAATAAAACCAAATATGAAATAACTGGTGTGTGTATATCTGACCTAGTTTTAATAAATTAAAGTCCTATGATCTCTTTCCTATGATTTGGTCAACGTTAAGCAAGTGCACCTATCGCATATAATATATAAATGGAGTATAGGGTCATCTCCATAGGGATCGGAAAGTACTAGTAGTCACCCTCTTAACTATTATCTAGCCTATAAATTAAATCAAGTGAATTATAGATTACCAGTTACATTACTTAAGTCCTATAACTAATTTCACTATTGTAATTACCGAACTACTTTATTAATGTAACACAATATATGATTATACTTGCTTCACTATTGGATTAAACATGCACATTAACCATACTAAAATGTCATCGTGATTTTCCCTAACTCTTGAATTCAAGAAATATGTCAATGTCTTTCTCAAGATCATTGACATCTAGCCCTAATCTTATCTACTGGAATCTCTTTTAGTTAATAGCAAATTAAGGTTGCATTAAGTTTAGGAATTCCAAATTAATAATAAAACTAAGTGGAAGATTTCACCATCTCATCTCTAAAGTTATGAGCAATCTTTTCTTATACTCTAGATCTATTCAACGGGATTATTTCTTAAAATATTCCCAAAGAAATCTAACCTAATCCTATATCATGCATTATATAAAATCAATGTATATGAAGAATAATTACAAGAATTAAGGAAATTAACAACAAATTACAATAAAAACGTGCTAGTACATATTAGAACATGGTGTTGCAAGACTAATATACACTGCTCACACATAATACAATACATAGACATAGCAAATATTATGTAGGAAGATTAAAGAATAAACATAAATATAACCCTTTTATTTATTGCACAATGTTGGATCCTTGCTTGCATGGATTATAAATGGAATTCCCCTGTGTTCTATCTCGAAAATCTCTAGGAAATTCTTTCAATGTGTGACAATAAACTACAAATTGGCACAAATGACACTCACAAAATTAATTATAAGGTTTTGTTTTACATCAATGATTAGAATTCTCGAAATCATCCCTTGTAATGTTTAAATCTTCTATTTATATGTCCTAAGTGACTAGGCATGATTAAATAGCCTACCATAATCTCACTTAGCCCTCCTTCCCCTTCAAGAAGTGGTTATATCATATATGACATGGAAATGAAGAAAGTTGGACCCCTTATCATGGCTAGGACTCTGGCTATTATCTCTAAAAAATCACATATCGAAGGTAGATCATGGGTGTGAAGTCGCCAATGATCTCTTCATCAAGAAATCCTAGTGGCCTATTATGGCCATGGTGAAGCCTTTGGCATATCAGCCACATATATTTCTCTATTGATCACGGTTGTCACACAGCCCATGATCCTTGCAGCTTTAATTTTCATAATCCAATCATGCCTAATATGTTGTGTTGTAAGGCAAAGTCTCCACTAGATCATAGCCAAGATCAAGCTCATACAAAGGCCAGTAGAAATCGCTGTCTTCATCATGGCTCGCATGGAGGTTGTCATCTCCTCTATGCTCAATATTTCTCCTCTTTCACGCCCTCAATCCCTTCAATCATGCACCTGAGTAGATCACTGATGGTGTCACAGGTGAGATAAGCCTTGATCCACTCTTTTTCCAACTAAGTCTAATCTATCTTGATCCAAATGTTGGTAGCTTATCCTTGGTCACCTGAAATTAATATATTCTCGAATTAAGTACCATATCCTTTAGTTTAAGCATAACTAAAAAGCATAAGTGAACATGATTTAGCCTTAAATCAATATAGTAAATTACCTTAGTCAATAACGATGAATATCAAGATTTAACTTGGAAAATCCCAACTGGGGAAAGAAACCATTAGATCATAGCACAAAACTTCTACTATTAATAACTAATGGGAGTACAATGTTTTTCTTCACTAGTTATGCTAGTGGATAACTAATCTTTTACCAAAATAGTGGATATCAATAAAATCTCAAAACTAATTAATTAAGAAAATGCTAAAACACCTATTCAATCTGGACGACTGAAAAGGATTAACAAAGAACAAAAATAATCACCTTACTGTACTCTACATCATGAATTCAATGGAAGTAGTTTTGTTACAATCATGATATAATAAGCCATCCAATTGTGGATTCAAAGTTGTTTGATTAAAATAGAACTCTTCTTCTTAGTTTTCAGTTCTTGCCTCTTCAAAGATATGTGTGCTAGGTTCTTTTCTTTAAAGATATATATATATATATATATATGTCTATATACAAAAGATATCTTAAATCTATGTATAAAAAATATATTATGGGTCTATTGGGTTAGACCCAAAGCCCAACATATATTAATGTGTCAAATGGAGAAAGATAACCATGCTAATGGTTAGGCAATTGTACTTTTTGTCATTGATTAATTTACTAGACAAAAAATCAATTCTCATGTATAAATATAAATCTTAATATCTATGATAAACTTTTATAATTTATAGTTTACTACGTTTCAACTTCAATTGTAACGAAATTTTTATATTATTAAACTTGGTTGATCGTTTCTATTATCTAATGGATCTTCCCCATATTTAAAAATTAATTAATTTAAATGGTAGAATTATACTAAAAGGAATCAACTTATGATGATATATGATAAGTTCATTTAATATATAAAATGATAAAAAGAAAAGAATCATTGTTTCATAAAGTGAGTCAAACGATATATCCATTGAGTAAAATTTAACGAAATTAATTGAAAACTGTAACGTCTTAAATTTAGAATATTTACAACTCGCCACCACATGTCCATATTAGATATAAATATGCAAAGACTCAGAACTTGCATTAATTCACAATTAAATCTAGTATTTAATCCAAGCTCTCATAATTAGAAAACTCTATAAATAATAATGTCTTATTTAAACAATAAATCCAACAGATAAGCTCCATAAAACTAGTTGGCATAAGAACCATATGCCAATATATTTCTAACCTAATAAAACCAACTAGATCATTTTACAACATAATCTAAATCATAGCAATTAATTTGAGTTTTTAAGTTTCAACAAATTTCAATCTACTGCTTGGTATTAACCATCTAGTAGTCTATTGGATAATCATTTCCAGTAATGTCCTCTCCATAGTCAACATAGATGCCATAGCCATTAAGTCAAGCACCATGGGTTTTTACTTGTTCCTAAAAAATATTTTAAAAGGGTTGAGTCTCAGCTTAGTATGCCAAAACCACAACCACATGTGCATGAACAAACATCATACAAATTCACATACAACATGGTAACATATGCAGCAATCAGAGTTTATTATCTTTTAATTAGCTAGGTAAACAACACAGTTTAGAGCCATTATATATACATAGATACTTATAAATATATACTGATGTTAAGTACTCCCCACACACCTTGGGTACCGAAATTGTATCACTCCTAAACTACATGAATCATCTCTATGTGCAACTCCAATCGGGACATGCTAGACATAGATCATTAGGGTACCATCCTAGTACACCGGTACTCTTAGTCCACTAGACCAAGCCAAGCACAAGAAGCAAACAATTATAGTCAAATATCAATTAGTCCAACTACATGGTCTACCTAACAAGCATAATCACCAAATAAGGTAATGATATACCTGATACAATGTTTGGGAAAAGACAACTTAGCTTCACCAAAAACACATGATCACAAGCAAACGCTAACTCAAAGCTTAATTTAAACAAGAAAACATATTTCTAAGGCTATCTAGCCTTTTAAACTATCAAAAACTACAACTATTCTAAGTCTAGATATGCCTTTACTACATGGATTTAGGAGTACGAGATATTAAACTAAGGATATAAGTATTAAGGAAGATAAAAAAAAAGCGTTAAGAGAAGACAATACAAACCCCTACTGATCATGTCTAAATCCCCAAATTTTTTGGAATTAGTTTAGCCTAAAACCCTAAACCGGAAGTTAACCGGAACTCTAAAGGTCAACAAAATCCTAGTTAGACATACTAGCTTAAATCCGGCAATCCCGAATAAGCAACTCGGTACGAGTAAGTAGGAGTTTAAAATATAGAATAGTGCGTGATTACCCAAGGAAGCGTAAAAAGATGCGATTAGTAAAACCGCAACTCGTTTTGAACCCGATCGGACACATTTCTTGAAAAACATGTCCCGGAGCCCGGAATAGTAAAAATATTCTGAATATATCGTTAGACTAGTAAAAATATAAGGTTTTCAAAAATATCAGTTTTATAATTTTTCGATAAGTAAAAATAACAGATATCGCAATTATACACGTATTTTCTTACTACCGGTACTTTATTAGTCATATCTACTTTACATTATACTATTCATTACTATTCTACACTATTCTTTTATCTCTACTTTTTCTTACACCTACTCTTACACACCATAACCTATAACCTTTACTTTTTACCTTTCCCATAACTTTATTTCATATCTACCCTACTTATTACTTCATTTAATCCATAAAATACAAAAAAATAAAACACTCCCTTTCTCCTCTCAAGCATGGCCGGCATATCTCGCCTCCCCCTCTTCCTCAATTTGTTTCAATTTTCATTTAATTTAATCACACAAAAATCACTCCGCATTTTCCTATAAATACCCCCTCCTCTTTCACTTCTTTTACACATTTACTACCCATAAATTCTCTACAAAAACTCTCTTAAATTCTCCTCTCAAAACTCTCTCCAAATATCCTCTCAAAACTCTCTTAAAATAATTCCAAAACAACTTCTACCTACAACAAAAACCAAAACCACATAATATTACCAAAGTCTTCTTTAGGTAACAATTTCCTATTGTTTTTCTTCTTCTCATGTCATGTAACTTTACATGGTCATAGTGTGAGTTTCCAAAGACTAAATGTTATGAAAGCTACATTATGTTCATATATTGTTCTTGTTCAGGAAAATCTATTTATGTTTATGTTATTATTTTTGTTCATATTATTGTTACCATATTTAAGTATTATTATCTATATATATATACATATTCTTTAGAGCATATAAGCTCACTTGCAATTTATTTATTTTATGCAATGCAATTTATTTATTTATTCCATTACAATTTATTTATTCATTCCTTGTTATTTTAAGACTAGTTTCTAGTCTTAGACTTGTCCTCATCAAGCCAAAACAAATTTCTTTCATTGTATTTTTATTTTGGGACTAGTCTACTTCTTAGTCCCGGGAGCCTTAAAAAAGCTAAGACTCCCAATACTTGACTTTATTATTTATGTTATTTTTGTTTGCTATTATTTCTCATAAATCATGTTCATTTAGATTGTTGTCCAAAATTTCAAGTTCTAAAAATAATTAAAAAAAGGAGATTTTACCACTTAGAGATAAGTTTATGTGAAGTATAAAATCTATGATTAAATAAAAAAAAAAAATAAAGTCATTCTTTTCAAGTTACAAAAGAACCCACTATAATTTTAGAAACTACTTTTGTTATGAAAAGCATTTTAAATCAATTATTATCCCGCTATGTTTTTTAAAGGAAAATGATTTTTGATACAAAATGATTTATATGAAAACATAACATAGCAAAAACCTTAGGAAGCAAGAAGTGAGGATTTTCAAGTTTAGATCTTTTCACATAAATGGTCAAAGAAGGATTTGTAGAACATACATAGGACCAACACAAGAATTTAGAAAAGAAGAAAACTTGTTTTTCAAAAGTCATCTAGAAAAATAATAAGTAAAAAATAAAGTAATTATTTGAAAACAAAAAGAATCAAAGTATTCATTATAAAACCAATTACAAAATAAATTTCTTGTAGTTTTCTAAACTCTTAATTTATATTGTTTTATTCAAAGAAACATGAATGGACAACAAACACTTGAGCATTAATAAAATATGAGCTAAGTAACTATAAAAAAGAGAATTTTTTAACTATATAGATAACTAAGTATTTATCAAGCAAATTTAGATTTATTGGACCAAAGTTAGTTTTGAGTTGGAAAATTCGTGGTGAATTTTATCGCCACTATTTTGGGACCTAAATGGTTTAGTTTGATAAAAATAGTTTTAGAAATGAATAGATCTTTTCGAGTAGATAGAAATCGGTATATTATATGTGCGATTCCGAGTTAAAATGACCAAGTTATAGCCATTTTAAATTGGAACTTTTCTTTATATGAACTTTAACGTTCTTTTGACATTGTCTTATCAAAATTCAAGAAAATCATCAAGAAATACTCATTATGGGTATTTTCTTTGGCTAGGTGACTTCGAGGAAGGATACTTATATCCCAAAGATTATTTCGATTGAGTGGAGTGTGTGAACGACTCATCCATATAGAAGAATAGTCGACATGGCATCGTGAGTGTATTTCCTTTAAATGCTATACTTGTTGTGCTTGTAATTTAGTTGCATTAGAGCTAGGAAAAGACAAATGGATATGTATGTAAAATAATTCTTTGAAAGAATCCTAAGAATATGGAGGCCGGAATTGATTTAAATGTTTGTTTTAGTATAACACTCGCTTTGTATGAAATTCTTTGATCGCCATAAATTAGATAATAATAATATTATGATATCATAAATAAATGGATTCATGCATACCACGAAGTGAGTCACATGGCATTTGGGTTATTATCCTTAGGTGAGAAGGATAGTAAGCTCATGTCGAAAGCAACACTTGGCGGAGTGTCCGAAAGCGATTGCTTGGCGGCGTTAAGGAAATGCTTGGTGGAAGATCCGAAAGCAAGGCTCGATTCAAGTAGACTTCATATGCTTAGCGACATTGGTCTAAAGCATAAATCTTTTTAACTAAAACTACTTGTTTTGAGGTTATGTATCACCAAACCCCGAATGGAGGGCGCAAATCCATTCAACATATAGTTTCCGGAAAACTATATGCCTTGTTTGCCCACGTGTATGTTACATTTCATTTGATTGCTTAAACAACTTATTTGAAATTTTGTTACAAGAAGTTATTTATGAAAATAGTTCTCACTAAGCCTATCAGCTTATACCCCCATAGATATCTTTTGCAGTTCCCTTATCTGTGGTTGAGGCCACGAGGACCTTGCAGTCAAGTAATTTCTTTTTGGATAAGGAAATTTTAGATGAAGTTTAGTATTAGAAATGATGTACAAATATTCTTGTAATAGATTAGTGAATTAGGGAAATGTCCCTAAGTTTGTAAAGATCATTGTTATAAGTAAATTGAATATTATGAATCCTCTTAATATGTTATTATATCTTCTTAAGCTTCATAACTCCATGTATGATCCTCTAAATTTGTGAGAGCACGCCTTACAATTAACATTAAAGATTTTGGGAGTGGCTAAGGTTGTCATACTTAAGCTTTAATATTGAATGTGGCGGACTGTTACGTTTAGAGTATCCCTTGGGGTGTGACATCATACCTGTGATAATGGGTGTGATCGGCTCTGCAAGGGAAACACTCAACATAACACCCTCATCATGCCCGTTTTGGGGAGTGTGACAATCATCACGGTTGTGATGGCCATTATGACCTTGGTTACGATCGTGATCGGTCTCATCTCGCCAAACCCGAGGGGATCACGACTCTTATTATGGCCGTGACCCTCTGTTTGTACCTCTACTCCAAAACGCAAAAAATACCAAAAGAAAACCCATTTTCTTGATTTTAAACCATACAAATTCTAAAAAACATTTTTTCACATATAAAGCGTTGTATAAGCATGATACATGAATTTCCCTTTTTATTTTGTAATCAACAATCGCAACCATTGACAAGATGATTTAAGGTTTTCCAATCTCTTACCAACAACACAAAACCTTTCATACAACGACTCAAATTCATAAAAGACAACTCCTTTAGATCAACAAAGGATTGAAAAGACGAAAACTTACCTTTTTCTTTGCCTATACAATTCCTTGGGTAAGATAAAATCTTGAAAGAGAGTTTTAGGGTTTTACTCCCTGTGAAACTATTTAGAGAGGAAGATACGTTTCTTTTGGATGAGGGTTAACAACACTTATTTTCTTATTATATTTGGGTGGACTATTTTGCCTTCTTATTTAATAACATATGATATCTTTACCCTTCATTATGATTTATTTATTTTTATATTTCAAAAACTATTTATATGTTGATACCTTAAATGAATTTTGTGAAATATTAATATCTTATTTGATTTACTTTACAAAACATTGATTCATTTTTTTAACTATTCAAAACATTGATACCTTAAGTAAATTTATCTTCAAAGTTTGTTACCTTTTGATATAATCTACCTTAATTTAAATATATATAGCATATTCTAGTTAGGAATCAAGTTGTGATGATTAGTAGGCAATAATTAGTAAATAAATCCTCAAAATTATTATGAAGATAATATATTATCAATAAAATGATGATGCCTTCAACAATAAGTTTGATTTTTAAGCACCATAATAATAACTATTCGGCAAAAAGAAGAAATAACCACAATATAAATCCAGTAGTACCTAAATTCATGGACGTGCAAACTAGAAAAACCGAATCCGGTATACATAAACTACATATTATGAATATCAACACACCAAATAATTACTAAAAAAAACAACATCATCTACATATGAATAATTAATTAGAATTCGCAGGAATAGGGTAATTAACAAAAGGAGGACATTAGGTGATCATTTGATACTTGATAGACTAAACTATTAACTATTCATCAGTTAAATTGTTCTGCAAACATTTTGAGTGGTTTCTCTTATTATTTGATGATGAATCATAGAATGATATTTGGACTTTATATATACAAAATTTCATTTTATGGGTGCTAATTGCCGTAGAATCTTTGCACATTTTCAGTACCAATAAGAAAATTTAGTCGAGCAATGACATCCTCAGCTTTCTGGTATAATAATATTAATTATGTTTTTATAAATTGTTACAGATAGTGTAGAAATATTATTATTTGGTTATGTATATATTGTAGCTTTATAAAATTACAAGATGGTATTTATATTCTTTTAATGAAATAATTTATTATTTAAAAAGAATTACAATAATTTTTTATCATGTAAGGAATGCGTACACGAGTTGCATTTATTTGCATTAGTCATACAAATGTTATTTCAATTAATCTAACCATTTCATCCTTCTTTTAAAAGGACATGTTTGTCGGCCCTATAAGTAATTTGTTTTTAAAATCATCTCAATATCTATTATATATATATATATATATATATGGTGCTAGTGAACGATCAATAAAACGGTACTCTCTTTTGGTTATATAAAAAAAAAGGTGAAACTTTGGGCAAGGTGAACAAGACTAATTAAACAAACTAAACCTAGTTGTAGTATGGGATTATAAAAATCAAACTTTGTAATTGTGAAATAATATGATGATTTTCTTAAGAGGTGCAGACTTTGGAGACTAGCAATGGTACGTAAGTAATAATGGGAGGAAATTGAAGTAGTTAGTCACAAGAAATGGTGATCAATAATAATAAAAGTTTAATGAAAAACGAAAAATGAAAAAATGTTTCCTCTTAATAGAATTAATTTTCTAATTCATTACTGACATTTCACTTAGTGGTTTTTAATTATCATGAATGAACCTCAAATAGGGTTGTAAACACACTAATTTTGCACAACCTAGATATGATAATTACTAAGAATATAATATAAAATTTTGAAAAGCTTTGAGAAAAGTCACAAAGATCATTCCTGGTTTTTCACGATTTAAGAAAATTAAAATATGAATAGTTTAACCATAGATTAAGAACTAGATTGTTACTAATATGAAATGCAAAATGTAACTTCCCATAACTTCTCAAAAGCAATGATCAATAATGAATCAACGGATTAAAAGTCTAGAAACTACAAGTAAGAAGTCACAAGAATGCGATGATTACACTAAGGATGAATTCCTTCTAAAGGTAAGTACTTCAAACCCTCTTCAAGTATTGATTTCAGTTGAACAAGTTAATGATTGGATGGAAATTGAAGAATAGTAAATTTTACACTTATGATTGTGAAGAGAAAGTAGGATTTCACGCATAAATTTATCCATGCTTAGAAGATTGTAATGTAATTGTTTGACTTAGAAGAAATACGAAGTTGATGGAATGATTGATACCCTTAAAATTGGATTTCCCAATTAAGAGATGACTAATGAAGTATCATGTATTGGTAGGTATATGGACTATGCTTGAAGTTAATGTTCGCATAGTATGAACTTGAGAAAACCTAGAAAGTTATGATTGTAAATAAGTAAATATTTCGAATGGATACTAATCATTCTATATTGTGATAATGGTGTATCTGATCAAAGTTATTTAATCGAAGAAAATGATCAAATATGGTGATAAACAATCCACCTATAAAGGAGAAATCAAACAAATAGACTAGGCTTAGATTCAAGTAGTAGTTGTTTAAGAAGTTACTAGAATTAGGGTCAAAGAATAAGTTGTTGATCATTAAAATAAAGTTAGATAAGTAGCTATTAGCCAATGGAGACGATTGACTAGCGCATAGAAGATAGCATGTCTGTCTAGGAGTATCAGGATATGATCTTGGTGATAATAATGAGAAGTTGTGGAATGAACAATGAAAGGAAAAGCTAGAATGAAAAATGAGATAAACCTTTGAGATCTTCAATAGTCAACTAAGAAGGATACCAAGAGAGTAGGTGTGAATTAAACCACAAAACCCAAAATGAGTAAAGCCAAAACCCTTGTTACTAAAGCCCGAATCTTACTCGAGAGACCTCAAATTCTAAAATCTTCTAGAAACCTTAGGAAATATCTATAGATGTGAAACAAAAAAAAAAAATTGTAACTTTAAAAGCAACCTTGGAACTAATGACAAGATCAAAAGCTTAATTGGACAATTCAATTTAAAACCCTGAGTATCCTAGAAATGAACCAGTAGATTCAACATACTTAGAACACGAGTTGTATGAAATTAGCCAACAAGACTCTAGAGCTAATTATTTAGGAAAGCATCTCATTACTGGTACGATAAATGCTGTATTAGATGATTGTAATATCAAATAACAAATACACAAGTCAAGAAATAAAATATTTCAGTTAAATAATGTAGCCTAAAGCCATATTAGAAAATCAATTAGGATTTCATGCAAATTAAGCGAACGTGTTGTGAATCCTTGATTTTTCAATAAACTTAGATGTGAATTCTAAAGTTAGTACCATAATTAGAACCCTAAAACCGAATCGAATAAATTTCACACCCTAGAAACTCCAAACATGATCAAATAAGATTTGATAACCCTAGGATATCAAATAAATTAAGTAAATCTTTGAACCATAAAGGTTGATCATTTAGTGAAATGTATAACCATCAAAATGATAAAAAAATATGATAACTTAATCGATATGGAAACCTCACACTAAACAATTCATTTAAATAATATTTAATAATAAAATAATTTCCCATAATGTCGCATTAATTTATTGAGCTAAAATTTCTTCAATTGAACCGAGCGTATTGCTGGACCAAAACTTTACTGGTAAGAAAATTGTCGCATCAAGTCTACTTTATGCCACCTCCATCTTCTCTTTCTTTTCCTTTCCTTCCTAAAGAAGGCAGCCCTCCCTTTCTTTCCTCAAGATGTTACCACTTCCTTACTTCACCTCCTCTTCTATAAATACCCCTATTCACCTCACATTTCCACCACTTTACAAACCTACCATTGATACTATCTTGCAACACACTTGAACTCTTTCTCTCTCTCTTTCCGTTTAATAACGATGCTACTACCCACACACCCCCCCCCCCCCCCCCCCCCCCCCCCCCCCCCCCCCCCCCCCCCCCCCCCCCCCCCCCCCCCCCCCCCCCCCCCCCCCCCCCCCCCCCCCCCCCCCGGGTACACTTAACTTCTCTTTTACTCCATTCACTTCTATAAATACCCCTCATACCTTATTTATACCACCTTTACAACTTATACTTTACAATATACTCCCTAAACACTCGAACACTATCCAATCTTTCTCATTTTTTTCTCTCTACAAATTGCCACTCCTCTCCTCCCTCTTGAACCTCTCGGCATATGCTCTTTTTCTTTCAAATACACTCATTTCCATTCACTTGTTTAGGCAAACATTCTCAAAGACTCTCCTATATTATGTTTATTATCTTATGTATGGCCATATTGACATTTGCATGTAATTTTTCCAATGATGCATTAAGCTAAGGAAGGAAATATATTGCATCATACACTATTTTGAGTTTATGTTATGTATATGTTCCTTTCAATACTTTATGCAAGCTAACCTTAACATGATATATATATATATAAGTATATGTATGTATGTATGTATGTATGTATGTATGTATGTATGTATGTATGTATATGTCTACTAGAGTATATTGCTCACTAACATAACTTGCAATTTATTTACTTTCATACACTTTACATTCAACCAATTTATTTACTTTCTTATAAATTTACTTCATGCTTTTATTTAATACTTGACCTACTCAAGTCTTGAAGACTTGTCCTAATTCAAGTCTCGGGGAGACTTGTTCTAAATTCAAAACTTCCACTTTATCATTATCTTTATATTTCATTTTATGTTCCATTGGTCAAAAGACCATTTTCTCTTTTATATACATGTCGAAGTTTTGACAAAGCCAAGGAAACTTGATTTGTAAACTCAAGCTTTTAACTATAACTTTTGGTGCCATGATAGACAAAAGTCTCTAAGTCAAAATGTAGGAAAAAGTGACGATCAAAGAATCATCACAGCACCCTTTCTTTTTTATTTGAGGGCATCGCATACAAAAAGTGAAAAGTTCAAGTTTTCATGGACTTTTTTACTAGGGTGATACGTTATGAGAATCTTTTCAAAACTTAGATTTTGGTAATTGGATACTCATTTTGAATAAAAAAAAAAATTTTTGAAACAAAACTCCACCCTTTTTTTTTTTATACTTTGTGTATCGAGACTATGCAAGGCCACAAGTGGTATGAAACTTTAATTTTTCCTTCATAAGTTCACTTGATTTCGATATTTTAAAAATGATCAAGCCAAGAAAAGTTGTACTCCCTTATTTTCTATAAGTGTTGAGACCCGTGGGGAGTACTAAGGGTATGGGACTTCATTTTACAATCTTGATTTACTTGTTTTCAATGCTTTTAAAGTTAATCAAACAAAAAGGTTTTTGATTTCCTTTTCTTCTATGCAATGACCTTCAATACCCAAAAAAGGTTATTTTCACTGTGAATTTTCATTTTCAAATGTTCTATGCTGAGTCTTGGGATGTTAGCAAAATTTATACTAGGATGTAATCTCATATTCCTTGAAATAAGGCTAGCAAAGACTCTATGAACATAAACAAACTACATTCCTTTGTTTTTTCTTTTACCAAGAGCCTAAGGCTCTTGTTTGAGTCATTTTAACTTCTTTTACACTTAAAAAGATTAGCTAAGTAAGCCTAAGTAAAAGATGTGAGCCATGGTAATTGAAACAAAGGAAAACCAACAAGGTTCCTATCACCTAGGCTCCATGATACCATAATGGCAACGTAGATGTGATTAATGTTTAGTTACACCTTAGACTCAACATGAGCTAAGGGTAAGTTACATTTGGATTTTCAACTTTCATTTGTTTCATTATTAAAGAGGCTGAACCCTAGAAAAAAAAATAAGGGTTAGCCATGACATTAACTAGTATCATTTTCATTTTCACCTTTACATGACTAACTATCTTTTGAAAAAGCTCTTGGTTAAGTCAACATAACTGCCATGTTGATTTTTCTTTCACTTTTCATACTTTACCTACAATCACATCATGACTCCAAGAACTTAATAAGATGAAAAGAAGTAATCCATTCATTCCTTTTCGCTTCATGGCCATAGGCCATATGACTCACAATAGTGAGTTTCAACTCCCACTCCGTCCTTTTCCTTGAAATGATCACCTTATTAGTCCTTTGCAAGGATAGATGCAATGATGGTCAAAGCAAAAGAAAGCATCAAGCTTCCTTGACCCAATATACAACAAACCCGAAAGTGCAAGTTAAGGAGATTTTGAGTTTGAGTTCTCAAACTCGAGTTACTTCGAAAAGTTGTATCAAGTGAACAATAATACTTAGGTGAAGGAGTTTTAATGATCTACTATTTGCTTGTTGTTATGTTGGTTGTATTACTTGTCTGTTGAATGATTGGTTGTTGTGACTACCATCATCTGTATGATCGCTGGAATAAATGGATAACTTTAAATATTAGGCTAAATTAATTTGATTTGCTCGTCGCATGTGATTGAACCCCTTATAGGAAATGTCTCAGATTTGTAATTGACGGTATTTTAAAAATGTATCTCTAAAGAAATATACTTGGGATATCTCAAGTCACTCTTTTAATCTTTTGAAATTGCTGAGTTTTACTAAAATAGTTTATGAAATAAACTTGGGATATTTTCGAGTAATGTTTTGACGGTGGATGTCGCTTGATTCGGGATCCACTTGTCATGTGGTGATGGTAGATGTTGCCTGAATTGGGGTCTACTTGCGACATTGAAATGTTTCGTCACCCACATTGAGTGAAGGTAGATCTTACCTTTATCATATTCATTACTATTGGGTAAGGATGAATGTTTACCTGAGTTGGGGTCTATCCTAGACAATTGAAGTGTAGATAGCACAAATCTATGCCGTCTATGGCTCCGAACTACCATAGATGTGTTGCTTGCATTCACTATGTGTGCATTCATACCGTGTGTGGATAGATTTACATGAATGTTAATTTAATGCTTAATAACTTGCGTGACCAGTAGTAGTGAGGAACAAACTCATTGAGCCATGGTTTTGCTTATGCTCCTATAGTTCTTTTGCAAGAAAATCGAAAGTTGAGGATTCAGGTAGGATCTGAGCACAGAGTGTTTCGAAGATCAAGTCAAGCTAGCTAAAAGATTAGGAAGTTATAAGCTAAACTTAGATGAGAGAAAGATTTAAAACTTTATTTTCTTTTCCCTTAAGTAATTCCTTTTAATGATAGTTTGTAGATAAATGTATACTTGTCTTGCCTTATCTTTTAGTAGGATATCTAATTCTCTACAGTCCTTGTGGTTTGTGGAAATATCGATTCCTAAAACTATTTTCATTATAGTTGTATATATGTATAATGCATTGAGAGAATAAATAATTCCTAAAACTCTAACTTGCAAGAAGATCTTCATATTATGAGTGCACACGTGATGACTTTAGGGCAATCATACTAGGCTTCGATTAGAGTCATAACAAGGGTTGCCAATGAACTAAACTGGTTCACAAACTACTCAAATTTGACTCGATATTTACTTGAGTTTGATTCGAGGATAGTCAAGTTGAAGTCAAACTCCAGCTATTTGAATAGTTTATTGAGCCAAATGTAAGCTTCATATGTTTAACTCAATTAACTCGTGAGCCTAATCATGCTCTATCGAGCTTGAATTGAGTATAAATGTTAATCAAATTCAAATTGAGTTCAAGTATTAATATTATTTTAATAAAATTAAAAATATATATTTTAATTAATCGAACCGAACTCAAGATTATATAATATTGCTTCAAACCAAATTGGAGCTTGAAATATTATGTTTGGTCAAACTAGAATCAAAGTGAAGCTTTAAAATTTTGAGTCGAACTCAAATTTGAACTTAGTACTATACTCTCTCGATTCGACTCATTTGCAACTCTAACTTCGGTTATGATTTTTGTCTACACTGCTTTAGTAATAACATATATTATATATATATATAGGTTAATACAATGAGAAGGAGCACTCAAATCAAGAACATTCTACCTGAGAGATTAAGATAATACCTCTAGATCACAAAGTTATTTGTATAATCTCTTAATATTAATATAATATATTCAACAATTCTATGATTATACATAAAAAAAAAAAGTAGAACACCAGAAAACAAATGTTCCCGCAAAACTAAACCACGCTAAAGTCGACGACACACCAAAAAACAAAAGCAAGATAAATTATTAGTGTACTAGGACATCTTTACTGGCCAATGACACCATTGCACACGTCGTTATCACATAAAGACCACAGTGTTTTGCTTGAATATTTTATTAGTAGTCCATTCATATGCTTTGAGTAGTTCTATAATTAAGCATTTAATGTTCTCGGAAACTAGAACAAGAGGGTTCTTATCATAGGGAATCTGGAGGCATGGACGAGATTTAATAACTTATACCATCCAATAAATTGCCATATAAGTGCGGTATTGCAAAAGCCAGACGTTCGATTGGCTGGGGCTAAAGTTTTTGGCACGTGAAGATTTGAGTGGCCAAGACGAATCTGGCCTCCCTCTTTGTCGGTAGTTAAGGTCAGTTTCACTCATTAGCTATTGATCTTCTAGTATGATCTTCAAAGTAGGTCCAATAATATTGGATGTTATATATAATAAGTATTGTAAAATTTCGGTAATAATTTTTTAAACTATTATTAAAACTATCATATTTAAATTTGTGACTAGTATCTATTTTTCATTTGGTGGGTACACGTGATGCATGTAACATTAGTAAATTATTTTGTCGTGACTTTCGAATTCGTGGAAAGTAACATGAGGATCTCGTATTGAGGATGAGCTGGATCCTTTTAAAGTTGACATGCGGTTGAACCATCAAATGGGTTGTCGTTTCATCCTAAAGGTTGTAATCTTCTTTCTAAGAATTCTGTAGCAATCTTGTGAAAATTAGTAGTTGTATCGAAAATTGGGATACCTAGACATAAAATACCAATAAAATAAAATAAATAAAATAAAGAAGGAAGGAAAAAATTGTGTGAGCCAATTTTTATTGGGCTCACTGATTAAGCCCACATTAAGAAAAGAAAAATTAAATTTTCTGGAGTGCAGATAACTTAATTGTTTTTAAATGTGGAAGTCATTTTAGTTTTTTACCCCATCTTATAAAGTTGTTCTTGTAATTTACATATGAAAAACAATCCAAAGGGCAAAATGAGAAATAACAATGAAGTGCATGTGCATTCCAAACAGTGTTCATGCATTATGTGTAATAATCAGAATTCTGCCTATTTAGTATTGCATATTATGGTAAAATATTGTACGTTTTTATTTTGTGTCTGTTTCTTTTTTGAAGATTTATCTAGAAGTGTTTTTTACTGAGTATGCTTAACTATATAATTCTAAAGAATACGAATCATTATACAAAAAATTCCTTCTATGAGAACACGTTTAACTTTATAATTCTGATCATTATAAGTTATTACACCACAATAAAAATCCTTGAATGATTAGAGTTGTTCGTACAATTTTTATTGGGCTCATTGTTTAAGACCACATTAAGAAAATGAAAATTAAATTTTTTGGAATGGAGAGATAACTTAGTTGTTTTTAAATGTGGAAGTCGTTTTATATTTTTACCCCATCTTATGAAGCTGTTCTTGTAATTCACATATAAAAAACTATCCAATGAACAAATGAGAAACATCAATGAAGTGCATGTTCATTTCAAACAATGTTTATGCATTATTGTGTAACGATCAGAATTCTGCCTATTAAATATTGCACATTGCGGTAAAATATTGCACGTTTTTATTTTGGGTGTCTGCTTCTTTTTTGAAGATTTATTTAGATTTTTTTCTACTGAGCATGCTTAACTTTATAATTCTAAAGAAAATGAATCATTATACTAAAAGTCCTTTCATGGGAACACGTGTAACTTTATAATTCCGATCATTATGAGTTATTACACCACAATAAAAATCCTTGAATGATTAGAGTTGTGCATACAATTTTTTTGGGGCCCACTATTTAAGCCCACATTAAGAAAGGGAAAATTAAATTTTTTCTGAATGGAGAGATAACATAGCCGTTTTTAAATGTGGAAGTAATTTTATTTTTTTACCCCATCTTATGAAGTTATTCTAGTAATTCGCATATGAAAACTATCCAAAGGACAAAATGAGAAACAACAATGAAGTGCATGTGCATTCCAAACAGTGTTTATGCATTATTGTGTAACAATCAGAATTCTGCCTATTTAGTATTGCACATTGTGATAAAATATTGTACCTTTTTTTTTTTTGGTGTCCGTTGCTTTTTTGAAGATTTATGTAGAATCGTTTGCTACTAAGCATGCTTAACTTTATAATTCTAAAGAATATGAATCATTATACTAAAAAGTCCTTCCATGGGAACACGTTTAACTTTATAATTCCGATCATTATGAGTCATTACACCAAAATAAAAATCCTTGAATGATTAGAGTTGTTCGTACAATGTTTATTGGGGCTCATTGTTTAAGCCCACATTAAGAAAAGGAAAATTAAATTTTTTGGAATGGAGAGATAACTTAGTTGTTTTTAAATGTGGAAGCCATTTTATATTTTTACCCCATCTTATGAAGTTGTTCTTGTAATTGACATATGAAAAACTATCCAAAGGAACAAATGAGAAACATCAATGAAGTGCATGTGCATTTCAAACAATATTAATGCATTATTGTGTAACGATCAGAATTCTGCCTATTGAATGTTGCACATTGTGGTAAAATATTGTACGTTTTTATTTTGAGTGTCCGCTACTTTTTTGAAGATTTTTCTAGAATTGGTTTGTACTGAGTATGCTTAACTTTATAATTCCAAAGAATATGAATCATTATACAAAAAAGTCCTTCAATGGGAACACGTTTAACTTTATAATTCCGATCATTATGAGTTATTACACCAAAATAAAAATCCTTGAATGATTAGAGTTGTTCGTACAATTGTTATTGGGGCTCACTGTTTATGCCCACATTAAGAAAAGGAAAATTAAATTTTTTTGAATGGAGAGACAACAATGTGGAATCATTTCATTTTTTTACCCCATCTTATGAAGTTGTTCTTGTAATTCACATATGAAAAACTATCCAATGGACAAAATGAGAAACAATAATGAAGTTCATATGCATTCCAAATAGTCTTTATGCATTATTGTGTAACAATCAGAATTCTACCTATTTAGTATTGCACATTGTGATAAAATATTGTACCTTTTTTTTATTTTTTTGGTGTCCACTGCTTTTTCGAAGATTTATCTAGAATCGTTTTCCACTGAGCATGCTTAACTTTATAATTCTAAAGAATATGAATCATTATACTAAAAAGTCCTTCCATGGGAACACGTTTAACTTTATAATTCCGATCATTATGAGTCATTACACCAAAGTAAAAATCCTTGAATGATTAGAGTTGTTCGTACAATGTTTATTAGGGCTCATTGTTTAAGTCCACATTAAGAAAAGGAAAATTAAATTTTTTGGAATGGAGAGGTAACTTAGTTGTTTTTAAATGTGGAAGTCATTTTATTTTTTTGCCCTATCTTATGAAGTTGTTCTTGTAATTCACATATGAAAAAACTATCCAAAGGAACAAATGAGAAACATCAATGAAGTGCATGTGCATTTCAAACAATTTTTATGCATTATTGTGTAATGATCAGAATTTGCCTATTGAATATTGCAATTTGTGGTAAAATATTGTACGTTTTTATTTTGGGTCCGTTGCTTTTTTGAAGATTTATCTAGAATTTTTTTCTACTGAGTATGCTTAACTTTATAATTCAAAAGAATATGAATCATTATACTAAAAAGTCCTTCCATGGGAACACATTTAACTTTATAATTCTGATCATTATGAGTCATTACACCAAAATAAAAATCCTTGAATGATTAGAGTTGTTCGTACAATGTTTATTGGGGCTCATTGTTTAAGCCCACATTAAGAAAAGGAAAATTAAATTTTTTGGAATGGAGAGATAACTTAGTTGTTTTTAAATGTGGAAGTCATTTTATTTTTTTACCCCATCTTATGAAGTTGTTCTTGTAATTCACATATGAAAAACTATCCAAAGGACAAAATGAGAAACAACAATGAAGTGCATGTGCATTCCAAACAGTATTTATGCATTATTGTGTAACAATTAGAATTCTGCCTATTGATTACTGCACATTGTGATAAAATATTGTATCTTTTTTTTTGGTATCCGCTGCTTTTTTGAAGATTTATGTAGAATCATTTTCTACTGAGCATGCTTAACTTTATAATTCTAAAGAATATGAATCATTATACTAAAAAGTCCTTCCATGGGAACACGTTTAACTTTATAATTCCGATCATTATGAGTCATTACACCAAAATAAAAATCCTTGAATGATTAGAGTTGTTCGTACAATGTTTATTGGGGCTCACTGTTTAAGCCACATCAAGAAAAGGAAAATTAAATTTTTTGGAATGGAGAGATAACTTAGTTGTTTTTAAATGTGGAAGTCATTTTATTTTTTTACCCCATCTTATGAAGTTGTTCTTGTAATTCACATATGAAAAACTATCCAAAGGAACAAATGAGAAACATCAATGAAGTGCATGTGCATTTCAAACAATATTAATGCATTATTGTGTAACGATCAGAATTCTACCTATTGAATATTGCACATTGTGGTAAAATATTGTACGTTTTTATTTTGGGTGTTCGCTTCTTTTTTGAAGATTTTTCTAGAATTGGTTTGTACTGAGTATGCTTAACTTTATAATTCCAAAGAATATGAATCATTATACAAAAATGTCCTTCATGGGAACTTGTTTAACTTTATAATTCCGATCATTATGAGTTATTACACCAAAGTAAAAATCCTTGAATGATTACAGTTATTCATACAATTTTTATTTGGGCTCACTGTTTAAGCCCACATTAAGAAAAGGAAAATTAAATTTTTTGGAATGGAGAGATAACTTAGTTGTTTTAAATGTGGAAGTCGTTTTATTTTTTCACCCCATCTTATGAAGTTGTTCTTGTAACTCACATATGAAAAACTACCCAAAGGACAAAATGAGAAACAGCATTGAAGTGCATGTGCATTCCAAACAGTGGTTATGCATTATTGTGATCTGAATTATGCCGATTGAGTATTGTACATTGTGATAAGATATTGTACCTTTATTTTTTTGGTTTCGACTGCTTTTTTGAAGATTTATCTAGAATAGTTTTCTACTGAGCATGCTTAACTTTATAATTCTAAAGAATATGAATCATTATACTAAAAAGTCCTTCCATGGGAACACGTTTAACTTTATAATTCCGATCACTATGAGTCATTACACCAAAATAAAAATCCTTGAATGATTAGAGTTGTTCGTACCATCTGATTTTTTTTAAGGATATTACGTATTATGATCATATTAACTATTAATCGTGATTATCACTTTCACTTGCAATTTCTCGGATAATATTTTCCTCTAATATAATCGGGTAAAAGATCCTTGAAAAAGGAAAAAAAAAAAATGCAAGTCTCTGTAGATAATAATGATAAGTATTTATTACTATAGCCTGATAATAATGTTAACGATCAACTTGCTGTCGGATTCATTGAAGGTAATTCTTCTCATCAGTGAAGTACTGCCATCCCATTAAGGAAAGCCACTTGAGATCCACTAGGGCATTGTTGTCCTAACCATTGATGACAAATGACAAGTGGATCACGTAAAACTTAGCTTTCACTTCACAAAAATCTTGAACAATGTCCCACATACTCAATGGTCATAGATGAATTATTGCAGGCTGTAATTTTTCATTACAAAATTTTCAGTTGTTATTATATAAATAAAGTACAACTAGCTATAATCAGTTTTGAAGGGATAAAATATATATTAAAGTGATATAATATGAATGTGTAATTTACAATGAAAAGTAAGAATTAATAAAAAATCGATAGATGACTTATTAATACTATAAAAACTACCTCAAGTTGTAATAAAAATTCTAATATATCAAATTTTTATTTTGGTGAGTTTATCACTAAATAATGCACATGATATTTTAATTCTATTCAAACATTTTCTCATTTGAAAGCCCATTTTATTCTAGCCTTAAACAACCAAACTGCCAGAAAGAAGATGAAGGCTGTCCTTTCTAATTTTATAGATCGTGTGGAAAGGAATTATAAAAAAAGAAAAATAAAAATGTCCAATATAATATTGGTAGGAAGTCCTAAGATGTGGCTTGTTATCATTTATCAATATAATAGTAATATTTACTCACTATTTATTTAAACGTTTGGTGTATTGAGCCTAACATTTTTATTCAAATAGTTGGAAGCACGGGTATCCATATTGATACCTATTTGGTTAGGATGAATGTGGGAGAATGAGGGAACACACACACACATATATATTAAATTAGTATAATTGGGATACAAGCAAGAAATAGTTGAGGTTATTTCATCAAAAAGACCCCAAAGGTACAGATTTGGGCTAGATCAAACTCATGAATAGGCCTGGCCTGGCTGGCTTGACACCAATGAGCTTAGAATCATTATCAAGCTCATGTTTATGAGTCTTGACCTAACGGTTACCACATGGTTTTTATGTGTATTTTTTCTAGAAAAAAGAAGGAAATTGGAAGATAAAAAACACAACTAAATAACAATAATTAACATTGAAATACTCTTCCTACTTAGTTAACTAGATAATGTTGGTCAATCAATATAGAAATATGAATAATTTTGAACTTTGATTTAGACTTAATATAGAAATTGTTTGTAAATGGCTTAGAAGATAGAACATTTGTTTTAGCATGTGATTAAGTAGATGAATATAATAGGAATATGTAGAAGGAATTAATTGAAAATAGAGATTATATGATCCAATTGTTCGAAACTATCTACTTATTCAATTCACTTTTAAATTCTCATATAAGGGTCTATTTGGATTGTTGGAATTTTATTTGTATCATATTTGTATCATATCAATATTTGTAACTTATCAATATTGGGTCAATAGTTGTTCGGTTTAGTTAGTTTATGAGTAAAAACCGTTAGTTTTTCATTAGCATCATATCTTCAGTTTTTCATCGGCATCATATCTTTGGTTTAGTATAAGTTCAATATTGGTTTAGTTTGAAAACAATATCAAAATGATACAAAAGCTGGAAACAAACATGCAGTGTATCACTTTTATTTCCTTTGATTGATGAATCATAGAAATTTTTTTCATCACAATTTATTAAGATCTTTTTTTTTTTTTAAATAAGTCCTTAATTTAATTTGACTAAACCTTTTATCAATTTTATTTCCTTGATTGATGAATCATAGAAGCCTAAATATGTAGTGTAAGTCCAAGCCTTATTATTTTATAAAGATCATCTTGAATAAAAGCTCAAAGATCAAGGCCTTTTTGTTTTATAATGTATTAATAATTTCCTTAATATTAGATAAATATTTTGGGTACAAAAAGTCAAACATACTTTATCTCCACTTAAGGATAATTATCTAAAAGAAAATTTTGCTGGAAAAAATTTTCCCCTAAAGACCCTAAAACAGCCGCCACCTTGGAGAGGAAGAACTCATTATTATCACCAATTTTCACCTTCAAAGTTTATTGAAATTCCCTCAAGTTTCCTAATCTCAAGTCAAGTTTAATTAAGGTAAAGTATTACTTACTACTTTTACTCATTAACTTGTTTAATTCTTTCACTAAATCAATCTCTATTTCAATGAGTTCTTAATGAGCTTGAAGATAGAATTTAGAAATACGATGAGTTTAGGCTTGAATAATCTCTTATAGCTCATAAAATAAGAGTACTAAAGTTCAACTTGCTAGATTTAGTAGATAAATGAGTTGCATGATGTATATGTTGAACTTAAAAAACATGCATGATAAACTTATGTTTCCTAGATGAATTTAATGTTATGTATAAGCATGTGTAGTGCAAATATGTATATTTGTTGAGTTTATGATGTAAAACAAGTAGTTAAATAAGTTAATTTTTGGATGGCAAAAAAAAAAAAAGTTATTTTTTGAAGAATTGGAGAAGAAAAGTTGCCGAGCTTCAAACGACCCATTTAGAGGGGTATTTGACTTTCTACATGAAGTCCTTACATTGAAATGGCTCGTTTAGGGAAGTGTTTGGTTTTTTGTTTCTTATCTTATAACCAAACAGTCCTTCATATAGGCTTGTTTGAGGGGGTGTTTTGTTTACTGATTTCTCTTCAAAATTGATACAACTCTTGATACAACACTATTTGGTTCCCTTGCTAAATAAATAAATAAATAAAATAAAGATATAATATATATATATATGTAGATATGCAAATACTAAGTTGAGTAATTACATAAGATCTTATCTAAGTTAAATAACTAAATATGAATTTAACGTATATTTATGAATCTTGTTCATATATAAGAATTGCTACTTTGGAACACATCTTTCCACTTATTTGAACCTGCCATCTGATTAATTTCAAGATATTACAAATCAACTAAGTATGTAGTGACATGTGTGATGTGTGATTAGATAGGCATTATAAATGACCTAATACTTATAGACAACTTAATAATTGCTTGTTGTTCGTGCTTAGTCATTTAATCCAGTTTGGGGAGCGACAACCTTGCTTGGCTATGCTAGTACAATAGTTAGGCACTTAGGCTATCCTTATCCATGCATGGCATATTAAGATGGCTCAGCAGGTAGCTGATAGGGTAAATGGTATCGGTATAACATTTACCTAGATCGGTGCGAAGTAATATAGTAGGGCTCATGACTTATGGGGCCAATTAAGCCTTATTATATTATGAATTGAGATAGGTAGAGATGTGTAATGACTATAAACCTTAGATGAAGCTGTTAACTTAGATGGTTGTATAGGAGTTATAGGTATTCAAGCTGTCTATGTTAATCCCCTAAGTAGTTGTTGCTACTTAGGATCCCCAGATTCCTAGTGACTTGATCTTGGAGTGTGAGTGCTCTAATGTTAGTTTATTATACCTTTGATTATAGATAAAATTAAATGAATGTTGCATTACATTAGATTAGAATGTGTGTTCATATTATATGTGTTTATGTTACTATCGTACTAGGCTCTAGCTCACTTTTGCTCCTTTTTAGGTGTTGATAATCATGATGATGGTGCTTATGATTATATGGGTCATGGGACGGACTTTGAAGAGTTTCGAAACGAATGGGATGATTAGGACCCTTAGACATATGATGTTATGTTTTATCTATGACTTTGTTTTGCTTATTAAACTTGTAATCTTGGTTAAGGGCCCATGTGTAAGCCTTTAGTTTGTAATTTAATATCCTAATCTACTTTTATGTTTTAAGAAACTAAATACTAAATATTTTGAAGTACCAATGGTTGATAATAAGTTGTATATATATGTATGAAGACATACTCTTAAGAGTAGCTTTTGAAAAATGTTTGTAAAAGTGTAATTCTGCCATTTACTGAATTTTCTTTCTAAATCTAATTATATAAATACAAAAGTTAAAATTGAATAGCAAATGGTCATAATAAATGATTTCCTTTTGAATAGCCTTGTGATAATACTTAAAGTCTTATTTGCAGCTACACTGGCTACATCCTAACATCATTTTGGGGCGTGATAAACATTATGTTGAGGTGAATAGTAGAGATGAAACAACCCGGGTCGAGCTGGGCTTTTGTTGGATTAAGCTTAGCTTGTTGAACAACTTAATAGACTTGAGTTGAGCCGGACTCTTAACAAGCATGAAATATACAAGCTCGAGCCTAAGCTTGTTAAGGATTCTCGAGTTCCAAGCTTGGCTCGTTTTAGTTGAACAAACAAGCTTAAGCTCCACTCGTTTACATATATAATTATATATAATTATATTTATGATAGATTACATCAGAAGGTCACAATGTTTAGGGGTAAATTCATTTTATGTCATAATGTTTTGAAAAGTTCAAAAAAGGTTACAACATTTAGTAAATAAGTTCATTTTAGGTCACAACATTTTTGAGTAATTCAAAAAGATGTTACAACATTTAGAGAAGTGAATCAATTGAGGTCATTATTTGATGCAGCGTGGAAGCGTCAAATATCAGTTTTTCATATAAGATCTCATCTTCCTCAGTGAAGTATTCATCAAACATTTGAGCCCATCAATTTGTAGCGATAGGTCAATTGATAGGACCGCCGTAAGCATCTTTTGCCCTTGGTCGTCCCCCACAATATTCCTATCCCTGTTGGTATCTACTGCCATAACATCAAAACGCCTGACTAAATCCTCAACAAGCTGCTCTACTCGTTGTAGTCTTTGATCCATGGCATCGATTACCATCCTCGGAACTTTAGCCCTTTGGACTCCCGTATCTTGATCACCATCAAGAGTATGATTGTTATCAACACCATCATTAGCAAACATCTTTGCAAAATTTTGCCGTGCTCTGATACCAATATGACGCAGCATGGAAGCGTTAAATATTAGTTTTTCATATAAGATCTCATCCTTCTCAGTGGAGTATTCATCAGAATATTTGATATACTTTTTAAATCCTATTAAGAGAGTTTTCTTTGTGAAATTACAATTGTTTAGTAACTGTGTGATTAAGTTCACGTTTTGAAATCAATAGTTGAATTGATTTATGTTATTTAATGCTTTCACGCTGCATCATTATTGACATGTATCAACAAGAGAAATATTTAATTAAAACTTAGAAAACCCTTTTTTTAAGGCCCTATTGATATGTATCAACAAGAAAAATAATTAATTAAATCTTAAAAGACTCTTTTCCAAACATTGTGATCTCTTTGAACTTTTCGAAATGTTATGACCTAAGATGAACTTATCTCCAGTCGTTGTGACATTTAGGTGTAATTTACCTATTATATTTATAATATTAATTAATATAAATAATTATAGATTATATTATATTAATATATGAAATGAGCCTTTAACAATCTGTTTGCGAGTTTGATTCATGACCCCTTAACAGGTTTGTTCGCTAGTTAGCTCGCAAGCCTAAAGAAAAGCTGAACCAAGCCGAGCTAGACCTGAAATGACTCGATAGCTCGTGAGCAGCTCAACTCATTTACAACCCTAATGAATAGTAATATATTATTATTAATAACATAAGTAATTAATATACTTAAAATTATATTATTATGATTACATAAACTTTTATCAAAAGTAAAATCTCATTTTCTAATGATGTCGATTTCTTTTGAACTAAAATAGTTCTATTATAACATAAAGGGAAATAAAAGTGCAAAAATAATCTTTGTATCTTTTACTATATATATTTTGAATTTTATATCTTTAGGCGATTCATTTACCTTTTAACATTACTTTTCAGTTCTTCGTATTTTTAAGACAGCTAGAAAAAAGCTCATCTTGTCAATTCATTAATGATTATGTTTTATGCTAGGAAGGATCCCTATCACTATGATGAGTGTTCTGTATTTTTAATTAAAAAATCCACATTGAAATTTTTTTAACATAATTATTAAACAAACATGTCAGAGGGATTTTCTGTATTATGCATTACTTGATTTGAATTGTGATCTAAAAATGCGTTCGATTTGCAGAACTTAAGAGTGCGTTCGATTTGCAGAAAGTGCATTCTGAGTGTTCATTTTGGCATTTGCAATGACACGTGATTTTGATCTTTTTTATAGCCTAGAAAAATGTCATTGAAAAGGCCATTAGCTTTTAATTCTTTATGGCAGTGCCAGTCATATAAACATGCAACGTATTTTTTTAACGTAATAATTATCGGTGGTCATTTGCCAGCATAATAATAAAAAGTTAGTTTTTAATATAATTACTATGTATAATTTGCACATGCAATATATTTTAAAAATTTATTAATATTTATATAACATATATACATAGCGACATAGCCTATAGTACTTTTTAGTTTTTCCTCCTTCTTACATACCAATAGATGCAACTTCTACTTTTGGTTGCATACAATAACAACCATCATTACTAGCTGCTTATTGCTACCTTACGCCCAGTTATATGAGTAAAAAAGGAGAAATGCTTATCATAGCGGGTTAAAAGGAAGATAGTAAATATGATATTAGTTTCTTTAATACCTTCATAAAAGTTTAAAGTCTCAATGTCATAATTAATGCCATATAATTTAGTTAATATTCTTGACATGCATTTTCCTGTATCTACCTATTAGTAAAAATTAGTTCAAGAGAGGTGAAATCTAAGAGGCGTAACTCGCATTCCTTGTGAAAATAATAGGAGTAAAGCTAATAATAGAAGCAAATTTAGATGCTGACTAGGTTAAAAAAGCGAGTTTTGCATTTTTATCCCCTCAATACTAATAATGGATGAAGAAATTTCTCTTGCGTATTCATCCATTTAAAATAAAATTCATAAAAATTAAAATGAAATAAAAATAAAAAAATAAAAAAAAAAAATAAAACAAAAATAGCTATGAATCTTGAATTTTTAAGTGCACATGCCTTTCGTAAATGATACATATGTTTTATGAGTATTATTTTGCTAGTTAAATTATCACAATTACTATGATAATTATTGCTGAAACATAAATAATTTCACTAGGTTAATATAGAAAAACTATAGGCCAGGAAGTGTAAAAATATGGGTAACTTTAAACCTTAATTTAAACTTAGATAGTTTAATCAAATGAATTATGAAAACTGTAGAATATAATTAAATAATTTTTTCATATGTATACTCATAAATGAATTAAATTGAAATTAGAAATTCAAATATTCCAATTACCCATCTCAAATTACTCCTTAATGCCAATTGAACCTAAATTCCTAATTTCAAATCACCTAATTACCTTATTTTTAAGTTCAGCTAATCTTTGACCCAAAAAAAAAAAAAAAGGTTGAGCTAATCTAATATAAATCTCAACACCTAAATTCTTAGAATACCAAATTCAAATTCTTAAACCACCTAAATTCCAATGTGAACTAGCTATACCTAATTTCTAATATTTGAATCCAATTTCAAATTACCAAATTCAATCCCCAAGTTCCAAATGCCCGATTTCGTACAATTACAATTTCAATTTCCTAGATTCAATTACTAAATCATCAAATTACCTAAATTATCAATTTGATCTCAAATTCCCAATACCTCAACCATCTATCATAAATTACCAAATACCTCAAGCTCTTCCTACATATCAAATTGAACTTTCTAAATTAAATTTCAATATCAAATTCCTAGAAATTCAATTCAATTATCCAAATCAACATTTACCCCTAAATTACTAAAATATCATTATGAGTTAGCAACACCTAAATTTAATTTCTTTAAATTCAAATATCAATTCCCAAACCCTTAAATATAAACCATTGTTTAATGTCACTAATCTCAATATCCCAATTTACCAAATTTTTCGAATCAACCAATTATTATAAATTCCAATTTCACGTACAATATTAATGAATCAGTATAGTTATATAAGTAGTAAAATATATAATATGTATTAAAAATATTTATAATATACTATTATAGAAATATATATTACTAAAAGTATTATATATTACAATATACTATATATATATATATTATATTTTACATTAATCAATAATTATAAAATTATATAAGTAGTAATATGATAATAACATGTAGAATGTACATTAGAGGCGAAACCTGTTTATCCTAGTCATAGGCGAATCACCTCTTCCCTTCCCAGAAAATATGAAAACTCGAGTGCAAGTCGAATATGGCTGAAATGAACTATTGCAATCAAAGAACCCACTGTCGATTGCTTTCTTAAAGAAAGTGGACGTTATTAGGTGAATTCAAAGAACATAATAACAGTACGCAATTAATCCACACAAGTCCACACCCTTAGCGATGGACAGAACTATAGGAAACCACTCCGCTGGGTATACCTAACCAGGCTATTCTGAAGATATCCTAGATTGTCTTCTTGTCTTTTAATTAGATTCATAGTTATCTCCAAATGACACGCAGATACAATTTAGCACGCACGTTACATATAGATTCTTGAGAAACCAACTGTTTTCTATATTAATAATTAATTGATTCCAATTCAAGCACGTTAAACTAAGTTTAGTAACTGGAGAGATTCCCTCAATGCAACCACTACATTATTCTTCCAGATCAAACTGCGCTGTTGGAACAAATTTTTTAATGTTGTTAAACATGGTTAAACAGTGCGCCATGTCTAACCCTAGAATATTCTTTTCTTTGTAAGTCATAATGATACTCTCTCAAAACTATCAATATGCAAAAATAAACGAATAAATAAATCCCATATTTCTTTTAAAAGAAAACCTAAACTTATACACATAAAAAAACTGCCAATATCAAAAATATTTTCCTGTACTGAAATAACACTTTAATACGTGCACTAGAAGAAGTTATGGATTTAAATATATATTACACAATAGCATATTTTTTCTGGTATTAAAATGAAAGAGAAAAATTAAAATCTGACGCCTTCCACTTGAGAAGTCCCGAGATAACGCCAATAATTGCAAGGCCATAGAACCATTCACTATACAATAGCATATTAATAGGCCTCACAACTATCCTACTTTTCTTCTAAAGTCAAATGCCTAAATTATGGATATACACGAAATTCATTGTTTACCATCGAAGTACATCTTGAGTTCTGCCAAAAATCAACTTGCGTGTCCAACGTGGGAATAAAATAAAAATTAAACTAGCTCCATGTATGGTCCATGTTATTTTATGAATATGAATCTAAGGTCGAAAATATTTATAAATTAAAATAATTTTTTTCCGTATAATCAATCTTTTTATCTACTAAAAGGGCTATTTTGGTATACTAATTAGGTATCATTCTGCATCATTTTTAAATTAAATCCGATATAGATATAATAATAATAAAAAATTGATAGTTTTACTCATAAACTGACCAAATCAAACTAATACTGATCCTATGCTAATAAGCTATCGATATAAATTCAATACAATAAAAATCTTACAATTCAATATAGCATAGCATGAAGTTAACAGCACGCAGGCGCAGCTATTGGTATTTTGTAGAGATAATCCATCGAAGTAAACGCCGTACGTCATTGTTACAGGTAATAAATGTGTACATACCGAACCGTAAGGCTAAAGGCATGGCTAATTTGGATATTATATTTTGGTGTCATGGGGAAAATAGATATAGCTTCAACTATATGATTGTAATTAAATATATAGGATGGTGGTTCATAGAAAATGTTTATTGTGGAGATGACACTATAATTTTGAAAGGAAACGACAAGACAATAAAAGAACCATGCAAGTTCCAAGAGAAAATCATAAGATACAGATTCTATAACCTGATATTCATGGGCAGTTTTGAGGAAAAAGTTCGTGTGCGTTCAACGCTTTATGCAGTGTGTTGAGAGTCTGTCGTTGTAACTTTTTTATTTTCTTTTCTGTTTTTAATCTATTTACGATGATGTTGCATCCGATAATACTAAATTTAAATGCTTTTTAGTTATTTTTTCAATTGAACATTTCGATGTCGGGATTGTGTCCTCACTTAATAACTCAGTCATAGTTCATTTGTGACTTCTAAATTAGAAAAATTATACTGAAGAGATCAAACGTAAAGTTTTTTATTTTATTTTATGATTTATTATTATTATTATTATTTTTTGTTTATTATTTTTTTTGGCCGTTGATCAAAGGTAAGGTTTAAACAAAAGATTAACATATTAATGATTTAAAAAATGTACTAATATTGTAACAAGTCATGCAAATAAATGATCCATTAGTGTGCTATCATAATATAGTTCATAATATAATAGAATAAATTAGGAAGAAAAAATTGTGGACAAAATGAATTATAGAATTTGAATTTACTTATGTATTTGGATAACGAACAAGGAGAAAATAGATGAAATATTTATTATTATAAAAGACAAAATAAGATATAAATGTTAAATGATTTATATTAATTTTAAAAAGAAGGGTATAAGAGTAACCCCAAAATTTTTTTTCCTCTCTCTCATTTCCTCTATCTTGAGGGAATAAAAAAAAGTGGGACCAAGGAAAGTATTACATCTATTTTCCTTCTCCTTGGCATTCCCTTTTAAAATGAACATGAAAATAAAATGTAATCCCTCCGACTTTCTCTTTCTGCTACTCATTCCTTCCTATTTCTCTCGTACCAAACATAATGTTAGATGAAACTATTTTATCATCCATGTTATATTAACTAGAGGTGGGCAAATGAGCCTAGTCGGGTCGACCCATATTGGCCTGCAGGTTAAACGGGTCGGGCCTTTTGGCCCGCTTTTAAACAGGCCAAAAATTTCTCGGCTCGAGCCCCTCTAGCATTGGCTTATGGCTAAATGAAAAATTTTATATTTTTTTTTGTTTTTTTTTTCATGTTAGTTTATGTAAAAATTAACATATTTATATATTTTAAGATTTTGTATATATTAAAGATTAGTTTTGTCACCATTTTGATTACTTATAAATAAAAACAAGTTTTAAATAATTTATCAGATATCATATTACATTTAAATCAATAAATATGTGTTTAAAAAATGTTATAATACTTATGATGTATGTATTAATCTATTTTCTTCCATAATATATCATAAATAATTACTAATATGTTATTATATTATTCTTATTCTTAAACTTTTCCTCTCTTTTTTTTCCTTTTATTTTTTGTTCAAACTTTTGGAAATGCGCTGGGCCAATTTGGCCCGCATTTAAACAGGTCAAAAAAATTTAGCTGCAGCCCATATTTTTAATCGAGAAACAGACTGATCCACGGGCCATGACCTGTATGCCCAGCTCTAATATTCACGTTACAATTAAATCCTTGTTAGTATCACTTTGTATAAGGTTGATTCCTTGTTAAAATATCAATTATTTGAACTTATGTCCAAAAATTTATCCCTTATGATATAATTTATTTATTTACTTTTAACCAATAATAGCACGACATATGCTGCAAATGAGTTACATAATATAAAAAAAAAAATAGACATTGGACCTTGTGTAGACTATATAGGGAGTAGAAACAACGACCAACAATGTTTAACTCCTCCTCCTCCTCCTCCTCCTCCTCCTCCTCCTCTTTATGCAATCTTGATCCAACTCTAGCAAATCTATTAAAAATCGAATATTCCTTATATGTGTATATATAATACAACACAAGAAAATTTGAAAATATGTTAAAAATTATAAATATACTCTACCAAAAAGAAACAAAAATTCAAATATTTGCACTTGTTTGGAAGAAAACCCCACCAAAAAAAAAACAAAAGAAAAAAATTCACAGTACATAATTACAAAGTTTGTATATAAGTTTTATTTTAATGTGCCACTTTTGTTTTTCTAATATGACCATGTTAGTTTCTTCAATATTGACCCTTTAAATTAGTATGCTCGTATATGAAGTTAGATTACGATGAAGTGGGAGTTGATGTTTTGTTATCTAAACTTCTTCAAGTATAAAGTTAATATTAGAAATATTAACTTAAATGAAATAATATTTTAATTTAATTTATAGTGTAAGAATATGTTGATTCTAAATTATTGTTTTGATATTTTAATGTTCTTATACTTTTCTAACTTGGATCATAATTCATGGGATGGTTCGCCACCTATCTAATAAAGGATATAAGTACAATAAATTAAGCCAAGTAGTAAGTAGTCAGATTAGTTTCATGTATAAGGTTTAATGTCTATTAATCTTATTTTGGATCATAAAAGTTGAATCTGCAACCGTACTGGAGACTCTTGGGATGGTTGAGCAGAAGGCCGAATAAGCTGGCTCAGTTATTACTGTTTTGTCACAAACAATATGGATATTAAATTGTCAGGGTTAAGAATAACGGGGCATGCATTGGACAATGCATAATCAAATGGTCACTTAACTTTCTTTGACTTAATAATTATTTTAGGTTATTATAATGTTTAGTTGGTATAAAAAATTAATTATTAAAATAAAAGCAGAATATTTGTTATGTTCTGTTATCTTTATTATAAAAAGACAATAATTATATATGTTATATTTTTAAATAGAAGTTTTATGATAAAGATTGAAAATATATCATTATATAGTAGTTCATGCACCTAAAGATATGAATTGTTATTTTTATTTTGCACAATAGAAATTTACAATAAATTGTTATTCAATGTCTTAAATATAACTAATCGTTATAATAAAGATTTTACATAGAATGAGGGATGAATAACTTTTTTTTTTTTTTTTTCCAAATAAACGGGCTGCAAGTGTAGAAAGGTTACTTCAACAATCTCAACATAGGATCTATTGCAAGATAAAAGTGTAGGTTACTTTGAATATGAACAGTGAAAACCACTGTTACTACCCAATTTATTATCTGGCATGAAATTTTGATTCTTAGCACTCTTATCCTTAAATTTTATCTCACGTAACATGATTAATCGTAAAGATTAAACAAATGAATAGTGTAGCGAACGTTGACCTCAAAAGCGATAGTCATGTGATGAGTCCAAATAAAACATGATAACTTTAGGTTTGATTCTTCTAGGTTGCCTTTTGGGGAGGAAATATTCAATGGGCATTAAAATATTTGTTTATGTTTTATATACGTATACATGATGTATATGTATACCATATCTACAAAATGTGAATTGCCTGTTCTCTATTATCCATATTAAAATTTTACTAGTATTTTTCATTATGTGACTTGTGGTTATACTTAGGCTCTATTATTTTCGATGAACGTATTTTTTTCAAAAAATATTTTTTCCATTTTTGTATATTTGTTTAGAGAAAAGTGGGATAATTATTAAAAATATTTTCGAAACTCATTCATAACTTATTTTTAGAAAACAACTTATGGATTATGAAAGCATAAGTAATTTTTTCATCAATTTATGAGCTCTATCTACCAATTATTTACTATGAATGACATTTATGATTAATTATTAAATATTTTTAATTAGGTAATTTATTTCTTATTATATAATATGTTTTATTATTACTCATTTTGGTATCAAGTATTTTGAAGAAATAGACAAAAGAAAAATATTTTCATAAAATTAACCAAACACTTGAAAATATACTACTTTTCAAGAAAATCTGGTAAAGGAAAAAGTTTCTATGAATAAATAGTTTTCCTCAAAACAAGAATGGTCCTAATGGATATG
The DNA here is from genome assembly GCA_024138025.1 of Combretum micranthum. Lineage (NCBI taxonomy): Eukaryota > Viridiplantae > Streptophyta > Magnoliopsida > Myrtales > Combretaceae > Combretum > Combretum micranthum. The sequence continues at coordinate 434,384 of JAMXBD010000920.1, read as the reverse complement.
TTTTTTTTTTTTTTTTTTTTTTGCCTTTGGACATTACAATAAACTAAAAATAGTAAATAAAAATAGAGAGAGAAGAAATAAAAGAAGAGTTTATGGCTGCTCTTGATATTTACTGGCAAGATCTGTACATAGCTAATAAGGGAGATGAATTTAATTGTTGAATTTTTTTTTTTTTTTTTTTATAGAAACTCTTCTTCTCTTTTTTTTTTTAAACTTTCTAGTTCTTCTACATCATAACAAATGATAAAATTTGTGATGTATAATACTATAATATATCCATAACATAAATGCATGGAATTAATGATTTTGATAATGTTGACATTAAAAGAATGCAATCACATGGGTTTGGACCGGGTTTTACAAAATGGGAATCCAAACCTAATACCTTGTAGGGTTCCAAAACCTAACCTAAACCCTATAGGGTTTTGTCCATAAATCAGAAACCTTCTCAATAGACTTATAGGATATCTAAACTCGAGCTCAATAAATCTAATAACGTTTCAACTACATCTTTAAAAAAAAAAAAAAAATTCTAACATACACACATCCATAATTTTATTCTTATTTACTCATGGAAAATTTATTTCCATTAACATTTGTTACAAAATAAATCCTTCAAAATAAATTCTCTTTATTCTCCATCTTAAAATTACAACAAATTGTCATGATTAATTAAAATAAAATATTAAAAAATGAATGATCTACAAATTTAAAAATGCATCTACCATTTATTAAATTGAACTATATATGAAATATATATATATATATTATATAATGTGGTTATGAATTTTTAGTACCTAAAATATATAAATTAAAAATTAGTTTGACCTATAAATTTATTAACTTGAAAAAAATTAATAAAATGTTTCTCTTAACTGGATTGAGTCCCCATCGGATTTTATATCCATCTCAAGAACCTATAGCTTTAGCACAAAATCTCAAAACCCATCCAAATCCCATAAGATATTTATCAATTGAGTAGGATGGGTACCTTATAGAAATTAAAATCCGGCAGGTTGCATCTTATTAACAATGACCTATATTTTAGTGTTGCCTCTATCCTTGATTGGAAGGATGAAAAATATGAATACAAGACCGGACAAGAGAGAACAAAGGAGAGGATTGAGAGATTGAAAAGGAAAGAGTGAATCAACTCACTTTCGGCCTTTGCCTCTTCCTTAATACATGGAAATTTACCTTAATGGTTGCGATAGTTGTTGCCTCTTTGAATTGTTTGTTACCTTGATTCTAGCTTCTGTTTTGGAGAGTGCATCCGGCCTATAGATATCCTATGTCACATTATTATTTCTAATCACTAGCGTCCACTGCCCAATAGTTTTATCTTCATAGTCCTCGTTGTCTATATAAAACATCCTATAAAACACATCCACATGCCTCCTAAGAATCCAATGTCATCTATAAACGACGAGTATCACCACACCGAGGAATGAATAAAACAAAACGCTGGATAAAGGCTAGAAAGGAACTGTACTATTCCTTTCACCATTTCAGCTTTTTGCATGTATTTATTGTCCTTTCCTATTTCATTGTTCCTTTTATTTATTTATTTTTTTCAAGAAGGAAAAAATATGGCATTGAACTTCCTCACCAAAGCCCAGATAATGATGGTAGTTCTTGCTATTATGGCTACCGCCACTATTGAAAAAGGTTCAGACCCGCCTAAACCTAGCTATGCAAATTACAACCCGAAATCATTCTGTGTACACTATATATGCTTTGGGAGGATAAATATTTGCCCTCCTGGAAAGAGTATCTTTATCCGATTTTAATAAATAAACACTTCCTACGTGTTAAATAAATTTAAAAAAATAAAAATATCCCTAAAACATATAGTTATTATTTTATAAACATATAACAAGTATTTATTTATCGAAATATGATAGGGATAGCATATTCCTATTCCCTTCCATACTTGGAATTTACTAAGATCGGTAAGCAGCTAACATGGTACCCTTCTATATCGTTTGTTGTGCTCAATATCATAACATCATGATCGATTCCCTTTGGCTTTTATTTGGACATGTCATATACCCTCGGATTATTCCTTATTTCCAGGTGAATCGCTTAGGAACTGAGAGTTCGTATGCGGCATAATCAGTGCATATTTTTAGTTCAACTACATAAAAGTCGCATATAAATATGGTATAATGACATAACATATGGGCCATTGAAGCCAAATCCTTACGTTGTTTGCTAAATTTTACAAGACAAAGTACAAAATTTATGTTGGGGATAATCTACACTAATACCACATGTGATCAGCCTCCCCAACATTGTATTAGAGTTTCTTCATGGATCGCCACATACCAAAACCATCTGTCTTTTACTACTTCCGTTCAAGAGAATTAATAGTGTCTTATAATTTCAAAATATGAGAGCAATGTCCCCCTCAACATAATTTTTGAACATGTTTTTATCACACAGGACATCTTGTTTTCTAAAGGTTCTATGGGGCATTAAGATGTCTCTTGTCTAAAATGCTGTGGGTAGATTCTGACTCTATGGAGTGGGCCAGGATAAAAATAAGACGACTTTATGACCTGCCTTTCCTACGCCGGCCATCTCTAAATTTTGTACCCATGTACATCTAATTGTGACTTTTGAAATATTCTAACATTACATGCATGCTTTAATTTTCATTTGCATATATATATATATATATATATATTGATTGATTAAATCATATATGAATTGTGTTAATGAAATAACCAAAACTATAAGCTAATTAAATTTTCAATTTGATATATATTGATTTATTGATATGTGAAATAATTGTGAATGTGATTAGCTAATAAATTGTATGTGTTAACATGATTTAATAGTAGTAATAAATTGTATGTATTAAACCCAAGCTTTAATCCAAGCCAAGCAATTTTATAGCTTTTAAACCCAAACTCATACCCAAATACAAAGCCCATGATTTTCATCAAACTAAGCCTAAGTAAAAGCCTTTTTCCTCAAAATTATTCTGCTTCAAAAGTCAAAAAGATGGATTTTTATTAAGATAATTACAAAGTAAAATTTGTGCAAACATCACAAATTCAAACAGACCAAAATTGAACCTCACATATGCCATTTCCAAGCTGCTTTCTTTCATTTTCTTGTATCAAATTTTCTTCAAAACTTGTCAATAATCCCTTCAAGAGTTCTTCTAAAGATCAAGAATAGTTAAGATAAATTTTGCATGCTTTTCTATTCATCCATTTATTTGAATTTACATGGATGTAATTTCTGTTCAAATGGAGTTTTAAGTAGTTGAAAGTTATTTTGATGAGCTAAGTATATCTTTAGGACTTTGATGAGTTCTTAGAGCTTGTGTTATATGAGTTGTTGTAATTGTTTTGATAGATAGCTAAATATGATGGATGAAGTGTTGTTTTAGTATCGAAGTGGAATTGAGTTGTTTGACAAAGTAGATGTAAGTTTACACACATATGATGTTGTTGAGTTGATGTAGCAAGTGTTTGTAAGATAATAAAAGTGAAAATTTGATATTTAAGTGTATGTATATATATGCCCTGTTTTTCAAATGAGTATATGAGGGAAACATGGGTTGATGTTTTGGTCATGTATCTCGTTGAGCACTTAAAATAATACTACTCGAAGAGAAACGTGAGGAGAACAAGGCCACATGTATTCAACCATGCATCTCATTATGTAGTGAACAAAAAAGAAAAACGTAACAGCACGGTTGGAACATGGTTGTGTACACCTCGTCGTGCTTCATTCTCTCTGCTTTTGAAAAGAATTAGGTTAGACTGATACATGGCTAGAACAGGTTGCTCTACTTCACCATGCTTCTCTTAATTGTTGAAGTGCATATGGCATGAAGGAAACATGGCAAGAACATAGTGTAACATATTGAACCGTGTTTCTCTTTGGGTAAATAAAACACACGATTTGTTTTCAGTCGTGTTTCTCTAGAAAACACGAAGACGTGCATGACTATGTACCTAGCCATGCACCTTAAAAAAGTAATAATCATTTTTCAAAATTTAAAATAATGGAATGTGTTAGATAAATATATGTATAAAATATGTTAACCAATGTGTTAATAGGGGTTTAAATTAAATTCTATAAATGATAAATGTATTAGTTGTAATTGTAAATTAATGTTAAATTTTATATAAATTAATTTCTTTTAGCATATTTCCCTTCTCAGTCAGATCTATTTGCTAGTTTTCCATCAGGGACATCAAATCTTTTAGGTAGAATAACTTATTTGTTGGTTGATAGATTAGGCATAATTAAATTGACTTTAGTTAAAGATGACTTAAAAGTGTTTAAATTTTTTTGTGCATGTGCCATTTAAACCTATCCAAGGAGTAGCAACGCTGTTGACGATCTTAACATAGTAGTTAGGCCCTTAAGTTACCCTTATCATGATGCAATAATACTTTATAAGTGTTTCAGCGGATAGTTGATAGGAATAACATAATCAATATAACGTTTACTTATTCTTAAAGTGAAATAATATGAGTTAGTTTACATTTACGAGACCGGTTGAACTAAGTGATAATAAAATTAAGTTAAGTAAAAATGAGAAATGGCTATGAACCCTAAAGGATGTTACTATTCATTTTCAGTTAAATATAAGAGATATAGGTATTTGGGCTACCTATATCAACCCTTTGAGCAGTTGCTGTTACTTAGGACTCTCAATTCCTAATGGCTTATCTCCATAGTTTGAATACTCCTATATTGATTTGATTAAATTGATTAAAGATTAATAATTCAATGATTTTTGCATTGCATTGCATTAGATTAGATTGTATGCCACAATGTATTGTTTGTATTACTTGCATACTGGGCATTTGGCTCATGTTTTCCTATTTTAGGTATTGATGTAGACGACTATTATGATCAGTTGGGTTATGGGACAAATTTCAAGGATTTTCTAGATGAATGGGACAACTAGTACTCCTACCATGATGACCTATGTTTTTTGTAATAGATCAATGAAAAATGTTTTTTATGGATAATGTAGCCATCAAAGACTTTTCAACCTTGTTTATATTTTGTTAAGGCTTGATTTTAAGCCTTTGGTATGTAATATATATGTAGTGAATCTTTTGTTATTATTTGAAAGAACAACATGCCTTTGTAATAATATATATGAAGCCACTCCTAATGAGAAGTTTTTGAAACGGTTCTTATAGCATGTTTAGACAAAAAATCAATACAAGCTCTTTATTTACAGACAACTTTATATGTAATACTTTAGAATTACATGTGGTTGGAGACTGGATACACCTGGTTTTACATATTAGTCATGTTGATCTTTACAACTTCTTTGCCTTTTAACTTATTACTTTAATGTTTATAATTTTGATTGAAATTCTCTATAGTTGCTGAAACATATATAGTACCAAATAGAGGGTAGTGGCCTTACATTTACATATAAGTTTTGCTTCATTTTTCCCCCATTTCTCATGGAAACCCATATACATTTATGCCATTCAGAAAATTTCAAAATTACAATTTAGAGGATCTTAGGATATTATTATCTACAATTCTATAGACTCAATTGAATCATTTTACATTGAATCCTATGTCATTAAGTCTTTCGTCTCGATATAAAAAAAAAAAGATAATGTCAAAAATGATATTTGAATTATTGCAAAAAGTTCATTCAGGTCTCTGAAGTTTGATTTTGAAAATAATTTGGTAAATAAAGCAAGTTTTTGATACATTTTTCCTACCTAAAGCAAGTTCAATCAAATAGTAAGAAAAATGTATACAAAAAGTTGCTTCATGTACCAAGTTGTTCAAAACCAAACTTTAGGTACCTTATTGAACTTTTTGTAATAGTTTATATGTCAAATTGTTCAAAACCAAACTCCACATATCTAATTGAACATTTTGTGAAAGTTCAGGTATCATTTTTGACATTAACCTTACAAAAAAAAAAAAAAAATTATACATTATATTTCAACAATAGCTTCTCTTGTTTTGTAGATATTCCATCGATTTTTTATGTTTGATTAATTAAAGTTCTTCCAAAAAATATATCTATTTTTATAAGGTAAATGTCACAAATAATATTTGAACTTTTGTAAAACATACAATTAGGTACTTGAAGTTTAAAAATGATCAAGCATTAAATTGTGTTGGGTTATAGATCCAACTCATATAGGTCTATAATCAAGGAAATCCTAAGTATATCACATATACTTAGAAGAGAACTTGGAAATAAGGAGATTTTTTGCATCAAATGAGACTTGGGTGCTGTACACTTGCCATAGAGGAACAAGGTTGCCGGCCTTGAATGAATAATAGCCGGCCTTCAATTGAAAATTTTTTTTCTAAGAGTTGTGTTTAGGCTAGGTCGACGTCAAAGCCGTTGGCCTAGGGTGGCTATGTTGCCGATGTAGGCGGGTAGGTCGCTGATGTACTAGCAGGCATACGTGATTCTAAAATTGCGGCATTTTCAACACCGCCCAAGAGCTACCAGCCTTCATTTAAATATGCCAAGCCTATATTTGCACGTGCATTCTTTCCTTTTGTGTTTCATATAAATACTCCTTATCATGTCTTAGGGTTATGATGGAGGCTATCATAAATCCTAAAGAGAGAAAGGCCTATTATTGTTGAAATTCACCGTTTGGGATGAAGATCCGTGTGATCCACTAATGTTATCTAGTGAGAAAATCTATGATAGTGGAATATAATTTGCACTACAGCCCCGTGGTTTTTCCCTAAATTGGGATTTTCTACGTAAATCCTAGTGTGTAGTTTTTTTTTTTTTTTTGTTTATTTTGCTTTTTTGTTTATTATGTTATGATTGCTATAGGTAAGAGGAAAAATCATTGTGATTGCTTTTAGGTTAATTGGGGATTTTTCCTAATAAATTGATGTGCATGAAAAGTTTATTTAGGTACTGAGTTGATTTATTTCAAAATTCATGTATTAAACTGATTAATTTCAAAGTTCAAGTACTTAATTCCTATTTGTTAAAGTTCATGTACCATTTGTAACATTAATCTATCTTCATGTATAAGCTACGGATTGATACTTTAAGATGAAAACCAATATTCCGAATTTTTCAGTCTGATCTAATATGCATATATTAATTATATATATCTTAATTATTACATGCGCTCCATATATAGAGATACTTGCATGTGTTATAGTTGGATCTATGCTACTTACAAACCCAAATTTGTTGATAGACTATTTTTTGGCCAAACACGTCGTCATAGATAAATTTTAACGTGACATATGCGACATTGATCTGGTAATATACAGAAATCGCACACAATTCCTGCACCATAAGTAAGTACATCAATGTGACTTTTGGTGATCTGGATTTCCAGTATGATGAAACTTTTTTAATTTATTGATTAGGGAGGATAGATTGCAACGTTGTCTAATCATGCATGGCAGCTAGCCATGCAGTACACTCGTTCTTAGTCATAAAAAGTTGAAGGTTGCTGATAAAGAATTAAATACAATAGTGCAACTTGTGTTAAAAAAAATACGTAAAATAGGGAAAAAAAAAATCTCTATACGTTGTCAAATGACTTGGGATAATATATCTTATATTTCATTATTGTATTTAATTTGCAGTTTGTTAAAAAAAAAAAGAAAAAAAAAGATAAAATTTTCTATGTGTTGTCAAATTTTGGGATAATAAATATATTCTCTCCCTTTCTCTCTCTATATAAGTTAATAATATATTCTATAGGGACATACCAAAACAATCAACAAGACATCATTAGTTGGTCAAGTTTTTAAACCATTATTTGAGTCTCTAAACATAAACTGAAAGATTGGTTTGTATTTCCCATTAAGCTTTAACGTCGACTTGCCAATAAAAGGACAAGCTCTGAAAATGGAAAGAGAGATGCTTGATACGAAGAATGCATAAACATTTTACATGTAAGATATGTCGTCAATCTATATAATTTTTTTTCTTGTTTGTTTATGAACTTGTAATTATGAAGTTAACAACCCATGAGAGTATATTTATGATAATATATTTTTTTCAATAATTATAACAGAGTTGAGAGATTCGAAATTAGTATCTCTTACTTAAAAAATTAAGGTTGATACTACGATGATTGATTTAGAAGAATAAACATAATCAAATAATTTTAGAAAATCATATTACTTGTAACTTTAAATTTATTTATGATTACTAATTAAAGGTCTATATGCTCTAATAATTTCATTATGATATTCATTATTTGATTTATATTAATAAATTTTAACTTTTTCGTTTTTAAAATTGTGTTTTTTCTTTTGTTGATGACTTAATATTGTTTTCTTGTTAATTGTTTTCTACTCTTGGAGTATGGACTTTGTTTATTGAGTTATAACTCTTCCTATGTATTAATGGTTTAATGTATTTTGTTAATGAATCACTTTTATTCGTGGATGACTTTTGTTGGTAGTTTTTTTTTTTTTTTTTGCTAATTTTTTATAGATGATTGATTGGATGGTTTTATGGATAATTGTAAATTATGACTTACTATGTATTAGTTAGTAAATGTACTTTGTTGGTGGATGATTGATTGATGACTGTTATGAAAGATTATGGATTATGAATGTAATGGATTTATGAAATATTTTATTATATATATTTTTTTAATTTGAACTCTTAGAATAATTTATATATTAGAAAATTTGCATAATATAAAAGATTAGAACAAAGTTTTTTTAATTAGAATTTTGATTTTTTTGACCGAGTAAAATTTTGATTTAATCGATAATTTAAACTAAACAGATTTGTAAATTAGGGTTTGATCCATTTTTTAATAAAAACCAAATTAAATTGATTCTTGCTCATCCCTGCACGGGAGTTTGTTGATAATTGAAAATAACATGGTTATGAAGTGGCGGTTATAGTTGAGAAATTACTATCAACTTTTTAATCTATTGAAAATTTCAATAAAAATTATTAACTAAAATAACCATCCTGTTCTCTTGATTTTAGGGTTTATTTTACTGTTCAGAACTTACCTTCTTTCATTTCTCCTATTTATTGCATCTAGTTACTAATGATTGGGATTATTATTTTTTTTATTACAAGGATGAGGGATTCTAACCTAGAAATCAATATAATAATTTTATTATATATATATGGATTAGACACATACTAAAGCAAATGCTCAAAACAAAATACCATCTTGGCCAAGACGGATGTAGCCTCTCGAGAGTTTAGTCATTTGGGCCTTCTTAACAAGCCCAAGCAATAGTAGATCTTTCTGGCCAACTGTGTGCTAAACTAATGAGATGTCACTCTTAAGTAGTACTTGATCTCGTACGTTAGGGTTAGGACTTCTAATTTTATTATCAAGTTATGTACGTTAATTTTCCCTTCATAGTTCTAAGAAATTCAAGAAATATATTTAAAAAAGAAGAAAAAGAATAAATAGCTAACTCTTTAAAATTTTTATTACTAATAAATGTAATACCCCATGACCTAAAACTCCAACCCACTATATGTTTATACAAATATAGAAATATTAACACTCAAAACATGTGAAATATCCATAAATAATGGTATATCTAGCATATGATATTAGGTTTCACTAATTCAAATTATAGAGCATACAATCTCTAGTATAATTCATCTAGTAATCGACCATAGATTGGTAGATTTGGACCACTATTTCTTCTTAGTTCTCTCTCTAAAAGATTATAGTGTTAGCCTAAAGACCATTGTCGGATCGTATAGTTACATGCCATCTTTATGTATTTGTTTCCTTTTTAATTACCATATGAATAATATGTTGTGCCATCCCTATATCCTTATGTGTTATTAGCTTTGGAAGCTAAAGTTTAATTTCCTTGATAAAACCAAGTACAAGTAAAGATGGTGACAATTAGTTAGATAGGATGACTTTATTACCAACATGCTCTTATTTTAATTGAATGCCATTAATATTGTTTTTACTATATATATATATATATACACATTGTTGCTTCTTTTTATCCTTGGTGATAATAAGAGAATTTTTCGTCATTTATGAGCTTTTTTATGATATTTTTGGATGATTAGCAAATTTGGTAATGATAGCTATCCAAAGAATCATCTTGACATGGCAGTCTATCACAGATGAAACATCTATAATATACAATAAGTTTATTTTCCTACTACCTCGAATATATAAGCAAGATAAGCATTAAATTTATTTCACTTCAACCATTATAGGTTCATTATCTATATAGCTATTGTAAATACCATTTAACATTTCACTATGAGTAATCTTTGAGTTATAAATAACTTTTAAAATCCCTGTTATGCCTTAAAGATGTAACAACATTTATCAGCTTTTATATAACTTCCTTCCATCTATTTTATTTTAAACTTAGCTAGCTTATCACTTGTTATCAAAGATATCAATTGTTATTAAAGATATCATGTCAAAGTAATGATTAGCTAAGCTTCGCCTTCATCATCACTCCATATTTACTTTAGTTCAAAATTTATCATCATTTAACCATGGTGAGGGTGCTAAATCCGTCGGTAGAGTTTTGCCTCTACAAACATAGAGAAAACGGTTAATGGTGCATCGACGGGTTGTCTAACGCGGTTATTTTGATACTTAAGTTAGTTGTTGGGTCTCTCAAAGAATCTCTAAAGGAGTATTGATCAGATAAAAATCATTCTTCCCCTCCCTTGTGGAGGGAAGAGCAATTTATAGTTCATGGTTATACTAGAATAGAGTCGACTAAATATTTTTTATTAAGGTGAATCTTATCTGGTAGTTGACTTGGGATTCAACGTGAGGGATTTATTTGGTACCCGAGGTGAAGGAACTACCATTGCATGGAGTATGGCCAGACTGGTGATGTCTCCCTCGGTCCTAAGTTGGGATGAGGATAAAGTGGAGATCTTATGATGACAGCTAGAGAGTAAGGTCATAGGTTTCCCTTAAGGTCAAGGTAAGTGCAAGCTCAAAATCCCTTACTAGGATAAGATCTGATGCATTACTTATCATGGGCCCTTCTTGGGCTAGTAGATTGATGCTCGTCTTGACCCTTTTTAGGCTCTTCGATGCTTGTGGAGATGATGATTGGCTGAGTGGGATGTATCCTATATTCTACCATCAACACTCCTCCACTAACCTTCCTGCGCCACACACACCCCCCACCCCCGCCTCTCAACTCTCTTTGTGAGAAGACAAGGAGAGTAAACAATGTACATCTGGTTCGTGAAATCAATTTGTGGGATGAACATTTTCATAACTCTTTCTTCATTTGAGTTGCATGAAGGAATTGTTTCTTCTAGCCATTTGAGTTGTATCCCCTAAATTTGTAAAGAAGTTATTGCTTTGGGATTAATTGAATCCATATTAAGATATTCCTTGCTCGTAATTTCGAAGCCTGTTTCATCTTAGGTCGAACATGCACTATGGCTTAGGATTACGAGGGTTATTGAGGATGCTTATTCAATTTGAAGGGATGTAACCATAGTAATAATGGTTTTTAACATTCGACAATGTTGATGTGTAGAGGTGGGCATATGGGCCGGGTCATTTTGGCCAGCAGGCTAAACAAGTCAAGCCACGGGCTAAAATGAATTTATTTTTTCTGAATTTTTGTTTTTTTTTTTTTTATGTTAGTTCATGTGAAAATTCGAATATTTATATATTTTATGATTATATATATTAGTGATTAATCTTGTTGCTATTTTGATTACTTATATATAAAACAAGTTTTTTAAATGATTTATTTGATATCATAGTATATTCAAATCAATAATATATACTTAAAAAATATTTTAACACTTATGATACATGTATCAATCTCTCTTCTTCCATAATATATCATAAATAAACACTAATATGTCATTATATTACTATTGTTCTTAAACTCTTCATCTCTTTCTTCTTTGTTTTGTTTTTTTTAATGTTTTGGTTACCAAGTCGGCTTGCATCATAGGCCAGCTCGACCCAGCCTATCATGAGTTAGCCCACTAGTTAAACGGGTCGGGCAAATTTCGCCCGCTTTTAAATGGGTAAAAAAAAATTGACCATGGCTCATTTTTTAAAGTGAGTAAACAGGTCGGCCAATGGGTTATGATCAATATGCCCAACTCTACTACTATCATTGCACTGGTTGACCAATCATAATCAATTAAATTACATTTAAGGCCCTATTCTTACTTTGCAACTAATTTCTAGGAAAGTGTACCTATCAATTGTAGTAATGGTGTAAGCATGGGGGTCATCCCACAAGGAACTATAATTACTCGCATTTACCCTAATTCTATTATCTAGCTATTATGATTTGAATGATAATGATATAATTAATCAACTAATTAATTAAGTAACCTTATCAAATTGAATATCACGCTTTTAAAAATATCAATCACAAGACATACACCTAATCTTGATTTAGCACTAACCCTATGTTCATTCCTTATAAAAATACCATTAATGGTCCATTTAGCTTCTCAAACAATAGGTATTCTATATTTAATTAACATCTCTTTCAAAAATATTAATTTCTAACCTTACATGATTAGTGGAAATGTTGCTTATCAGTAATTGCACATAAGATGGCATTATAGTTCAAGATTCCTAATAAAGATTGATTTTTTATGCAAAAAGTTAATGTAGTCTATGTCTAGATCCACATTCAAAATTCTCTATTCATGTTGATCCATCTTATCAATTGATCTTTCGACTTAATTAACAAGAATTAATCTTATCAATTGATCTTTCAACTTAATTAACAAGAATTATACAATGATATAATACTGCACACATATTAAATCAAAAGAACAACAAAAACACATGAATAGATTCAAGAGAGCATAAACTTCCATTAATGAAACAATTGAATCACTACATTAGGGTTAGGGTTTCTCAAGACCTAGGATATAAAGATCTATTTTTCCATAGTTGAATGATTACAATGATATAATAAAGAAAAATAGAAAGAAGCCATGGATTACAACCCTCTAAAATGAAGTCTTGTGATCTTCAATGAAATCTCGCGTTTCTCCACTCAAAAGCACCTATTTTTCTCTCTCAGGTTCATAGGAATAAAAATGTGTATGATAAATGATGAATAAAGGCAATTATTTATGAGTAGGGCTAAAAACAATTATGCATAACCATCTTGCATGGCCTATGCAAGAGTTGGTGTAGAATTAAAACTCATGATTTCTCACTAAAATGACTCGGCACGACTCGACCATAACTTGTGCAGGGAGCCTAAGTAGACCTTTATTAAGTTTTGACTATTTTTCTTCTCCTACACAAGCATTTTGCATAGCTTGTGTTGCTCCTCGTGCACTTTATAATTGTTTGCTGGTTATGTTTCACTTCTTACATAGTATTTTGCACAACTTTTGCAAATGTCATGTATTTTATAAATCTTCAATTTTCCCAATTCTTCATCCAAATCTCCTTTAACTCATCAAAATATCTTCATTAAACTCTTTATCTTCTTTTATTCCTAAGTTTAGCATTTTAACAAAATAAGTATTCGTTTCTTTAATAAATATATAAAATCCATATAATATAACATCATCACAATACAAATAATAAGGGCCTTTTGATGCTTATCACATTGTGATGCTTTAATTGTCGAGATTTTATTCTTGTGTTTCGAGGGATGATAGTCATCATGTCTACTTCTCTTTTGCTATAAATACTTGAGTCGTCAAGGTATACTTTGCATTCAAAACTACACTCTAGTCTCTCTCGTGAAGAACAATCTCGTTTCTTAAATCTCTGGTGTACATTTTTCTTACATCATTCCAATGTCTCCATGATGTCAAGCTTAGGTAATTCTTGTCCTCAATCTTTTTCTCACGACTTTAGTGGTAGGGTTAAAAGAGTTACCAAAGAGGTAGCGAGAGGCAATGGAGGGTCCAACAATAGCTTGGGGAGGGGGTTTGAGTTCGAATGAAGAGAGGAAGCATAGGACCTGAAGAAGCTGCCACCACAGGATTGAGGGGCTATTGTTGTCATTGCTCAAGGGGAAAATTAGTAGGTTCCTTCTATCATGGCCCTTGATCCCACTTTGGCTCTTGAACCATGCAAGGAGGGTGAGCTGAGGTCCTTATGGGTCCCACAAAAGCCTCTAGGGAAAATCTAACTCAGACTATTTCCAATGCTTCCTATTCACTAACAAGCAATGACATCTTTTGTTATTGCAAGACTATCCAAAGAGTGGATTAAGTTTTTGCTTGCTCTTGCTGTAAATGTTCGTTGAGTCAGCTTTTGGCTTATTGCTCTTTTTTTATTTTATTTTTTTTTTACCTTCAAGTTTCCTTCTATTTGTAAATTTCATTGATGACTTAAATAAACCTTTTTTTGTAACTTTCTATTTTGATTGTATTTTCATTATTTTTAATTATTGAGATTTCACCAAGTGTACAACGTTTCACTAAGCTCTTCAAGGTCATGTTCGAGTTTTCGAGGCTTGGTTGTCAAGGTCATTTTCGACTTAACTTAGTTCTGAATTCATCAATCGGTGATGATATAGAGCAAGTCAAGGCAGTATGTAGTTGGTCATCTTGCTGCTGAAGCACTGGCAGGCTTGTGATAGACTAGTTGTAAGTGATGACGTGGGGTAATAGGTAGACTTGCATTTGCTTGGGAACTTTCCTTCCTGAGGCTTTATGTGCTCCTAAGGCTTGAACAACAGTTAGGGGTGTGGTGCTTGAGATGCTCAAGATTTGGTCTCATTAAAATCCATCAGAATATGATTTTTCTTTTCGATTATAAATAACATCTTTAGTTAAGTTGGCATTCACAACATTTTCAAAAACCAATCTTTTAAATCATGACCTTCTTGTTCTTGACCACATTTTCTACATTTTGCTTCTTTTTCAACTAAGATGTTATCATTTTAGGTTGATGACTTCCTTGATCTTCTTTGGTTTGATAGGTTAAACCCTTTGGGGCTATGGGTTATAGTCCCGAGCTTTTTTTGCTATGCTTCTCTATTTAATGGGCTTGATTACTTTGCTATCTCTATTTACATAAAGTCAAAAAGGGGTAGAAGTGGTGGTTTGAAGGTTGTGCTGCTTTGCTAAGCTAGCTTTAAGCCTAGTTTGACTCCCTTCTCCACTCCTCATCTAAGAGCCTGGGATTGTGTTTCTCTTTTGCAGCCTGTTCGGTTAATGTCCCCTACTTCATGGAGTTATTCTCGAGGTCATGGTGATTACAATGGATTGGATAGAGTAAGCAAATGCTTCATCCTTCTTTGACAACCTCTTATGTTCCTTTTTTGCTTTAAGACTTTGTTTGTGAAGAGGGGAGCTGACCTTCTCTAATGCATCGATGCCCATTTCCTTAGCCATTTTCATGGCAAGTGGAAGTGATTGGAAAAAAACTAGGGGCCTAGAAGATTTGGATCCATAGCAACGTTGTCTGAGCCTTTTGTAAGCTTATGGAATTTATCTGAGGTCGTCACAGATCGCTTTGCACTTTTTCGAGCTAGGGTATGTCTAGATGATACACCACTGTCTTGTTTATTCTAGGTTGTGATTGATTTTTATCATCTCAACCCAAAGACAAACACACTTGTAGATTTTTAGGTTTGTGAGAATTCATCTTGTAGGCTTCTAGTTGGGATGCCAGTCAAAACCAACTTGGTCAGGATGTTAGTTAAAACTACCACAATAATCCTTTCAATATAAATAAATTTTATTTTCCTTTTATTTTAGGTTCTTTCTGGCTTTGTTATGTCATTCGAACTCATGTTCACTCTTTCATATTGTATATAAATAGTGATCTTAGTCTTAATTTTAGACTTAGTCTGTTAGCATGTTGCATCTGAGCTCTTTGATGGGAGTTATCCTTGAGAGGGAGTTACCCAAGCTCTTCATAAAGTTACCCCTGAGAGGGGGTTACCCGAGCTCTTCGATGGGAGTTACCCTTGAGAGGGAGTTACTTGAGCCCGATTAGAACGAAAGGGTGGAGTTCTTTAAATTCTTGAGGCTTTTCCAATCTTAACGTCTTGTTGAGCTTTAGCTGAACAACTTTCTTTTGGTAGTTTTTGCTCAAGCGAAAAGAAAGAGACATCACATTAATATAGAACTTTCATTTTATTCATATTTTTTGCCAAGGCTGAACCTACTAATTAGGAGGGGTTCAAGAGACCCTTTTTTAGACTTTACGCATATGTAATGTGGCTAAATATAATGAAACTAAACTTCTTTCAGTTAAAAAACTTTCTCAGGTTGTTTTTCCAAGTTCTTAGGATGAACTTACCTTATAGTGTTTCAAGCTTGTATGCTCCATTTCCTAACACTTCTTTTACTCTAGCTGGGTCATCCTAGTTTTAGGCAAGTTCCCTTGGGCTTCTTCAAACCCAGTTACCTCTAGTCTTCTGTACTCCGAGCTGGCTGGAGGGGAAATCTTGTGTTTGACCCTCTTGTCATAGTATTTGGCAGCCCTTTGTTGATAAGCCACCACTCTCTTGCTGACTATGTCTCATATCTCCTCTATTACTTCCAGTTCGTCCTTAAGGCCTTTCTCATTGATGAGTTTATCATAAGATTAAACCCTAATGTTTAGGAGCTCAAGCTCAATGGGTATAGCTACTTCAGATCAGAAGGCAAGTCGGAAGAAGGTCTCTTTGGTCAAGATTTGCCTAGTAGTGTGATATCCCATAGTATACTGGGAATTTGTTTGCCCATTTACTGCTCGGGTGATCAACTCTGCCCTTTAAACTCTCCATTATGGTTTTGTTGACTACCTCGACTTAACCATTCACTTGATGATAAGTGACCAAGGTATAATGTGGAATAATCTTATATTTTGTATAGAAATCTTTGATCTTTTTTGAGTTGAATTGTTTCCTATTGTCCATCACAATGGAATGGGGGACTCCAAACCTAACCAAGATGTTGTTGTAGAGGAAAGGTTGAATGTTATTGTTTGTGACCATTGCTATTACCTCAGCTTCCACTCACTTTGTGAAGTAATCGCACCCGACTATAATGAACTTTTTATGTTCGACCAATATGGGGAAAGGGCCGAGAATATCAAGTCCCCATATGGCGAATAACCATAGGATAGTGAGGTAGTGAAAGTCTGTGCTTGGGGCGTATCCAATTGAGGTGAGCTTCTAGCATTGCTTAAACAACAGTACGAACTCCTGTGTCATTTCACATGGTAGACCAAAAGTACCTAGCTCGTATGACTTGAGTATGCAGTGATTGAGCTTTGACGTAGTTGTTACACTCTTTGACATAGAGGTCTTCTAAGATTTGTTGTCCCTCCTCAAGGTAGAAACAACGAAGGAAAGGAAAAATAAAGCCCTTTTTCTATAAGACTCCATTGATTAGGGTGTAATTAGCTACTTTGTACACAATTTCTTTGCCTTTACTCTATTAGATGGCAAAGTGTCATCTTTCAGATACTTTTCTATCGATGACGTCTAACTCGATGGAGCAAGGGTGTCTTACACCTTGAGTACTTCACAAACTTTATTCATGGTAGATTTCTCTGGAAGGAATTCCATAAAGATCTTTCCTTCAAGTTTGCCCAGGTTGGGGACCACTAAGGAGATAAACTTGGAGAGCTTATTAACCTCTAAATTGATAGCTTTTAGTATTTTAATGATATCCTAAGAGGACAATCTTTAGTCAAGGACCAAATTGTTTCCGAGTATTTGGCCATCTCTTCGTTCTTTGCTTTGTAAGTGTCTTTAACCTATTGTACTATGAGCTGAGAATCTGAGAAAATTTTGAGTTCCCCTATCTTTGCACCAACGTTCATGGCAAGCTTGAACTTGGAGACCAAGGCCTCATACTCTACCTCGTTATTGCTTGTGGGGATCCCAAATTTTAGGGAGTAGTGAATTTTCACTCCATGATGTTCTTCTAAACCAAGTTGGCTCCAACCCTTACACACCTACCCCCCTCCCCCTGCGTGTGAAGGATCCATCTACGTAGAGCATCCCTATAGTCTTTTGCTAATCTTTTAGTTCTTGTGGGCATGTGCATTCAACCACAAAATCTACTAGCACTTGGGCCTTGATTGCATCTCAAGGTTGATACTATACCCCATATGCACTAAGTTCCATGGTGTACTTCATCATTCGTTCAGACATGTCGCATTGTTGAATGACTGTCCTTGATGGTACATCAGTAAGGGTGATGATCTAATGTGCCCAGTAGTATAAGTATAGGTGTTAGGCAGATGTAGGGATGCAACCGGGACGGGTCGTTATAGGGTACCTGCCCGCCCGCCCCGCTAAAAACCTTATAGGGTTTAAGGTTGGGTTTTGGGTTGTAGTCATAACCTGTTGGGAAAACCCGACCCGATATAATTAAAAAAACATTTAAAATTTTAGTTTAAGGAATCTACTTGTTCATTAGTTGAATGATGATTTAAGGAATCTAATAAATCATTGCATTATATATATTTATTTATTATATAATATCTCTGCAGGTTCATAATCCTCAATTGATCTGTATTCAATTGAAGAAAAGAAGTTGAAATCATGCTGCCTTGCTATTATAAATCCTGGAAAAAAATTTATGAGGTTCTAGTTTTCTTAATTATCATAACGTAAAAAAGAAAGAAAGATTTATGGTGACTCAATTATTTGATATTCTTCTTCTATTAATTATTCAAAATTTTTTAAATTTAGTAGTCGTTGATTTTACAATTTTCAATCCCACCTTTGCAACATTTTTGGACCCTCAATTAAAATAATCATGAATGGAGTGAATGAACGATAATTAGTGAAATTATTATAAAAATGGCTTTCCTTCAACCATCTGAACTTGTAAAGTTATGTTGGACAATATAATGTATTAATTTCATAATGGATTAACCCATGTGGAACAATCAGCCAGTTCTTTCCCATTCCTTTGGACCTATTTGGAACATCTATATTATATTAGAAAAGGGATGTGTGTAATAAATTCTTGATTTTTCCTTTCTTGTAAATTATTGTAATATAATAATACTATGATATATTATGATTATTATTATTCGCTTGAATATTTCATAAAATGCCAGCAACTAAATAATCTCCATTGGCATTGAGTGTAAATAACATTTTCATATAATCATTTTGTTATTCATATATTGAGTCACATGATATGATATAAATAAGTCTATTTATTCTCATGAGTAAGGATAATTGATTGGTTTTTCTTTTTATTTTAATTATTTTTCCCAGCATGTACAATAAGTAGTATTGGTTTCCTAAAATCGGGTCGGGATTGGGTCGTTCGAGTTTCCTAAAAAGTCGGGTCGGGTCGGGTTCTGGGACACACTTTTATAGTCGGGTCGGTTCTGGGATTTAATGACCCATCCTGGACCCATCCTGTTTACATCCCTAAGCAGATATTACCATTGTCAAGGAAAATTTCTCTACCTTCATGTATCTTTGCTCGACTCATTGGAGGACATCGCTTATGTAGTACATAGGTCAATGTTGTCGCCTTTCTGCTCAAGTATGGACCAACGAAAGAGTTTGGTTGCTTATCACGAGGTATAGGTATAGATCTTCTCCCAGGATTAGGATCGATAACACTGGTTGTTCCATTAGGGAACAATTGAGGTCCTCAAAGGCCTCTTGGCTTTTTTTAGCTTATTAAAACTTATCAAGCTTTTTGAGAATTTTGAAGAATTCAAAGCACTTTTCATCATTCTTAGGGATAAATCTACTTAGAGCAGTTACTTTACTTGTGAGTCATTGTACATCTTTGACAGAAGAAGTAGGGTTCATCTCTAAGATGGATTTGATCTTATTGGGTTTGGCCTCAATTCCTCTTTAGGAAACAACATAGCTTAAGAACTTCCTTGAAGTGGTTCTAAAGACACTTTTCTATGGGTTGAGCTTCATATTGTAGAAGTGGAGACAGTCGAAGGTCTTTTGGAGGTTGTGGAGGTGATGTTTTGCCTCTTTGCTTTTTACAATAATGTTGTCAACATAAACTTCCATATTTCTACTAATTTTGGCTTTGAATAGTTCATGACCAACCTCTAATAAGTAACTTTAGTGTTTTTTAGCTAGAACGGCATTATTGTGTAGCAGTAAGTTCTAAAGGATGTAACAAAGGAGGTATGGACCTTGTCACTTGCATTCACTATGATTTAGTTGTAGCTCGAAAAGGCATTCATAAAACTTAGTAGCTCATGGCCCGATGTGTTATCAACAAACTGGTCGATTTAAGGTAGATTAAAGAAATGTTTCATGTATGCTTTGTTTAAGTCTATGTAATCCACACACATTCACTATTTACCATTAGATTTATCGACCAATGCCACATTATCCAACTATAACGGGTATTTCTCCTCCCTGATGAATCTAATCATAGGAGCTTTTGGACTTCGTCTTCCATGTTGGCTTGCCTTTCTGGAGTGAAGTACTTGATCTTTTGTCAAACTAGCCTCTGAGTCTTGTTTACATTCAACTGATGGGTGATTACATCCGAGTGGATACTAGGCATGTTAGAGGGTAACCATGTGAAGACATCCTCATTCATTTGCAAGAATGCAACTAGGCTCCCTTTCAAGTCCAGAGGGATCGATGTCCCTACTTTCATGAGGTGCTTGGAACAATCATCCGAGGTGATCCCTTCAGTAAGCTTGTAAGTTCACTATTATGCTCAGGTTAGTCTTCCAATTCAAAATCCACAACACATACACGATCTCCTTTTGGGGCATTAAGACATAATTTCCAAGACTGTTCTTGACCTCCTATACATAACCCTATCACCATCAAGGTAATAAATTTAGCTTTGAGGTAGGGTTGAGAGATAACCATGCCAAATATCAACTAGGTAGCTCTTCCTAGGATAGCATTGTAAGAAGACCAGCAATTGACCATAGGCAAGTCAATCTAATGTGTGGCATAACATTTCCTATCACTGAGCTCAAGGGGCAAAGTGATGATATCTCGAGGTCAAATAGGTTGGTTATCGAACCCATATAGCTCATGGTCGTACAGCCTTAACTTAGGCTTGAATTCGTGTTTCATCTGCCCATAAGCTTGGTTGAAAATAATATTAGCACTACTTCCAGTTTCTATCAACACTCCTTTAACCTTCCAACCAAATATGCGAGTTAAGATAATAAAGCATCTTAATAAGGGGTTTGAATTGCCTCAAAATCCCTATTGGTAAAGGAAATGGTAGTGTCAACCTATCCTCTCTTAGATTCTAGGCTCATTACCTGCCTCAAATTGCTAGTGCTTGGGCTAGAACCGAGCCTTGCCCGAGCTGATGTTAGTAGCCCTCCAATTATGGTGTTGATTTTACCATGGCATTCTCGAGTGGATCAAGGTTGATCTCATTAATCTCAAGTGTGGTTCTTCTAGTTATTCTCTTTTTCATTAGTTTCCTTCTTTTGAGCAGGTGGCTCGAGTTTTACAGCATCGTGATCGATGTATTGCTTTAGCTAACCTCATCGTTTAACATCCTTGATGGCATTTTTAAGCTGCTAGCAATTTTTCACATCATATCCATGGTCGTGGTGATAGTTGCAACATTTTTTTGACTCCTTTTACTTCAAGCTGGGTCTCATGGGAGGAGGTGCTGGCAGAAGGCCTTGATTTTTCACTTCCAAGAACACATCATGTATAGGTAGTTTCAAAGTGGTGAACTCATCATACATTGAGAAGAGCTTTCTTTTATTGCTATCTTTGCGACCAAAGTTAACATTGCTTTGGTTGTTGAAGTTGTGGTGGTCTTTTGTCCACCCCTTGTCTTGATGTTGATTCTGTTCAGCTCAATCAGGCTCAACCTTAGCCTCAACTTCCTAGAATTCCTAGTGTCCTCTTATTAAATGTATTTTTATGCTTTCTTTATTATTTACTCCAACATAGTGAGCTAGCCCTTTGAAATGGAGTCAAAGAAGGGACTATCTGTGATGACTCCTTGTTTGATAGCTTTAAAGGCCACATCTTAATTCAGGTTTAAGACCCCCAAACATGCTTTGTTGAATCTTACTAGATAGTCTCTTAAGGGTTCATCCTACCTTTGTTATACAGTTTAGAGGTATGAGGCGTTCTTCTTTGGTGGCTTGCTCGGCATGAAGTAGGCCAAAAAGAGTTTGGCGAGTTGATCAAATGAGCTAATAGTATTGGCTGCGAGCTTATTGAACCAAGCTTGGGCAGTATCTCAAAAGGTAGTAGGAAGGTTTTGCACCAAATGGCATCTAAAAAGTTATAAACCGCCATGGTGGACTAGAACTGGATGACGTGATCCTCTAGGTCAGTAGTCCCATCATAAGACTTTAAGATTGGAAGTCAAACGCCTACGGGGAGTACATTCGACTAGATTTTGGCAAGAAAGGGTGTCTTACCTAGTATCGTCTTCACAATGGATCCATTTCCAAAAATTTCTTTGATGGTCGAGAGCCTCCTCATCATGTTTTTCATTTCTTCAAGGGCTCGTTCAATTTCCGAGCTCAGTTGAACTGCTGCTATAAGAAGTATTGGCATGTTATCTGCATGAGCTTAGGTTGAGCTAAGACCTACATGATCTTCTTTTGAATGCCTTTCATCACTTATGCGATGATATGTAGAGGTTTATGTTACGTGTTGAAACACTTGGTGCCCCATGATGTGATAGAAGTAGTCTTTACTAGGCTTCGAGAGAGAGTGGGCCTCCAATAGATATTCAAAGCTGGTTTCGAGCCGTAGGATCAACCTCTGGCAGAGGCACTAGCTCTTAGTGGAGTTGCAATACACTAGTGGGGTCCCTTCGGTGATGCTCTATCATGTCTTGATGGCGAACGAGTTGGAGAATCACTCTGTTATGCACTAGAAGCATGTTCTTCTAAATGCAAGTTCTTTACCCTTTCAACTCTATAATTCTAGCTAGCAAGAGAGCATTAGAATGCTCATTTTCAATATTTTTTTTGTGCGATTTGTCTACACAGGTTCTCAAGATCCAAAATACGTCATACGACCACAAAATTAGCATTCCCAGTAATAGGCGGTTCTTAATGTAGCAACTTAGGAGCTCCATCGTTTGTTAGTGCAGCAACCGACTAAGTAGGAGTTGAATCAAGTTGATTCTTACTCCATCGGAGTCTCAACATAGTCAGTATCATATGTTACCATTTGTGATGTGGATTGTGGTTTTTATCTAATCAATAGTCTGATGTTTATGGGAGAATCGAATGGAAAAGATAATTTGAGAGATTTTCCTATAGACGATGCCAAGTGTTAAGGGTGTTGATTTCACTAGTAGATTTTTGTCCCTATAAACACAGAGAAAATGGTCAATGGTGCACCGGTGAGTTGTCCGGCACAGCCATCCGATGCTTAAATTAGTCTATGGGCCTCTTAAAGAATCTTTAAAAAAGTATTGATCAGATGAAAACCATTTTGCCCCTCGCTTGTAGAGGAAGGACTATTTATAGTTCATGGCTATACCTGAATGTGGTTCCCTAAATCTTTTCTATTAGGGCATATCTCCATTTGGTAGCTAACCTAGCACCCGAGGTAAGGGATTTATCTAATACCCAAATTGAAGGAGCTTCCGCTGCATGGAATGGCCGAACTGGTGATGTACCTCCCAGTCCCAATTTGAGATAAGGATAAAGTGGAGATCTTATGAGACAACTTGGAAGCGAGCTCGTAGTTTCCCTTAAGGTCGAGGTGAGTTCAAGCTCAAGATCACCTGTCAGGAGGGGATTTTAGGCATCACTTGTTGTAGACCCTTTTTAGACTCTTCAATCGATGGGGATGATGTGGGTCGAGTGGGTTGTACCCTATATTGTGCCATCCAGAAACCATAAGTTACAAGAAACTAGAAAGGGACCTATTTTGACCAAATATAAATAGCAACAACTGCTCATAGATTCACTTAAATGTGGATATTACGACTATTAATTTCTAATTCATAATTAAGTAGAGAGGCTTACCTTGATCTGTGTCGAAATCATTTATGAAACTTCTCCTAGAAAGTCAAACCCAAGTCCTCTATAAGTGATTAAAGGAGCTAACGGAAGTGGTTGTTTTTGAAGAAAAGGATAAGGGGTGTGGTGTTGAGTTATAACTACAAGCATGACTCTTCTAATGTATCCTACCTCAAACATATAAGAGAAGCTACCATAACGTAGATTTATGATTTAAAAGAAAAAAAAAAACCTAGTAAACTTCACTTCAAATGCTATTAATTATTTGAATTTAATTCATAAGCTCCACATGCATCAAACTTGGAAAAAACAATTCCTCTAATCATAAACCCTAATACATAAATTCATTAATAACAATTTTCCCATCCTCAATCAAAAAATTAACTTAACTCACAAGCTTCAAGTAATTACCCAGGAATTATAGTGAATCACAGCTTCATTCAAAGCTTATTTATTTCATGGATGATAAATGTGTACTTTTACATATTTATCTACCATTAAATAATACATTTGCAAGCATATTCTATCAATTTTATCCTAAACTATACTTTAAAGTGCATCTCTTAGATCAATTTTACATGAGCAATTAAAAGCATTAAAACAGGACCAAATGACTTGAATTTACACATGTTTCATCCAAGTCTCATGTTATTTCAAGATGTGAAAGTTTCTTTCAAATGTCAGTCTATTGGGTTGACATTATAGGATATGGTTGTCATTTAAACCCTTTTATGTAAATGCGAGGACTTTTTGGATTTTAAACTAAACTAGAATTAAATTGGTTCTAAACAATGACTAGCAAATGGATTGCTTAACTACCATTGAAAGGATGAGCCAAAAAGCAAAAAGTCCGGATATCCATTTGAAGACTTACACTCCATGAAGTAGCAGAAAAAAACAACAATAAGAGTACCAACAAGTAACAACAACAACTAACTAAAGTTTTATGCCAAGATGAGCTATCAAACCAATTGCATCGAGTGATCCAAGTTGCTATTTCTATAGTAAAAGTTCTATCATCAAAGCAGAAAGTAGTGGAGAAATAACTAAAGCAACATCAAGAGTCCATTTGAGTCATGCAATAGTAGTTGGAATATCATGTCGAGCTATGGTGGAGTATTTAAGGCTAGTTGATCTACTTTGAACCATTTAAGCACCCCTACACTTCATCAGCTACAACACACCAAGACCAAGCATGACAAAGTACAAGCCATAACAATAGCAACCGAGCCAAGCATGATAGAACCAAACAGACACTCTGAGTTGTACTAGCTAAATGTTGATTAGATGCAATAGCTTTTTGACATCTAAGATTGAGCAAGATCCGACTGAATTAGATCCAAGTTGATCTTCCACATAACTGATCAAAACAAACAAAAAACAAAAATGTTGAGTAGAGTAATTGAACTACACATGCCAAGCTCAAATACATAGCAAGACTGAATTAAGGCAAAGCAATCACAACAGCTTACACAATACAAAGTGCCGACCTTTTTGTACAAAGCACATAGGAACAAACTTACACCAAATTCCACTAGACCGAGCCCTATTGCAGCTAGACTAACATGTTTTGATAGCAAAATAACTCAAGAAACAACATTTAAGTCAAAATGGATAGCAAGTCTAAGCTCTAACTTGATTATGATACCTCAAATATAAGGTAGTGGAACTCTAATAATTAAGATGCATTTTTGGTGTAATGGCTTGAAGTTTATCAGAACTTTAAAGTTAAGTGTGTTTAGTGGAGAGCGCTCCTAAGATGGATGACCTCCTGAAAAGCCGCTGACACTAAGGATAAAGCCGCACAAGATTTCTCTAAAGCGGACAATACGTCGAAGGATGGAATTCCAGGTCATTACAAGTAGTATTAGATCAATTCACCAGTTGAAAGTGAGGAAATTAAGTGTTGTACAGAGCAAAGTGTCTCAAAGTGAGGGTTACTTCTAAAGGCTATATGAAGCACATCTAGTGATCTTCTTACTTGGTGTGGTTCTAGACTTGTGTAACGAAACTGATGGGGATGTCAATTCTGTAAGTGAGACAGTATACAATATCTTATAAATATAAGGTGGTGAAACTCTAATCATCGATGTGTTTTTTAGTATAATAGTTTGGAGTTTATCAGAACTCTAAAGTTAAGCATGCTCAATAGAGAGCAATTCCTAAATGGGTGACCTCTTAGAAAATAGCTGATACTATTTCGCCAAAGCGGATAATACCTTGATGGTCGGAGTTCCGAATCGTTACATTGATCAAAGATGTGCCGAGATAAAGAAATGGGTGGAGATTGAAATCAGCACTATGGCAAATCTGCATTGACAGAAACAAAATTTATGGTGTTTCGAATTGCTCTTGGCCAACACAGACCCAACCGTGCTGAATTGGAAATCACAGCTGATCTAGTCCTCCACAATCGAGCAGAGTGAAGAGATTTGACTTGTCATTGTAGTACTCCGAGCTGTTAAGAAGATCAAATGTGGAAATCGGCCTCAATTCTCACCGGACCTCAAGGTCCATTTAATGTCTGATTCAACTTACATAAATTCCTAAGCTACTGAATTTTCTCCGACAAAACTCATTAATTTTGTTAATTTTACATGCAGATGCAGAGACCAAGCTCCATCCGGCCACAACACAGCAGCCAGCTGAGCGCCACTCCGAGCAGCAATTACACACCGACCAGACCAAGTAGCAGTTGCTAGCTGGACAGGGCCACCATGCCGAACGACTTGCTCATTCAGCCGACTGCTCGCCATGGACTGAAATGCAGCAACAGCCAATATTAAGTGGGCTTGAAGAATTGTAAGCGCGTATCCAAGAATTACAACGCCGACCTGCTGTGCGCGACACCAAACCCTCTGCCACACCGACCAGCCTGCAGCAAACTTGATTTGACCAAGATTCAGAGTTGTCGTGTGCTGAAGTTTCCAAATACTCTAACAGCAGGCAAATCCGAGTGCTTGACAGTGGACAACCGAGACCAGACAAGCAGCAGCAAGCACTGACCACATGTCTAGTCGAGCGACACGATCATGACAAGCGGAGAACTCAGGCTGTGAAGTGAAGCGCCTCATGATCCTTCTTGAAGCGCCTATTTCATTCAAGCTGAGCACAGTTCCCTTTGGAGCACTCCTCCATGTATAGTGCAAAAGCCAAGCTTCGCAATAATAACAGAAGCAGCAGACAGCCGAGCATGCCAGAACTTTATCGAGCATGATTGTCACTACTGATTTGAGCAGCAGTCGAAGAACCAAGCACATGTTGAATGGAACAAGCTAGTCTGATCTTGCAGACCTTTTCTCTAAGCTACTGCACAACTCAACCAAGCACAGAGCTGTTCAGGCGAAAATCCAAGCTATTCGTTTGCATGGCAGACTCTTACGTGTCAATAGCTGCTTTACAAGAATTGCAGTTAAAAGATACACATGGTGGTGAAAACTCCAAAGGATGAAAAATATGGGTAATAGTCATAAGTTTTATTTCCAAAGAAGAAATGGAGCTGGGCTATTTCATTACCACAAAATAAAAGCCCACGGACGTACGGGAATGAGAAGTATTATTTGGGGATGTTCTATTTAATTGTCAGATGGGGCATTTTGGATATAGAGAGAGATAACTGGGGGCTGATAAAAAAAAATAAAAAAGAAAGGCCCATGCATGTGTGAAGAAGGGAGCTTGATTTGAAAAGAGGCACCAGAATAAAAAAAATGTAGGCATACACGAACAGAAGGTATTGCACCGAACATAACAGAAGATATTGCAACGAACAGAAGACACACGGATTTATGTATGGGATCTCCAAGACATGGTGATTCCATCCTTTTTCTTCTAGTTCATGTTATAGATGTCGTCAACATTTGTTCCTCTCGCACGAATTAAGGTTTTGAGTTGTTGGTTTGGAATTATTAGTTGGTGTTAAGTGCTATTAGTTGATTACATGATTGAATTCAAGTTGCTAATATTAGTTCACTGAGTATGTGTTTGAATTGATCTTGGAATGCATGTTAGATTAGGGATGTAACTGATAAATTCTTTTCTAATCAAATATGTAAATATCTAATTTGGATTAAAAATCAAATAAAGATATGGATTTTACTTCAATTAGAGTTTAGAAATTTAGAAAAGATTAGTCAACTAATCAAAGTTCTAAAAATAGGAAAAAATTTAATTGGTTATTTTAGGGTAATTACTCGCTTTGAGAAATGGAGCCTTTATTGGGTCCTTGATGTGTGTATCATTAAGCTTTAAATTTATAATCTCATTAATTCTAAACCCACACAAGGTAGTGTACCTATCATGTAATATAGAAATTAACTTAGATATCATCCTAGGGATATATATGCAGCTACTAGTAATAACCCGTTTACTATTATCTTATTGAATCTATTGTAAGTTATATGCTAAACTTCCTACTAATTCTAACTAAAAGCAATCCCAAAAGCCCTAAATGAATGATATGCACACTTTTCTCAAGATTAATCAATTTACAAATAATGCCCAAGTTTTGATCAACCCTAGCTCCCTCATCCTTAAAGGTGGATTCAATTGAATGATTATTGATCTTGAATTATTGGGTTTCTTAAATAGATTAATTACTTTATTCAAGTCAATTAACCCCTAACCCCAATTGAAAAAGTAGAAATTTATTCCTTCACAATTATCAAATTAGACTAGCATGAAGATTATAAACCCTAATTGAAGAAAAGTTAATCTTCAAAGATAGAAAGTTGGAAGACCCTATTTCTAGGTGGATTACATAACTTCTTTGCCCATGAGAGATCTTTCCCACTAATTGAAATCTTCTTCCTAGTTAATGGGAATCAAGGTTGTAATAACTCGGGCCTAAAATCATCACAATCAACAATATAAATCATGAAACAACTTCAAAATCAAAACTTCATTCAATTGGAAGAAAAATCAATACATGAAGGCTAGGGTTTCTCAAACCTAAGGCATAACACAACTGCTCTTTCATGAAGAGATTAACAACAATAATAATAACAATGGAAGAAAAAAGAAAGATCATGATGATAAAACCCTTGTAGTGGTGTTGTTTGTGAATCTCCAAGTTGTAGCATGAAATTCCTCTTTAAAAGCTGCTCAAAATGTGTTTCTAAGGTTTCTTGGATGTAATACAAGTGATTGATTGCTAAAATAACAAAACAGGGTGTGTATATGTATAAGCTGTCTTGTACACGACCCTTACATAACTTATGTAGTAAGGTAATGTACTCATTAACTTAGCGCTTCTTTCCTTTTTTTGGCATATGTACATGGCCTACTATACACAACTTGTGTACATCAGGTTGTGTACCCTGGGACCATGAATTTTTCTTCAAATTTTCTCCTTTAAATAGACACTAGTGGTGTAAAATAATTAGTGTATGGGTAACAACTCTACAAAAGCTCCAAAGCTCTCCAAAATCTTGGCTTCTTTTATTAGTAATCCCTTGAAAAGCCCAATTGTCCATAATTGTCCCTGAAACCCATAATTAATTCAATATACATCCTTTTCTTCAATAAATCAATCAAATAGCATATGAAATATGCTCAATAATTCACCAACAACAAAGGGGTTATGACACTTATCAAACTTCCCTACACTTAAACATTTGCTTGTCCTCAAGCAAACAACTAAAGACAATTGCAATCTATCATCAAATATACTCAAAAATTTTCCACAAGTATGAAGTTCACATAGCATTCATTAATTCTTTTAGATCAGAGCGACTCACTTTGTGCCTACCACTCCAACCTATAACATAAATGTAATTAGCATACTAGAATCAAAATTCTTAGGCTAATATAAGTAAGTTAAACTTTATCCTTACCATTTAACAGTAGATTCTCGAGTCACAAAATAAACACAAATTCAAGCATGAACAAAAGGAACTTAATCGTAAAGAATTTCTCGACCATAGCCAAACCGTTAACACAACTTACTCAAAAGAATGAGAAGTGTATCTAGATAGATAAAAGAGAAAAGAGTTTCCAAGAGCTTAAGCAAAAGCTTGTATCCGTACCAATACTAGTTTTGCCAAACCTTGAGAAGCCTTATATGGTGCATAGCAATGCATCAAGAAATGGTCTTGGATGTGTGCTAATACAAGAAGGAAAATTGATTACTTATGCTTCGCGACAACTAAGACTGCATAGCAAAATTATCCGACACATGACTTGGAGCTAGCTGCTATTGTTTTTGCACTCAAGATATGGAGACATCACTTTTATGGATAGAGGTGCTAAATATATACGGACCACGAGAGCCTTAAGTACCAATTCACTCAAAAAGAGTTGAATATGCGACAACGAAGATGATTGGAGTTCATAAAAGACTATAACCTTGGTATCGAGCCTGGGTTTTCCCACTATCTGGTTCATTTCTCCTAACCCGATTCACATTAAACCCGAACCCATTTAACATGAATCCTCGACTAGGGGTTAAAAGAAATTTTAATTTTTGAAAATGATTTAGAGTCGCCACTCGATATAAATCGGGAAAAAAAACAAAAGCTAGGATCAATGGGTCGGTTGATCCTAATTTAGCTACTAGTCTGCGAAAAAATTTGATTTAAAAAAAAAACAAACTTTTTAAAAACCAGATATCATGGATTCGGGGGCTAACCTATTAAAACCAAATTGGTTACCACTTTCGGAATTTTAAATTTATAATCTATCATTTATATGCTCAAAAATTCAAATAAAAATATTTACAAGTCACATTTTTTGTTTTTCTTTTTATATTTTTTATTGCTAAAAAATTTCACAAAAATAACCAAAATGATAAACAAAAAATATTTTTTCATTTTTTATTGTCGCCCCGTAGGTGCCTACGTACTCGCTAATCGAGATCAGACAAAACGTAGTTCTTTTGAAAAGAACTTAATTTGTTGATCAATTTTAATTTTTGAACTCTTTTCACTTTAAATTCATTAAATTTTTGACCTTTTTTATGAAAATCATTTTTGATGATCCTATGATCTAATTAATTGATTTTCATTTCATGAAAATGCAATTTTTCTAAGTCCAAAAAATCATTTTTTCTAAAACCAATTCATGATAATTCATGGCTACTCTAATGCTACATGAAAAATCAATTTGATTAAACTTGAATGAATATTTTCATAGCAAATTTATGAAAATGTTCTGATTGAAAATTTTTGATTATTTTCATAGCCAATTTATGAAAATAATCTTGATGAAAACTTAATGATTATCTTCATAGTAAATTTATGAAGATAATTTGATTGAAAACCTTTGGTTATTTTCATAGTAAATTTATGAAAATAATTTGATTGAAAACTTTATGATTATTTTCATAGCAAATTTATGAAAATAATTTGAACAACTTAATGATTATCTTCATAGCAAATTTATGAAGATAATTTGATGAAAACTTTTGATTATTATCTTCATAGCAAATTTATGAAGATAATTTGATGAAAACTTGAATTATTTTCATAGACAATTTATGAAAATAATTTGAACAAACTTTAATGATTATCTTCATAGCAAATTTATGAAGATAATTTGATGAAAACTTGAATTATTTTCATAGACAATTTATGAAAACAATTTGATTAAACTTTAATAATTATCTTCATAGCAAATTTATGAAGATAATTTGATGAAAAACTTGAATTATTTTCATAGACAATTTATGAAAATAATTTGATTAAACTTTAATGATTATCTTCATAGCAAATTTATGAAGATAATTTGATGAAAACTTGATTATTTTCATAGATAATTTATGAAGATAATTTGATTAAACTTTAATGATTATCTTCATAGCAAATTTATGAAGATAATTTGATGAACACTTGATTATTTTCATAGACAATTTATGAAAATAATTTGATTAAACTTTAATGATTATCTTCATAGCAAATTTATGAAGATAATTTGATGAACACTTGATTATTTTCATAGACAATTTATGAAAATAATTTGATTAAACTTTGATGATTATCTTCATAGCAAATTTATGAAGATAATTTGATGAAAACTTTTAATTATTATCTTCATAGCAAATTTATGAAGATAATTTGATTAAACTTTAATGATTATCTTCATAGCAAATTTATGAAGATAATTTAGTGAAAAACTTGATTGATTATCTTCATAGCAAATTTATGAAGATAATTTAGTGAAAAACTTGATTGATTATCTTCATAGCAAATTTATGAAGATAATTTGATGAAAAATTTGATTAATATCTTCATAGCAAATTTATGAAGATAATTTGATTAAAACTTTTATTATTTTCATGATTCTCAAAAATTATATTTAACAATAATTCATTCATTTTCATTCATCTCATTCATCATTCATAAATTCAATTTTTAAAAAAAAAAATTCATTTTTTTTTTTATTCAAAAACAACTTTGATTTAGAAAACCCATTTTCAATTTATTATTTTTCAAAATTCAATAATCATCACACACATTCAAAACATATTCAAAATATATCATATCAAAAATTAGAATACAAAAACAATACATCTTATGTATCAAACATACATTTTAAGATCAATTTATATATAAATACATACTCATAAAATATTTAAAAATATCACAAATTGCTAAAAATAATTATTTTAATTTTTATGGATTTTTCTGAATTTTTTATTAATTTTTTCTTTTTTTATCAATTTTTTCCTATTTTCGAAATTAATTATATAATAAAAATATAATAAAATAATACGGACTGACCTGGGCCGTTGGATGGAGCAGATGCGATCTGGATCGTCTGATCTGAAGACCAATCCTAGCCGTCTGATCTCGTTGACTCAATCTGGGGCGTTGATCATCTTGATCAAATCTGGACCGTTGGATTTGGATGATCGAATCTAGATTTTGGGTCGGATCTGACTAGTCGGGCGAAGAAGATGAAGTCGCGGCACTTCAGGGAGGATTCCGGCGGCTCTGGTAGTTGGCGGCGGCTGGGATTTTGTCAGCCCGACTTCTGGTGCGACAGCGGAGCTCCTTGAGGTGGTGGCGTGCACCCAAAACGGCGGCAAGGGGCGGCTCCGGTGGTGCTTCTCGGCGGTCGTACGACGGCAATTAAGGAAAAAATTTTCAAAGCTTTGCAACTCAATTTCGATCCAATCTAAGCACACTAGAACCTCAGGAACACTTCCTAAACACTTCCCAAACACTTCAGTTGGATCAAAAACTCCAAACAAGCTTCGAATTTGCGAATTTTGCAAATTTTGCACAAACTCTCGAATTTTCAGATCTCACTCTCTCAGTGTGTTTTTCTTGAAATTGAATTGTGCATTTGCCTTGTGTGGTGATCCTATTTATAGTGCTAAGATTAATTGTCGTTTCGTGAATCCATTAATGCTCAATTATTGGATTACGAATCGTTGTGTTCTTTCATCAAAACGTTTGGGAATTTGGGAGTCGACTCATGATTAATCCTTCGAATTGGACACGATTCAAGTGTTTAAACTTCATGACTCTTCGTTTGGATGAGTTTAATTGAATTAATTCATTCAATTTTGGCATGAATCAAATTTGAAGAGTCACAACTTTTCATATTTTTCCCAATTTTGAAGCTTTGATTGAAGTGTCTTTTGGCTTACTTTGATGCACGAATTTGGTCCAAAATTAATGTATCCCATGCCTCTTGA
The DNA here is from genome assembly GCA_024138025.1 of Combretum micranthum. NCBI lineage: Eukaryota > Viridiplantae > Streptophyta > Magnoliopsida > Myrtales > Combretaceae > Combretum > Combretum micranthum. Next base: position 400,922 of record JAMXBD010000920.1, on the reverse strand, counting down.
GTATATCTATTTTTTTAAAAATTAATGAAGATTTATTGATGGAATTGTAACCCCAAGTATGTGAACCAACATGACTTTTGGTTAGACAATCCAAAAAAAAAAGGCAAAAATAGCAAAATTTTTGCCTTTAGCTAGGATCAAACTTGGGTCTCCTCTCGCACCTAAGCTCATGTGTCAATGTTTTGAACTATTAGGCCGTTGGCCTGTGCCTTGGTCATGTAGCTAACTCATCACTAATTAAGGTTTTTGGAAAAATGAGTTTAATTAAACAAAAATGAAAAGTTTGTTTAATTAACTTTAAAAATGATTTATAATAAAACTATATACTATATTGAGCTCAAATAATTTTCTATATAATTATTTCTCATTTTATTATTTTTTCTTTCTATTTTTTATTCTCTCTCTTTTTTTATTTTCTCTCTTTTTTATTCTCTTTTTTTTTTATTCTTTTCTTTTCTCTCTATTTCTCATTCCCCTTTTTTTTTATTATTTTCCTCTCTCATTTTTTATGAGCTCAATATAATACTAATTTTTATTATAAATTTAAGCCTTAATTAATTGGGCAAAAATTGGGTGTCTATACTTGGAATCAATTATTATTCAGGAAAAGTCAATGCCGTCACCAATGTCTTGTGCCAAAAGAATCATGATGAAGTTAACACTTTGTTGACCGACGAAAAAGAACTGATAAGAGAATTCGAAAGGCTAAGTATCAAGTCCATCAGCCAAGACGTAGAGGTGGAAATATCTAACTTGGCGATGGAACCAACCCTTGTGGAATGAATTAAAGAAGCTCAATGTTATGAGGAGGTGATACAAAAGATTAAACGGGAAGTACAAGAGGAGAAATATATTGACTTCGCCGTAGATGAGGATGATATAGTGAGAATGAAAAGGAGATTATGTGTGCCGGATGATGAGGGATGAGAAGAGGAACGATGAGTGAAGCTCATAACTCGAGATACACAGTATACCCAAGAGGGACTAAGATGTATCAAGATTGTAAACCCCAGAAAATTTCAGTAAATAATTCCAAGATGAACTTCGAAAATAAACCCTAAAAATTACTCCAAATTAAAACCGAACTTTGACTAGTACTAAATCACGAACGAATCTAGAAATTTCTTAATCTTGAGAAAATGATATTTCTTAAAAATAAAATAAGAACTCAATATACTTCAAATCCAAGACCACTACATATGACAAATTTCATATTTAATTCCGACTTATAAAATCGGTAATATAAAGCCCAAAAAACAAATTATTAAAAAGTAAATAATGATTAACCTTCGGAAATAAAACTCAATTCAAAGAATTCCGAAAACGTCGAAAGATATTAAATACTTATAAAAATCAAATTTAAAATAAATTTCTCAGATCAAATATGTTATATAAACATAAAATATCAGTTTCCAAATTGGCAAAGATCTAAACCGGAAAATCACTCGGAAACCCTAAGTGGAATACAATAGTTTAAGTCCGGCAATTTAGCGCCCTTAACCCTAGAAGCCAAGGTATAGTTTAAATATGTAGAATAGCTCATACTAATATAAGTTTGTTTAAAAATATTAGATTAGTAATTTTTTTTATTTCGAACCCGTTTGGATATAGACTTCGAAAAGCGTGTCTCGAGGCTCGAGATATCAAAAATATACCATTAGTACCATTAGACTTGTAATTTCATAAGATTTCCAAATATATCAGTCATGTAATTTTTCGGATTATAAAAGTTACAGTTATAACCTTTTTATCATATTTTCATTACTACCGGTAATTAATTAGTCTTTTGCACTATTCACTTTTATTTCTTTACATGATTTTATTATTCTTATAAACCCTTATATTTTTAGATAAATATTTTATATATTATAGAAAATTTTATTTTTCTAAAATTTAGTTCGTTTCGAGATTATACGGGATCAGATTCTATTTAAGACCCGATACTAAAAATAAAATAAATTAATTTAATAATTGAAAAATATTTTTAAAATATTTTTATTTTCAAAAATAATTTCTTAGAATTTTTCGGGTTATAAAAATATCATTTATAGCCCATAATCTCGTATTTTGATCATACCAGTAACATATTTGTTAAAATACTAAAATAATTCAAATAATTATTTAATTTTATTTATGAAAATTCTGTCACTTATTTAAAAATATTTTTCATAATTTTATTTTATATTTTTCTTAATAAAAAAGCACTTTTTCCAACCCATACTTCAAGTATACTTTACACATGTCACTTCCTTTTCACTTCAATCTTTCTACACTTTGTCCCATACTCCATGGCAGATTTTTCCCTTTATGGCTGCCATTGTCCTTTAATTTACTCCATTTTGACTAAAATAATTATATTTCACTCCTTCTTAAAGAAGCTACACATACCATTAATTACACAATTTAATTTCAAGTCAAATTTCAACAAATCCCTCTCTGTCTCCTCTTCCTAATTCATGTGTAACACTCTTTTTTGGCTACCTTTGTTTTATTTTTTTTCTTTCTTTCTTCATTTATTACATTCTCTCTCTCTTTCATTTACACATTTTTCTCTTTTCCATTCCTTATCTTTTTCTCTCTCTTTTTCCTCTCTTTTCTTCCTCATTTTTGCTCTTGTTCTTACAAGAACCAAGCTACCCCCAATTCTTTTATTAGCTCCCACCCATATTTCTTGAAGATTTTTAAGCAAATCTTCTTCTCAAAGCTCCCATAGGTGATATAGGTAAAGTATAATGAGAGTTTCATACATCAAATGACATTCCATAAGCTTAAAAGCTTAGGATGATGATGGCAAAAATGAAACACTCATCTTCTCTATGATTAATCTCTTGTATCATTATTATTTTCTTGTTTAAAGTAGTTATATTTTATAGATCTAACTTTTTGTAGTTTTGATTTTCGTTCATGCCATAGATCTTGTTATTTGAGTTGTTATTTTTGTTATTTCTTACGATTTGTGTATAGATTCATCATCCACATGTCTATCTTAGTGATTCATGCATTTAAAACTACTGTAGTAAACTAAATCTAGTGTTTTAAGTTCATAAAATGCATTAGACTTTGTTTTATGTTCATAAACAACTCGTAATAGCATGATGATAGTAGGAATGTTTTAGAAAACTCAATATCTATTTTATTTTCAACAAAAATCATTTTTGAAAATTCGGATGAAAATGGAACCATATTTAGAAAAGTTATTTTTCAACTTCAAAATGTGTATTTTTCATTTAAAATGAAGGGCTTAGGGTATAAACAACATAAAGAGTGATTTTGATGAGTAAAGTTTAGATCTATGAGTTTATAATTTACTGCCATGGATTCCTTTTATGTTTATGTTCATATTAAGTGTAGATCATGATTTTGAACTCAAACAAAAATAGTGAAATTCGTATTTTGGCAAGACCCCTATTTAAAAACCACTTTTCAAGTGTCAAAATGAAATTTTTACTTAAGATAATGAAGGCTTAATGTATATATATCATCAAGACTTTATTTTATATGGTTCAAAGATGATTTTCAAAGATTAATTTTCAAAACAAAATTCTATTTTCGGATTTTGGTCAAGACATATTTTAAAAACATGTTTTCTAACTCAAAAATGAAGTTTTTATTCAAGATGTGAAGGGCTATTAGGATAGGATATGTAAGGAATGGATTTTCATAAGTTTAGATAGATTTTATCAAAAGATATGTCCAAAAATAAATTTTGTAAATTCGGATCTCAACAAAGACCAATTTTAAAAACCCATTATTCAACTTCAAAACAAGATTTTTTTTTTTAAGGAAATGGAAGCCTTAAGGGGTAGGTTTGATTAGGAAATGGTTTTTGAAAGACTAAATGAGTTTTACAAAGAAAACAAACTCAAATGAATTTCTCAAAATTCGGATTTGAAAATAGCCACAATTCAAACACCTATTTCCAAATGCCAAAATGATAATTTTTATAGGAAAATGGAAGTCCTGGGGAATATATATAACAAGGACCAAGTTTTGATAAGGATAAAAGAAGTTTATCAAAATATAATCTTAGAATAACAAATGGTTTCCAAGAATAGGTTAAACAATGTTTTCATTCTTCAAAATTTTGTAAAATTCGTACTTAGGCAAATCGCCTATTTAAACATCTACTTTCTAACCCCAAAATGAAGGTTTTTATTGAAATAATGAAGGTGATGGTTATAAATCATAAGGTTGAGTTTTGATAAAAGAAAGTATGATTTTACAAGAAGAAAAACTATTTTTCTTAAGTCTAATATAATTCAAAGTTTTGCAAAGTAAAAGTTTTCAAAAAGAATTCTTGGTACTATATGTATACATATAGGTAGATCATCTCATAACCTTCATAACAATAGCCTGTAGGAAATACATATATGCATGATGCATTGTAGAAGTAAAGTATGAAAATTGAGTTTATCCAAAATTTGTAAATTCGGATGATTTCAAAACCATGCCTTAAAAACCCATTTATCAACTCCAAAACTTGTGTTTTATATGAAAAATGAAGAGTTTAGGTCATAGGTATCATCAAGTAATGATTTTGATAAATTAAGATGGGATTTGCTAAGAAAAATATATAGAACAAGGAGTAGAAATGAAGTAGGAAAAATTTGAGTTGTTGACATTTTAAGAAATTCGTAATAATGAAGTAATGGCATGAAAACCCATATTTTTCAAATTCAAATTAGAAGTTTTTTCAAAGAAATGAAGTCCTTAGTGGCTAGGCATGGTTGAGCTTTAATTTTCAAAGTATCAAATGATTTTTACTTAAAGGAATCACCACAAAAACAATTTTTACAAAATTCGGATTTTGGAATTAACCCTACTTGAAAACATGTTTACAAAGTGCAAAATGGAAATTTTTATGCAGCAATGAAGGACTTAAGTAATAGATATAATGAATATTCAATTCTAACTTAGATAACTAGAAATTCTTAAAGATTAATCCCAAAACACAAGTGAGTTATCAAAGTTAGGAAACTGGTATTCTTAAAAGTAGTTATCCTTGAAGTCTTGCAAAATAAAGAGTTATAAAATTTTCTTTTAGCAAAAATCATCAAGATCATGCATACATTAAGCTCATCTCATGTCATTCATGTTAGGAAATCATTCATATTGCATGTGTAGCTAATCTATATAATAGGAACATTACAAACATTTACAAAAATATTTTTTCGGAATTGGAACTTGCTATTGTTCCGATCTGATCCGACTTTTTCGAAGCTTCAAAGTTTTCAAAACTTAAATATAATATTAGAACTAGATAGATCTTTTGAAGTAGATAGAAATCGACATATAATTTGTGAGATTTCGAGTTAAAATGACCAAGTTATGGCTGTTTTAAGTTGGAATTCCCGCTTAGGACGAGAATTACGAATTTGATAGTTCATATAAAATCGTTTGGATTAGTTTGAGTTGAAATACTTATTAGAGTATTTCTTCCTTTTTAGGTGATCTCGAAATCAACGATTCCCTACCACCGGATTACTTTTACTAAAAGACCGGTGATCCAATGGCCGAGTGAGTATTATTTCTGATTTCATTTATTGTATGTGATTGTAATAATAGTTGCACTAGATATTTGGTAAAGATAAAATGGATATGCATGATGGGGACGAATGGGGACTATGTATGCTTGTTGTTGATATAAGAAATGGAATGTAAGAATATCGAAGCCGAGTGATTAACTATTGCTTGTATAGATGAATTAGAATTGATTGTCTGTGATTATTGATTGATCACTTAAAAGAATTGATATAATTGATTATTCAGAATTGAAGATGAAATTGAACCCATTCATATCACGATGGGGATGGAGCATTAGCATTTTTGGTTTATCATTGTACCTTAAACGATTTTATAGTTTATATTTTTCCGTAAGCTGAAATGGTCTCGATTCGTACTGCGGGATTCGTTAATCTGCTAACCCGAGATGGAGGGTGCAAGTCCATCCACATATGATTTTCGGCAAGTCATATGTTTGTTAAATTCACATGTTTGATGCATATCACTTGTCTGACTAATCACTTGATTGTATGATGTGTTATAAATGCAATCTTGGAAGTTCTTACTCACTAAGCTAGTGTAGCTTATACCCCAATAGATGTTTAAATGAACAGGTCATCTCAAGAATGCTAAGTGAGGACCGTGATGGTTGGAGCCGAGAATGATTCCAGAATTCCGGGAAGGAATAAGACTACTTGAAGTTATTAGCTAGGTTTTATGATTTGCCTTGTAATAGTTTTATGTAGTGAAATCTTTTGATGAATGTAATAGAAGTATAATGCTTTGTATTTGGAGTATAGTAAATTGAAATTCCTTTACATTGTTACTCAAGTTATATCAACATAAAATGTATCACTCTAATGAGTCTCCTCCATGTGTTAGACGCCTTGCACATAGTATGGAAGCCTTCGCGTGACTTAGGTGGTCATTTTAGGCTTTAATATTATATACAGCGGACTGCCACGTTTAGGGTACCCTTCGGGGCGTGACAAGGATCTTAAGAGCCACTTTTGGTGGAATGAGATGAAATGAGATGTAGTTGATTATATGATGAAGTGCCTGACTTATCAATAGGTAAAGGTGGAACATCAAAGACTGGGAGGATTGCTAAAGCCTTTGCCGATACCCAAATGGAAGTGGGATCAAATCTTGATGGATTTCGTTTGCAAACTACCAAGAACATCTACAGGATATGATGCCATATGGGTTGTGGTAAATCGTTTGACCAAATCGGCTCACTTCATACCGATCAACAAGACGTTCTCAATGGACAACTTAGCCAAGCTATACATAAAGGAGATAGTATGTTTGCATGGAGTATCTGTTGGGATTGTATCAAATCGAGACCCTATATTTGTGTCAAAGTTTTGGACAACTTTACAAAAGTGTATGGGGAAAAAAGTTACATTTTAGCACGGCTTACCACCCCCAAACCGATGAACAATCGGAACAAACAATCTAAACCTTGGAGGACATTTTGCGTGCTTGTGTTATGGAATCCAAAGGAAGCTAGGATGTTCATTTGCCGCTAATAGAGTTTGCCTACAACAACAGCTACCACTCTACCATATAAATACAGCCATATGAAGCTTTGTACGGACGACGCTGTAGGTCGCCCTTGTTTTGGGATAATGTAGAAAAGCTTGCTATTGGGCCACATTTAGTGCAAGATGCAGCGGACAAGGCAAGAATAATCAGACAACGAATGAAAGAGGCCCAAGATAGATAAAAAAGCTGGGCAGATCAGAAAAGGCGAGTTCTCGAATTTCAAGTAGGAGACCATGTGTATTTAAGGATAAATCTGAAGTATACACCGAGTATGCTTACAAGGAAAGTTGAGTCCACAGTACATTGGACCCTTCAAAGTGCTTGAACGAGTTGCAGATTAAGCTTATCACCTAGCCTTGCCGCCATATCTGTCGGGAGTACACAGCATATTTCATGTATCGATCTTGTGCAAGCATGTAACCGACCTAAACTGAGTAGTGGAATTGGAGCCAGTGTTGCTAAAGGAAAACCTTACCTATGAGGAACACTCGGTGCAAATTTTGGATCGAAAAATCCATAAACTACGGAATAAAGAGATCAAATACGTCAAAGTCCTATGGAGAAATCATACGCACAAGGAAGAAACCTAAGAGGCTGAGGATGAGATACGATGCAAATACCCGAATCTGTTTGGAGAATCAAGTACGATAGTCAAGTTTTGAGGATAAAACTTTTTTTAAGTGGGGGTAGGTTGTAAACCCCTAGATCTTTCAGTAAATATGAGTAAACTCTAAGAACTGGAAGCCAAAACGGAATCCTAAAGTCAACCTAATTCTATGTTTAGTTTAGTGAATTTAGATCCGACAATCCTATGCATAAAACCTAAAAACAATAAAAATAAGACAATTTGAAATTAGAGTTTGGAATTATATAAGAAAGATTAAAAAGATTATATTCGCAAAAATTTAATTCGTTTTAGACCCAAACAAGATCAGTTTCTAAAATTGGGATCCTAACAAGTAAAATAGTCAAAATATTTTGATAGCACCATTAGAATCATAAAAATATAAGGAATTCAAAAATATCAGTTTTAGAATTTTTCACTATCTAAAAATATTAGATATAGCCCGTTTACGCATATTTTCTTTACTACTGGTATTTTAATTGTCTAGTCTACTATTCATAGTACTTTTCTACTATTTATTACTATTCATCTATCTCTACTTTTTCTACTACCTATTCTTACAACCTATATACTTATTTCTTACAATTTTCTTTTTCTATAAAAATTTTACACCGCATATTACTAAACTTCTCTTATACTTTTCTTTTAAAATTAATTTTTAATCACTTCTCTCTCTCTCTCTTCCCCAAGATGCCATCCACCCCTCTCTCTCTTCACCTTTAATTTTTATTTTCTCTTTCAATTATTTTAATTACCTCTAATTCTTACTCCAAAAACTCTATAAATACCCCCTTCCTCCTTTATTTTTTCACACATCTCATTTTTTCCTACCAAAATTGTCATGCCCCGAAGATATCTTAGTAGTAGCAAACAAGCCACACTTGAATACTATTACTAATTAACCTTCAGAGAGTGACATATTTTTCAAACAATAGGATCTTTTAGTTGCTTTAATAAGAAAAGATAAATACATGTAAAACATAAATTAGTAAATAACTGTCATCATAAGTAGAGAATATCATAAAGATATTACAGATCATATAATCCTCTCGAAAATCTTCAAATACATAACAAATAATCCATAAACTAACTAATCTATACTAGGAATCATAGAAAACAACTTATCCCGATTTGATCCATGAGCATCTAGCTCCTAAACTCTTACTGGGGCCATACTCCTAGATGTAACTAGCCACGGTCGTAGAGTAAACCTGAAATATCTTTAGGAATGTGAGCGAAACCATGGCTCAGTGAATAACCAGACGTATTATACATCAAACAAGTTTATTAACAAATCATATGTAATGCAATCAATCAAACATATACTCAAACATAAGCTTAGATGATCCAGAATCTAAATAAGAAAAAGATTTACACCCTCTTTTTAGGGTTGAAGAACAATTATGTTATGACCCACTTACCTAGAAGAAACTAAGTTTATGGGAAAATAAAAAATTTCTCATCTTAGGGTTATCACTTTTAGCTTAATGATGTTTAAACTGACTATTTCCTGTATCAATCCTTAGAAACTCCCTAAGTATTAACCATTTCAAAGCGATACTACGGGTGGTATTCTTCGTTGCCACTTAGTTCCAGAAGAACCTATGGAACAAAGAAAATCGTGGAAGAACTAGTACTTTAGAAAAACCAAGCATTAACAAAAAACCAAAATATTAATACGTAGCAGGTTGTCAACCTTTTTGTATATGGAATAATGCAGTACGTGCAATGCATGAACATGTTATTTAATAAGTCAATAATTCTTATTCAAATTCATGGTGATTAAACATTACAAACAATAATAATCATACTATTTCACATGATCATACAATAGTATTATCACTTTCATCAACTTGTTTTGGCATCATAAGCAATCAGCTCAAATCAGAATTCATTCTCATCAGGCTTTTCACAACAACTGTATTATTATCTTTGTATTACATATGCTACTAATTACAAGCATAAACAGTATAATAGATCTGAGTTATTCACCTGCTCATATTAGCTAGTCGTAATAGTCAGCTAGAAAATCCTCTATAGTATCAAAGTCACCTAGATGAATAAAAATATTCATCAATAAAACATATTATATAACTAGACTCCTATGGGTGTTTAAGTGTCCTGTTTTAGTATTTAGTTTTGTTTCTATTACTATATTGGTCCCTTAATAGTCCTATGATAACAATTATTATTATTATTTAATATTTTATTTTCATGTTGCTTTTCTTGATCTTGTATGATTTTTATATATTTTTATTGAGTAGTCATAGAATTTTGGATTTAGTATTTTGATACTTTATCATTACCCTTATATCATTCTTTAGTTAACCTATTATGGTAACTAGTATTTATTTCCTATTATTTAAGTCCATCGTATTTCTCTTAATCTACTTCATATAATTATTTGTCATTTTTAGATATCACATTATTCATAAATTTAGCTTATTTAGATTTCCATTATTATATATTTATCTATATAAAGCAAATATTTAACAATTATCTTTGCTAATAATAGTAATATTTTACTATAGTTTTGAGGCTTTAATACTACTCAAATATTATTTTATTATTATATTATTATTATTATTATTATTATATTATTATTATTATTATTATTATTTTAAATATTTGGTATTTATTTATTTACTTAGTAAAAATATTTATTTATTTATATATATAATATGTTTATTTTATTTATATATAATCTATTTGTGTAAAACATATTTCACGCAAGGAAATTATGCATGTACACCGACTCTAACACCGCCGACATTGATACCCAGATGCCGGTGTTCATTTATTTTTTACATATCTTATGCTCCAGTGTACACTGGTTTCGAAGGCCACCAGTATACAACGTACGTCGGCTCCAACATTGTCGGTGTTGAATTCAAATTTATTGACGTTCGTTCATTTTAAATAAAAATAAATTTTACATAGCTTTTGATCCAGAGTAAGCCGTCTCAACACCGCCAGGCTACCCGTGTATGACGCCGTGGTTGAGCACTTACACTGTCAGTGTAGAGGAAATGCTGGCACTGTTCATCATTTTCTCCAATTTTCCACGATTCGAAACTAAATTTTCTTTTAATATATGTGTATTATACTTGCATTTAAACTATTTCTAAGTATTTTTCTATGTTTTACATGTATTGTACGTGATATATCAGTATATATTACTTCTTGTAATCATCATTCAACCTAGTTTCTAGCTTCAACATATAACAAAACACATTAATGGAGCCTTAAGACTAGATATTACCTTGTTCGAGTAGATTTGAGGGTACTAAACTCTCCCCCAGAGCTGGGTTCGGACCTAGGGTTAATCATAACATTATTTAGAACAATGTTTAACACTTTATTTCAACTAACACGGATTTCCACTTACCTTGTTATGCCTTTTCCAAAACTTGAAGCTTGCTAATAGGACTCAAATGTTATATTTAGATTGTAAGTTATGTTGGTGCTTATGGAATTGTTGTGGAACGAATTTGATCTATTGTTATTGATGTTTTGTGTAGGTTAATGGTTTTGTTGGTTTGTATATTAAGTGTTGTATATATATACATGGAAGGAGAAGGAAGCAGAATCAACTTGGATGCAATTTTCTGCCCATCGAATTCTTTCTTTCCTTACATGATTTCTCATGCATTTAATGAATTTGCTTTGTGGGAAGTTGTCATTAGTTGAACTAAAATTTTTCTTGACTTTTGTTATCTATTTGACTCAATTTCTACATTTTTCGGCTGCCACAAATCTAAGACATCTAAACCGTAAGTTTCAACAAGTTACACTGGAAATTTGAGTAAATTAGAATATAATAATATTTAGCTAATTAATTATCTTAGTTTTAAATAGTCTATCAAGTTAAATGGATACAAATATGACAATTATTCAAGAGTTTTATCTTCAAAAATTTATATAGAATTCTACAAATTTTCTAGATCATTGTTCAGTTTGACTTTAGGTTTAAGGTTTACGTGATTTATTGTTCTTAGAGTTTTAACTCTCGTGATTAGGGTTTTCTAAACTTAATAGGCCAATTTTTGAGGCTCTAATAGCTTTAGAACTCTCTAATTAAAATAATAATGTGATCCAAATATTTATTTGGAGTTTATATTATGAGTTTATGGATGTATTTATGGTTTTATTGTGTATTTATAACGCTAACGGTTTATCTTTAGGTTATCATTTTCTAACTATAAGCATATTTGATTGTTTACTCTATATCATATTTAAAATTTTAACGAAATTATTCTTATATCTTGAGTTTTTGATACCTACTATGAAATCTTATTTTTATTATCTCTTATTATTTATAGTACTTTGTTTTAGGGTTTGAAATTATATATAGATTCATTACTACTTGTGGTTTTATTCTAAGACCTTGGTTAGGTCCTATATTAACATTTTATTTTCTATTTGTATGAAAAATCTCGGGATTTACATAAACTCTACCAAATTGTCTCCACAAACTCTCTCTACAAAATTTTTCTTTCAACAATTTCCTCCCCAACTATCTCTTCTTCTCATCTCATTACTATCTCCATAAACCACCAACAAAAATTTCTACTTCATCCATCACCACTTAAACTTTAGGTAAACATTCCTAATAATTCATTTTCATGGCATGTAACATTACATGACCATAGTGTATGTTTCCTAAGACCATAATATCAAGGAAGCAACAATATGTTTATATTTTATTCTTGTTCATGCCTAAACTTTCTCTATGTTATTATTGCTATTATGTTGTTATCATGTTATTATTAATGCTTCTAATCTAATCTTATGTATATATTATTATGTATATGTATATCTATATATTTCTTAGAGCTTAAGTTCTCACTAACCTAACATCTTATTATTATTGCTCTTATTATTATGCTTTTCTTTTCTTTCTTTTTCTTTTTTCTTTTAAGACTAGTCTACTCTTAGTTCCAGGAAACCTTGATGAAGGTAAGGCTCTCCATACTTGACCAGGATATCTTGATGAGGCTAAGTTTCCCAATACTTGATTTTATTATTATGATTATTTGCTTCTTATATTTCTGTCTATCTTATTGTATGATATTCTCATCTTTCTCATAGCTACATATTCTCATTCATACATGAACATATTGATATTGTCTCAACAAAAATAAAAAGAAGTTTTCTAAATAAAGAAAAATAAGAACTCTCTTCAAAAATAAATTTTTATCACTTAAGAAATTATTTTTCGACAAGAACTTAAAGTTTTATCTTAACAATTTTTTTTTCAAAATTTAGATAAGTCCATCACAAGTTTTTGCTAATAATAGTACATAATATTTCATCAAAGAATACATAAAGTAAAGTTATCACATACTCTCTTTCAAACCAATGAAATAAGAAAGTTTTTTAAAACTTAATATTGCTAATTCTTTGTTTAACAAAGGTTTTTCTTAAACTTATTTGCGAAGTTTTCACCAACACTTTAAAATACTAAGGTCTAGACAAGTTTTACAAAATCATAAAGAATAACCTTTTAGAGATAAGTCTTACTTAGGAAATAATATTAGTAAATAACTTAGAGATCATTACTATTATTTATTTGAAGTGGAACTAACTTTAGGAAAAATTAATAACGCATAAACATGACTACTTTAAGAAATTTTAGTCACTACCAAGAAATACTTAGAAAAACTATATTTTTCAACCACTAGAAATGAAGTTGTAGGAATCTTAAAAACACTAAAATTATTTTTAGAAAATTAAATTATTCTCAAAGGTTAAGAAATGAAGTTAAAGGAAGAAAACACTCACTTATAAAAATTCAAGAAAATTTTTCGACAAACTAAAGTAAATTTTTGAAATCTTAGCTTTTTTCAACTTTTAAGACATGTTGTTTTACAAAAATCATTGTTGAGATAACAATACTAAATTCATGCCTACAATATGAGTCTATATATAATATATATATTCAAATGACTTTTCAACTATACAAATATCTATACTTTGTACAAGAACTTTTGGATGAAGAAAAGTTTGGGAAAATTGTGTTTCAAAGGTTGGAAAATTCGTGATGAATCTGTATCTTACTATTTCGAGGCCTAAATAACCTTTTATGATAAAATTAACCTTAGAAATAGATAGATCTTTTCGAGTAAGTAGAATACAACATATTATATGGAAAATTCTGAGTTAAAATGAGCAAGTTATGGCTATTTTAAATTGAAATTTCCTCAAAAACGAATTTCGATGAATTCAATAAAATAGAGTTAGAAAATTTAAGTAGATCTTGGATGAAATACTCATTTCGGGTATTTCTTTATTTAGGTTATGAGGACCAAGATCTTCTCTTTCCCGAGGATTACTTTGACTTGTAGAAGATCACTATAGCCGAGTGAGTTTTCCTTTACGTTTTATGTATTCGTGCATGTGTTGATAGAATAGAGCACTTGATGTTAAGAAAAGATAAAAATTGATATGCATGCAGGTTGTCATGGGAACTATGTATATGATTCGATTTGTGTGATCAATAAATGATAAGTATATCAAAGCCCAATTGATTGATTAATATAAATTGTCTTTATGTATATTGCTTTGTGTGCAAACATTGAATGGTCGCCTTAAATGCCTTAAATGAATTAATGTTGGATCGGAAATCCCTTAAAACTAAATTGTACATCCATATCACTTAGAATATCATATTTACATTTTGCTATTACTCCTCAACATGAGACCAGAAAGGTAAGTTGCCTATCTACATCTTAAGGAACTAAGACGTTTGAGGAATACAGTCTCATGGTGTAGCAGAGCTGGATTGATCACTTTGGATAAGGAAAGCCCGGGGACTAGTAGTACGGTTCATTGGAACCCCAAGACACGCACAAATTTCATGGAGGTTGTGGTGACCCATTCAAAGCATTGCCTAAGCCATAATGGAGGGTAAATCCATTCTACATATGAAACCGGATAGTCGTATGTATTGTTTGCTCACATGTTGTTTGCACTTCATATGCTTGCTTAATGGACTTGTATGATTGTCTTGTTAATGAGTACTTTTACGTAAGGATTATCTCACTAAGCTAATTATGCTTACTCTCCAATAGATTTTTGATGTTGTAGGATCGTTGTTTTGTTCTCGATACTACCTTGACTATCTGGGTAGAATCTATGTTTTTGAAAGCTTTTGAAGGAATTCTATTTAAAGACTTAGATTAGATTTCCTTTAAAATCTTCTAATTTTAGTTATTTGTCTTAGAAAGACTATGTTATTATGAAGACTCATAAGAGGAATGCCCCGTAGAAGTTGTAGAACTTTATATTTTGATGAATTATATTAAGTGTTATTTTGTATCTTCTACTGCCATTATCTTAAAATGCATAACTCCATCAGTCCCCTTTGTTGTGAATATACGCCTTATACCAATATGAAAGCTTATGAGTGACTAAAGTAGTCATTCTTAAGTTTTAATATTATGTAAGGCGGGCTGTCACGTTTAGGGTACTCATTGGGACATGACAGTTTAAATTGGTATTAGAGCACCAAGATTAGGGAAGAAAACAATAAGGTTAGAAGTGGAAGTCTTAGAAACAAGTTAAGTTTAGGAATAAACCACAAGACTGTTAGGAGGATCCTTATAGGTTATGAATAACTAGATAATGTTAGTTGAAGAAAAGATGGGTAGTTTTCACCTTAAGATAAGAGAACCTCTAGTAGAGAATAAAGAAAGTCTAAGAGTCTTGGTAATAGACCTCACCCTATCTAATAGGCTAAACACAGTTTAGGAAAAATACTAAAATCATAGAAAGTGGGGATATATGGGGAAACCATATGTTTTATGACCATACCAAAGAAATATAGATGGCCATAAAACTAGTTTGTGCCCATAAAAGAATAGGTGGATTTCCAAAACCGTTTTAAGTCTCAAGAAAACACAACCTTTGTAAGTTGCAAATAACAAAAAAAAAAAAAAAAGTTAACCAGCTTTTGATAAAGAAACTAAAGGAAAAAATATGCCTACATGTTAAGTTCTCTAATAAGGTTTCGATGATAAGAAAAAGATGTTAAAGTATTTGATTGTTCTATGATTTTATATGATAAGTACGATTTGACAGAAGCTAGTTCAGAACCTTTAAAAAGTTGGATAAATAAGTTTTTATAGAATCAGAAGCTATCTCAGAAGTTTCGATTAAGCTTTGGTGTCTAAAGGAAGTAGTCAGAAGCAGTTTCAGAACCTTCAGTGATAGTAATATAAATATGTCAGAACCAGTTTTAGAACTTTCAACGGTAGACTAATAAGCTTAACAAAGCTAGACAAAAGCAGTTTCAGAACTTTCAAGATTGGATATGAATTCTTCCAAATTCGCCTAAATTGTTTTAAAATTTGGTTTTTAATATTTTTTAAGACCTAGCCTCACTTGTCAAGTATATTTGGGTAATATACTTGATGTGTTTCACTTAAGTTAGATTTTTATATCATGGGGATCAAATCATATCAAAATATTTTACAAAGTTTTTTTTCTAATTATTTTGATATCTTCAAATATATTTTATCAAGATGCATGGATAATTCCTAAAGCTCTCATAGATCACGAATGTGATAAGATATGGATAATAAAGGTTATTTCGATAAGAAGACATGGTTGTTATAAGATAAGGTTAGAAGATAATGTTTGTTATTTGAAGATAAGATTTATTAGGATATCAACTTATCCAGATTTTTTCAAATCACAAGAGATATCGGCAAATATCTTAAGAATTGTCCAAAAGAAAAAAACAAGAGAAGATCATGGTGATTTGTCATTTCAAGTATATCTAGTTCAAATCACAAAGAGAAAATCACGATAACTTCCAGATCAGTTCAAGGAAATAATTACAGCAAGAATTAAGGATGTTATCTCAACAAAGCTTATCCATTCCATAACAGATGGCTTTCAAATTTTTAAATACAGATAAAGAAGAACAGATTTTTTTTAGCCGAGATATTTGGGATATTATATCAATCTTTCAAATCGTTATTGAACGTGAAAAAACAAAGTTATATATAAAAAAAAAAAAACAGAAGGAAGTTTAGAATCTTTACAAGCTTCACATGCAGCAAGAAATATTCATACTGCTCCATTCAAGACTACTTTGCTTTTGTTAATCGATATCCTACAAGCTTTCTTTGATTCGAAATTGTGCAAATACTTTTTATTGCATTTAGCTTTCAAATTTTATTTGTAATAGAAGGAACTTATTGTTGCCTTCTTAGCTTGGTAGCTCAGTTACAAGTTTAGACTCTGTAGATCGATTGAAGCTAGAGGATAGCAATGAGAATCGAGCAGAGAGAATTGCACTATCTTGTAACCTTGAATTTTTTAATATAGTGAAACACATCCATAGGATAACGGGGTGCCCGACGTGGAGCTAGAAGAATGGACTGATACACAAGGCGGAACTACTATAAATAGCTGTCTGACCTTCTTTTTCTTTCATCTTTTATTTTCAGCAATTTTTTATTGTAAGTCTAATTAATTGATATATTGTTCTCGTGTTTATCCTCCCCCTTCCCCCCTTCTTGATTATTATTTAGCACCAACACTACATAAAAGACTATGCAACTAACCTTAGATAACGAGTATTACCATCAAAGTACCGAAGGATGAGGATTCACCCTCCCACCGCCAAATGAAGAATTCGAAAACGAGTCTCATCGGCGCCATCAAAAAATCGAAAGTAAGGATATTCTTCCAAGAAATGGGAAATGGGAAAAAAATGGCGAAACCAACCTTAGATTCACTCAAATCCCAACAGAATGATCGAAAAAAGAAGTAAATGAGCCATGATGAGAAGAAAGCGTTGCGTTCACCCAAGACGTAACGCCTTAGTTATTGGGTCTGTTTGTTTTGGCTTTTTTCCAGCAGATACAGACACTTTTCAAACTTTTTGCTAACAAATTATTTATCAAGAAATAGATATAGATAAAAAAAAGTTAACAGTTCTCATCAAAAGATCAAATAGAATAAATATAGATAAAATTTAGATGCAAATCGGATATATTTACATATATTATTTTAAAAAGTACAGATACAGATGAAAAACAGACAATCCAAACAGACCCATTAAATCACAAATAATTAAAAGATGCAATTAAGTGTTTATAACATAACAAGTAATCTAAGGATTTCTTAATAATGTGATCCATTTGTTTTGTTTTTATGGCTCTTATATTATCTCTTTTTCGTGAGTAAAATTTCTGATTTTTTATTTCCTACCTTGTGATTCTTTGTAAAATTGTATTTGAAATTCTTGATTTGTTATTAAGTTTTTGTTAATTTCTATCCTGCGATTTTATTTCCATGAGATTTATATTTTGATCTTGATCTCTGATCTTTATATTTGAGATTTTCATGTCTTCCGTAAACGTTAGTATAGAGCACATAAAAGAAAACTAAAGCTTACATAGTCTAAACGATTAAACAGTCGTCTAAGAAGACGCATGAATTGAGAGCAACGGGATTCTAGCCAAATACCAGCTGAATAAGGAGTACCTCCGCAAAACCAATCGGGAAATAACCTGCACCTACCCAGAACCACCAAAACTACTTTGCTGCCGCTCTCGGACAGTTGAATTAGTTGTTGAATATTTTGGTTCAACAACAAAACCAAAATAATTCAGCTCCTGCTTCACGTCATAATGCTCCTAAAACCATTGTGGAAGCACCCGCTCTACCCAAAGCACAGTCACATGTGCACCATTACCATCGCCGTCACTACCGAGGCCATATCGAAACATGCTCCCTAACTTCATCAAAAGTAACTGCTACTTTGATGGAGCCTTTAGAAAACCAGATGAGGCCGAAGATTGGTTACCCCAAGTCAAGAGATCGTTTGATGCTTATGAAGTGCCCCAGCATTTAATCAGTTTTGGGACATACTTGCTGAGATTCAATGCTCAGGTATGGTGGGAATCGAAGAAGCAAGAATTGCCTGCTCCAATTACTTAGGATATGTTTCGATAAGAGTTCTTGGAGAACTATTTTCCAGGAAGTCTCTGAGTTCAATACTTTGCTGACTTCCTTCATATCTCTCAGAAGAGAAGAACCATTGAGTAGTATGAAACTGAGTTCAGTCGCCTGTTATAATATGCTCCTAAATCTTATAAGTACAGCAAGGAGTTGAAAAGACAAGTTTTCTTGAGTGGTCTAAATAAGGAGCTGAGGATTCATTTGGTGGAGTTTGACATCAGAAGCTTTAGGGAGCTAGTGAAAAGGGCTCGAATAATTGAATGAGCCAAAAAGATGAAGACAAAAGCTCTAGAGAGGAAAGCGTTTGTGTTTGGGAGAAAGTCTTATGAAGGATCGAGTCTGAGATTCAAGAAGAAGAAGTTTCAAAACTTTGGAAGTTTCAAAGGAAGGAGGTAACCAAGGTGGATATCACGTGCTGGAAATGCCAAGGCAAACATTAACCAAAGTCTTGCCTGCAATTACAAAACAAGTATTATTTTTGCGGTAGCCCGAATCATAAAATCTAGAGTGTCTCAAGAAGAACACCAGTGTTTGCTATGTGTGTAAGCAGCCAGGGCACTTTACAAATGAATGCCCAAAGAGGAAAAATTCTCTAGCAAAGCCATCCAACCTTTCAGGAGGTTCGCCTTTGTTAAAACCAATAATGGCAATGGAAATAAGAACCGTTCAAGCACATCGATGCATGGAATGAGAATTTATAACCTAGAAAGTCAGTGGATGTGCGAGGAAGCTGATGATGAGGAGGAAAGATGTGAGTTTGCTGCCATGGAAGAAGACGGAGGCTATGACCATGGGCTAGTTGCAAGTTAGCTTTAACCTTAAGCTATTGTTTTGTTTGTTTATAGCATCTTTATCTATTATCAAATCCGTAGTAATGGAATCTCAATATCTCTATAGCCTAAAGCTCTAGAATAATTAGATTAGAAAACTATGGTGTAGTAACTAGTGCGTGTTGAACGCAGAAAGTATACAAGTAGCTAGTGAAACCGTTATGCCTTGTTTGATACCAAAGCTACCCATTCGTTTATCACCCCCAACCTTGCTAAGAAGATCAGTTTACCTATAGTCACCACCGCTACCAGCTTCAAGATAAAGACATCTGCAAGTAGCATCATAACCACCTAAGAGATGTTGAAGGAATGTCCCTTAGAAATCCAAGGATACCATACAACAAGTGATTTGATTGTGCTAGAAATAAGTAAATATGAAGTGATTCTAAGCATGAGTTGGTTGGCTCGTGTTAAAGCTACGGTAAATTATCGAGAGAAGAAGGTAAACTTTAAGGATATGAACATGAAGGATATCGAGTTTGAAGGAGAATCCGCCATCATAAGGAAACAAGGATTAAGTTTACTCGAGTTAGTAACTAATAAGGAAGAGATCGACCAACAAGTCAATACCATAGAAGAAGAGAGCGAAGGACCAAAAGTGGAGGATATACCTATAGTTAATGAGTTTTTTGATGTTTTTCCTAAGGAATTGCCTGTATTGCCATCAAAGAGGGAGATCGATTTTGAGATTAGCTTGATGCCAAACATCGAGCCAATATCGAAAGCTCTATATCACATGGCACCGACAGAGTTGAAGGAACTCAAGAAGCAATTACATGAGCTTCTAGATCAAAGATTTATTCACCTTAGTTTATCGCTATGGAGAGCACCAATTTTGTTCATTAAGAAAAAGGATGGGTTTATGAGGTTATGTATTAATTACCAGGAGTTAAATAAGGTTACAATAAATAATAAGTACCCATTACCACGGATTGATGACCTCTTCGACCAGTTGCAAGGAGCAAGTGTGTTTTCCCGCATCGACTTGAGGTTCGGATACCACCAATTAAGAATAAAGCTGAAGGATGTACCAAAGATCACTTTTTAGACTCGTTATGGACATTACGAGTTCTTAGTAATGTCTGTTGGTTTGACAAATGCCCCTGCCGCTTTCATGGACCTGATGAATCAAATCTATAAGCCTTTGTTGGATAAGTGCGTTATAGTTTTCATTGACGATATTTTCGTCTACTCAACTACACGAGAGCAACATGAGGAATACCTCCGTATGGCACTTCAGACATTAAGAGAACATAAGTTGTACATTAAGTTGTCAAAATGAGATTTTTGTTAGATAAGATATCCTTTTTAGGACACGTTGTTTCAAAAGAAGGCATATCGGTTGACCCCGAGAAGATTAAAGCAGTGATGGAGTGGAAGCAACCGAAGATGGTAACTGAAGTAAGAAGCTTTCTTGGTCTAACTAGCTAAAAAGAAATAATAATAGAAAGAGAAAATATCATAAATTGGGAAAAGGCTTATAAAATTCTAAAGAATGCGTGATTTGAAACTGGATACTTTGACCTTGATCAAATTCTAAGCAGTTTAGAAAAAGATGAAATATTTGGAGAAAACCTAACAAAGTTTTGGGAAAGGAATAAGATAACCTATAGCTTAAACATTATAAATCCAAATTTAAGGATATGCACACAAGCAATAGAATGTGATAATATAGATAGAAAGGAGATTGAAATGCATATTAATGATTTGTTAAACTTAGGAGTAATTGAAAGGTCAGAAAGTGAGTCCAGCATTTATTATAAGAGAGCATAGTGAAATTGTAAGAGCAAAGTCAAGAATGATTATAGATTATAGAAATTTAAATGAAAATACAAAGGGTAATGGTTATAATTACCAAACAAGACCGAATTAATTAACAAAATCCAAAATTGTTATGTGTTCAGTAAGTTTGATTGTAAGTCAAGATTTTTGTAAGTAAAATGGATGAAGAATCTCAGCTCTAGGTAGCATTCACATGCTTTCTGTTGGTTTCTCTCAAATAATGATTTTGATAATAACAAAAAGGATTAAATATTTACTTACATAATTGTTAAGTGTGAAGTGATTAAATATGATGAGAGTTGGTTTATGAAAATGAGACTCAAGTCAGAACGTATATTAGAAAGTTGAAAAGTATTTTTAAGAACAAATGGTATATGAGAAGGTCAGTCAGAAGGTACTTCGATGGTTTACAAGATTCTTTAAACAGTCAGAAGGTACTTCAGAGAGTAGCCTGCAGTGGACAGATTACGACCAGAAACGTATCAGACCTGGGATTTCGAATTATTTGAAGGCCTAACTCCATTGATTGAGTGTATTTGGGTAATATACTCAATATGTTCCGCAAAGTTAGTTCAAATATCCATGGGGATTAAATATTAAATTAAAGTTCATATTTAAATTATGATATTCGAATGATATTATAAGTGCAATTGAGGTTTTTGTTGCAGATTTATTTAAGATATTTACAAGATTATTTTAGCACAGTTTTATGAGGATTTTGGATCAAATTTAAGCACCTAAAGTCATGTTAAATTGGTTCAACAAAGTTGGAGTTATTTATGGAAGATAGAGAAGATATGGTTCCTATTTTTTAGGGATATTTGATATGGTGTACAGCAGCTATTGAAATTCGAATTTAAAGGATAAGAATTATTATATTTGTTGGAGATACATCAGGCCACATGATTAGAAGATAAATGGGATGTTATGTCATATTTAAATTCAAATTTTTGAATGTTGCAGCAATCAAACAAGATAAGTCCAGATCAGCAACTTTCCATGGATTTTGAAATATCTCTAACAACAATTCTATCTTGAAGATACACTTTTAGCCGTTGAAGTGAGCATTATATATCAGCAAAGAAGGAAGAAAGAGAGAAGAACTTGGTAAGAAAAAGTCTATACAATTCTCTCAAAAATATTGCAATAGTGTGCTAAAAAATTCCATAGAAAATTTATGTTGTTGTTGTGCTAATTCTTGAAAATATTTAATCTTGTTCTTTGATTTGGTTCATACAATTTTGTTTGTTACAAATAGGCTCAGTAGATTGGTTGTTAGCTTGAGGAAATCTTGGAGAATCAAGCTGAGTGCTTTATAGCCAAGTGTTTGGCAAAGACAACTAGTAACTTGATTGAATTTTAGATATACTGGAACAAACCGGTGTGGAAAGCCGGGTCCCCAACGTAGAGTTGGAAGAGAGGACGTACGTATAAGGCGGAACCTCTATAAATCGACTTT
Organism: Combretum micranthum; assembly: GCA_024138025.1. Lineage (NCBI taxonomy): Eukaryota > Viridiplantae > Streptophyta > Magnoliopsida > Myrtales > Combretaceae > Combretum > Combretum micranthum. Next base: position 378,199 of record JAMXBD010000920.1, on the reverse strand, counting down.
GCACTCTCCACTCCTTATCTCTCTTTAATTAGTGCAATTTTATTTATTTTTCATAATTATGTTATATGCTTAGAAAGTTGATCAGAGAGTAACAGAAACATATTTTATTAATCAGAGAGTTGCTCAGAAAGTAAAACTGAGAGTATATCTTTGAAAGTGTTTTTTGATTCTTTGAGGACTTGAGGAAGCTTTGTCTTGATCTAAATTTTTGTCTAAATATTTTATTTGTTTAGTTTATTGTTTTAAGAAAGTTTTTAAGCCATTTTAATTGAGTGACCAAGTGGTTTGAAATTTGTTTTAAATTTTAAAAAGTAAAATTTTATTGTACAACCAATTCACCACCCCCCCCCCCCCCCCCCCCCCCCCCCCCCCCCCCCCCCCCCCCCTACGCCGCCATTATCCTCCTGGTTACATTATTGGGACCAACACCTTCAAGGACATTTTTAGTGGAAGGTAATACTTTTTGGATTAAAAAATGCACCATCCATGTTCCACGGAAAGATGGATATGGCATTCCAGCATTTAAAAGATCTTATTGCAATATATGTTTATGACATTTTAGTATTTTCTAGAAATGAGTATGAGCATATTAGTCAACTAAAGCTTGTTTTGTCTGAATTCCAAAAACACGAAATTGTTGTAACCATAAAAACTGTTTTTTTTTAGAAAAAAAAAACATATAATTTTTAGGAGTAGAAATAGGTTAAGGAAAAACAAAGCTCCAAGATCATATTGTCAAAAAAGGTTTTGGAATTTCCTAAAAAGATGGGTAAAAAGCAATTACAAGCATTTTTAAGATTACTTAATTATGAAAAACCATTCATAAAGAATTTCAATTCATTAGTAGGAACTTTTTATAATAAAATTTCCAATTTAAAAGGATTAATACCTGAAGATATTAAGCAAGTAAGAAAGATAAAGGAAAAGATCAAAACTTTACCAAAGCTTAAATTATCATTAGATAATGATTATTTGATAATAGAAAGCAATGGTTGTGACAAAGGATGGGGAGGTGTTTTATTAAGAAAATTTCATAAATATGTAGAAAGGAAATCAAAGAAATGTGTAGATTTGCAAATGGAAAATATAAAGAAAAGAGTTTATCAAGTATAGATAGAGAAATAATGGATGTCATAAATTGTTTAGATAATTTCATATTATTTATTTTGAATAAAAAGTAAATCTTAGTAATATAGTTTGAAATAATTAAACTTCAAGATAAAATAATTAATCAAGGATATAAGGTATATTTTGAACACATAGAAAGAAAAAACAATGTTGCAGCTAATGAATTATCTAGATTACTAATATAGTTGATTATTACAAAAATGGAGTAACAATGGAAACAAATAAGGCCACACAGGAGGCTTTCTTTTTCCCAAAGTTATCAAGTATTGCTAAATCAAGTGTTTCATTTCAAGGGGCAGCTAATATCCTAAACACACCACTTTCATCTTTCCAACTAATAAGACCAAAAACAGAACATGAGACAAGGTTAGCTAAGGTAATTCAAGGACCATAAGTTATGGTTGGTGAAATAGCTTTACCTCTTTTACCAATCAATCATCCAAAAAGGTTTCAACCACCACCTGGTTTATTAATCAAAGATGATACACATGTTGCACTAGTAGATGGAGTTTGGTCTATTGCTACAAAAGATAGATTCAAATACATAATCTATTATGCTTTGACTAGATATTTAGGCCAAGTGGAAAAGAGAAAAGTGTCACAAGATGATATTCCTAAGTCTTTTCAAAACCCACAAGAAGGAGTAAAAATTCAACTAAAAAGAAAATTCCAAATGTATGGAGTTAGCAGAGGATACACTCTAAGAGTATTTTATCATTGGCCTAATGTGGTCTCACAAATTGCTAACCATCCAAATCCTTCTTAGAGGGGGTTTAATGATTTAAACATTACAATAAATTGGTTTAAGGAAATCTCAAAGAAAGAAAATATATACATTGATCCAATATTTCATAAAGACTATAAGTAGAAACAGGGTTCATAGCAAATATAAGAGAAGGGTATAAATCTCTTGAAAAATTGGCAGAACAACAAAATAAACTTTCTACCCTAAAAAATACAAAGTCTATCTAAAAAGAGGATAATTGAAGAAACAAAGAATATAAGGCAAGCTTTAAAAAGGCATTCCCTCTACAAAGCATCAAAAGAGAAAGAGCAGATAATGAAAAATATGAAATTACAAAGTCTTTCATATTCTTCAAAAGGAAAGAATTTATCTCTAAATTGTCATCAAAAGCAAAGGGCCTAACAAAAAAATTTCCAAAGAAAAGTTTCTAAAGCCATTTATCCTCCTCCAAGAAATGGTCGAAAAGGACCATGTTTGTCTTGATGGAATAGGTTTTAGAATTATAGTAAGGGTCAAAGAATACCCAAACCCTCTAAGTCGATCTTGCATAAACAAAGGTTTGTAGTTTGAGATAACAAAAAATTATAATGATAAATACCACTACCCAACCCATGTTAAATATCATATACATAAGGCTGCAATCAATTTAAATTACTTTAAAGAATTTTATGTAAAGGATAAAAAATACACCCTAGAGACCTTGATGGACTGTGGACTGGTAACTGAAATTGTTGGAATTCATCCACAATTTATGGCACAACCAATGGGAGAAGTATTTCATGAGGCAGTTTCTGCTTTAAGAGAGATAGAATGGGAATATGAAGAACATGATATACTTATCAATTATCATGTTTCTTTTGAAACCATACCCCCATAATGGATGAATTACCCGACAAAACTATTAATAATTTGGATGTAGATAAAGACAATTAAAGGAAGTTATTTAATCACCCAAAGGATATACAGGATAGAGTCAATTTATGATTAGGAAACACAATGGACAACCTATACTGCTTGTAAAATGAATATGGATATTCTTGATGAAGATGACTATCATCTGATTGCCTCCACAAAAACAAAGTTTATTTTTGCCAAGAAAAAGGGCATAATCTAGAAAAAATATAAAACTAGATTAAATAAGCTTTGCCAAATCCTTGAGGAAGAAGACCATGAAGATGGAGAAAAGGAACTAAGTCCACATGACATAGAAATAGAAGGGATTGACGACCTAGTACCAGAGGAAATCTGTAAATCCCGAAATTTTGATCCAAAGCTAAGACCTAAACCCTAATCGAAAGTCAAAAGGATTCTTAAGTCAAACAAAACCCTAGTTTACCGTAACCGTTTAACTCCGGCATTGCCGTTTTCTCAAGCCCTAGAAAACGAAGTTGGAAAAATTAGTTGTAATAGTTCGTAATAGCTATAGGTTTTATAAAAATATCAGATTGAAGATTTTCGAGTGTCCTTTGAACCCGATCGGACATAATTCTTGAAAGACGTGTCCGGAAGCCCGGAATCGGAAAAATATTCCGAATATACCGTTAGACTCGTAAAAATATAAGATTTCCAAAAATATCAATTTCGTAATTTTTCGATAACTAAAAATATCAGATATCGCTTTTATACGCGTACTTTCTTACTACCGGTATTTAATTGTCATGTCTACTTTTACATTACACTATTTTCTACTATTCTACACTATTCATCTATCTCTACTTTTTCTTACAACCTATTCTTACAAACCTTACACCTACTTCTTACACATTTTCATTTCCAATACAACTTCACATCTTTCATCTCTTACTTTAATTAATCAAAAGACAAAAAATTAAATTTTTCTCTCCCCCATACCCCCAAAATAGCGCCGGCCATCTCTCCTTCATGCCCAATTTGTTTTGATTTTCAATTATTTAATTAACACAAATTATCTCCCACATTTTCCTATAAATACCCCTTCATACCTTCACTTCTTTCACACCTCTTCTTCTCTAAAGTTACTCTCTCAAAATCTCTCTCAAAATTCTCTCAAGAGTTCTTGCAAGAGTCCTCTTAAGTTTAGCTTCTTTAGGTAAGAAAATTCTCAAGATTTCTTCATGTTCATTTACTTAGTATGAGCTTAGTGTGTGTTTTCTAAAACCATGAAGGTTAAGAAAGCAACATTAGGTTCATGCTTTGTTTTTGTTCATAATCAAAATTCCTCCATGATCATTTATGTTTCTATTATGTTCCTTTATATTTCTCTATAATTCCTTTATGTTATTTCTATCTAATATATCTATATAGCTATAAATATTATTTAGAGCATATAAGCTCATTGTATTACAATTTATTTAACCTTCATGCAATTTATTTACTTCATTCCAAGTTATTTAAATTCAAGTTAATTTTAAGACTAGTCATTCTAGTCTTAGACTTGTCCTCATCAAGTCAAAACAATTCCTTTTCTTTTCGGGACTAGTCTTTTCTTAGTCCCGGGGTACCTTGAAGAAGCTAAGGTCCCAATACTTGATTTATTTACTTAAGCTTTCTAATTATTATGTTCCTTTATATTTCTATAGTTTATGATTCATATTCATGCATGAACATAATGTTTTTGTCTCAACAAATAAATGAAGAAGTATTTTTTTTCAAAGAACTTTCCTAAATTAAAATAGAAAATGGATGAACATGCATGGAAATAATTATTCTTACATAAACAAAGGTTTTATGAAAACTCATCTTTCATCAAGAAGTAGAAATTCTTTTGGAAATTATTACAAGAAATAAAAATATCATTTTACTACTTTTGAATCCAAGTTTTGAAAATGAAACCACACCTTAGGAATTTAAAGAAGTTAAATATTCATCTCAAAAAAAACAAGAGCTTTCAAAAGTAAAATAAATATTCCATAGAATCTCAAGTTCAAAAGACTTAATTTTACAAGTTGAGACAATTTCATTTACTTCATACATATGTTATGAGTCGTTACAAAAATGTATATACCTTTCAAAAAGTTTACAAAGTAATTGAAATATTTATCTTTCAAATAAGCTTTGTTTACAAGAAGAAAAACAAGTGGTTACAAATTCGTGGCAAATCTGGTCGCTACCTTTTCGGAACCTAAACGGCTTAGTTTTGTAAAAATAAGCTTAGAAATGCGTAGATCTTTTCGAGTAGGTAGAAAACGACATATTATACGCGAAATTCCGAGTTAAAATGAGCAAGTTATGGTCATTTTAAGTTGGAATTTCCCCTTATACGATTTTTCTACGATTTTAAGTAAAGTTTAGAATTTTCAAGAAGAAGAATTTCATAAATACTCATTTTGGGTATTCTTCTTGATTAGATAATCCCGAGGAGGAGTGTTCGTACCCCGAGGATTACTACGATTAAGTGGAATTTCCGAACGACCCATCCGATTCAAGAACGGTGTCTTCATGGCCGAGTGAGTTACTTCCCGTTGATTTTTCTCATACTCTTGATTGTGCTTGTAAAATTAGTTGCACTAGAATTTAAGAAAAATAAAAAGGAAGTGTATGATAATATGTTGAAAGAATACTAAGTATATCGAAACTCGATTTGTTTGTAATTAAGTTGTATGAGAATTAGTATCTTGAAATGTTTGAAATTGATTGATCACTTGAAAGAAGTTAAATGTAACTACTAGACTTTAATTAAAGAAATTACTCATGCACTTCATATGTTGAGTCACATTGCATTCGCTACTATACAATTGGTGGGACAAGTGTATAATAGTGGTGGTAGACAGAACCGGTATATCATGTGAGTGGCTGGTAGGAGCCTGTAATAAACTACAAGTATTTGATGGCTAGTAGGAGCCTGTAATAAACTACAAGTTTTTGATGGCGTATAGGAGCCGGTAAGATCTATAAAAGTTTTTTTTAAAAGTTGTGGCTGTAATTGGCCTGAATCCCCAACCCCGAATGAAGGGCGTAAATTCATTCAACATATGATTCCCGGAAAGTCATATGTCTTGTATGCTCACGTGATTGTTTCATTTCATATGATTGAATAATAAACTTGATTGTTAAATTTCTTCGAGTATGAATTTTTGGGATTTACTCACTAAGCCCATAAGCTTATACCCCTATAGATATCTGCATTCTCAGGAACACCTATTTTTGAGCTCGAGGCCATCCCGTATTCGGATACATTTTGATGTTAAAGCTTTTGGAGGAAATCTACTCAAAGACTTAGATTAGAATTCCTTTGAAATCTTCAAATTTGAAAGTTAGGAGGTTTATCACGATCCTTGGATTCAGCGGGGGAATGCCCCTAAGAAGTTATGTATCAAACCTTTGATTATTTATGATAAATTTTATTTCTGAATTCTTGTATGTTATTCTTTACCTGCTTATACTATGCTTCCCAAAAGCGTCTCCTATTACCGTGTTAGACGCCTTACATATAATACTAAGGCTTTTGCATGGCTAAGGTAGCCATTCCTAAGCCTTGATATCATATGTGGCGGACTGCCACGTTTAGGGTACCCATCGGGGCGTGACAAAATCAATAGGTACGAAGAATAGAGTCACACAAAGGCAAGGACTCTACAAGAAAAGGATAAAATGAGAAGAGCTTAGCACCATTTGTACAAAGAATCTATTTTATAAAAGGAGCAATCATTGTTCACTACTTTTACTTACTACTGAGAGATGCCCAGAAAGTCTATAAAAGGGAAGCATTTCTTCATAAGAAGGTATGGATAGTTTAGGAAAGATAGTAGCCAAGATTTTAGTCTTCAGGCTTAATATTTCTGCAAAGGTGTTCAAATAATATCTGTGTGTTTAATTTCTATAAGAGGGTTCTTGTAATAGTTGAAGAATTTATCCTCAACCTCTGTAACATACCTCTACTATCTTCAATAAAGATTCTGTTGACTAGTTTCTATCTTTAAGGTATAAAGATACACATACTCTAAAACCTTAGTAGACCTTTATAACATGGAATAAGATTTTACAGTATAGATAAACAATTAAGGTATCATACTTTCTATGTTATGTAGGTATGGTTTCTTGAGAAATTATTTCCAAAAGGATCGACTTGAAAACCTTTGAAAAGGCTGTTTGAGGCAAGAGAAGCATGTGTAAGCCTTGTAGGTTATAACTTGGGCATGAGGTATCTTTCTTTAAAAAACATTAGTTAAATATCTTCGCTTTAATGTTTATCCTTGCCATGAGATCTCATTCTATAGCATAAAGATCCTATCTAAATATATAAAATGTATGTGTGTATATATATATATATATACTTATCTACATGAGGAGATGGCTAAGCGGTACGATGCATGGAATTGTATCATATTAAAGAATTGTAGACACTAAAGGAGATGAAATTCGTTGTTCTAAAGATGTTGTTTTCATTATTTCCTAGCAAGTATATGATTATTACGTGTATATAAAATAATAGTCACTGTTTCTTCTATTTTATAAATGTTTTTATCTTAACATGTGGTAAATTCTATTGATGGAATCAAGATGCAAACAGTATAATGAGACGGCAAATATTTTTCCCACTAAGGCCTACACACACCTCCGCATCCACTGGCGGTTAACAGAATCGAAACTTCTCATACACATTCTCTTACAAAAACCCAGATTAGATGTGTCTTCACGTCTCCACTTTCCCTTTTACAACTCCCTGGAAAAACACAAAAAACCAAATCTAAAATCATAAGTACATCCACAAAACCTCAAAACTTTACACCACACAAACCAAGATCTTAATCCATGATTGCACATCAAACAACTACATACTCTTAAAATCCCCCCTGAAAAACCATTTGTTTTTTCCCTCTCTCTGTTATGGCCACCCACATCTTCAAGACAGCAATTTTCTTCTTCCTTGCTACACTTTCATTAAATTTAGGCACTACCCAAGAGATAGATTGTACTGGCCGTTGGATCTACATAAGAAAACTACCGTCAAGATTCAATCTTGACCTTCTTTCCAAGTGTTCTTCCTATCCTTTATACGGTACCTTCTGTCCGTACATAACCAACCATGGCCTTGGCTTCAAAACTCACAATAGATCCCAGAGTTGGTATAGAACAGACTCTTTAATGCTTGAACTCATATACCATCGGAGAATCCTAGAATACCCTTGCCTTACCTCAGAACCTCTTAAATCCAATGCTGTTTTTGTCCCTTACTATGCTGCTATTGATTCAATTAGGTACCTTTATGGGGATGATTACAATTCAAGCTCCGAGCACGGGCTCGAATTGTATAAATTCCTAAGGGAGGATGAACCCCATATTTGGAATAGGCATTCTGGTCATGATCACGTTTTGGTCATGTCGAGACCGGCTTGGGATTTTTCCAGCCGCTTTCGAATGATCCTCCTCTATGGGGGACATCATTTTTGGTAATTGAGGAATTTTACAATGTTACTGTTTTGACTGTTGAGTCTAGGGCCTGGCCCTGGCAGGAACAGGCTGTGCCTTATCCGACGTCTTTCCACCCCCCAAGTGGTGCCCTCTTGGAGTCCTGGGTGCGAGGGTGAGGCGGTCGAGACGGATGGCATTGATGCTTTTTGCTGGTGGAGGAGGGTCTTCTTCCAGTCCTAATATTAGGAGGAGCATCAGGTTGGAATGCGAGAATGCAAGTAGCGCAAATTCAAGTTTGAGTTTGAATCTGAATGATAATTATGATGGTTTTCTTTATTCTAGTGTGTGTGAGTTTGTGGATTGTTCAAATGGTATATGTGAGCATGATCCAGTTCGGTTTATGAAACCAATGTTGGGGGCTAGTTTTTGCTTGCAGCCTCCAGGTGATACACCAACCCGGAGGTCAACATTCGATACAATCCTGGCTGGCTGCATACCGGTTTTCTTTGAAGAACTATCTGCAAAATGGCAGTATGGATGGCATTTGCCAAAAGAGGAGTATGGGGAGTTTTCGGTTTATATACCAAAGGAGGATGTGGTGTATAAAGGGTTGAGGATTGTGGATGTTTTGAGGAGTATACCAAGAGATCAAGTAAGGAAGATGAGAGAAAAGGTGATAGAATTGATACCTAGAGTTATCTATAGGGAACATGGGAGTGACATTGGTGTAAAGGATGCTTTCGACGTTGCTATAGACAGTACATTGCAGAGGATAAAGCAGAGATTAGAAGAGGTTTCATTTTCATCTCAGTGATTTGGATGAAATTGGTTAGTTGATTACTATATTTATTATTTATCATTTATTGTAATGCTGTGTTGTTCTTGTTAATGTTTTATTCAATACAAATGAAGAGAGAGAGATTACTCTTATAGAGATAAGATTAATCAAATGTCGTTATTCTCACTTCTTCCCATGTTGTAATATGCAAAGATTTATGCTTACTGCTTATTGTGGTTGATATAGCTGGAACTCATTTACTTGTACCAATTAGTTATGCAACAAGAAAAATATGGGCCATTTGAGTGAATATATTAATATAGAAAGTGAGTAATTTATTGAAGATACAAAATTTATGAAACAAAAACGATGGAGATTGCTTGTTTGCTGCCTCCTTGAAAATACATGTAAAATGAAACAAGTATAGTTTGTCACTGGAAATTCTTGGCTGCTTCTGCATGTACTGAGTTATGGTAGAGAAGTTGTGGATTTCCCTTTTCAGCCCCATCTGATGATAGCAGAGCCCCATGTAAGACCAGCTCCAAAACCTGCAGCTGCAATTGTTTGTCCGGCTTAACCTTTCCACTGCGAACAGCTTCATCCAATGCCAAAGGGATGGATGCTGCGCTGGTGTTGCCATAATTTGCCAAATTCGATATGACACGTTCCTCTGGGATTTCTAGACGTGTTGCGACTGCATCAATTATCCGTTGGTTTGCCTGCATTTATATGTGCTCATCAGCTGCTTTGGTATAAACACCAGCACAAACTTGTAATGTTTAGCTGATTTTGGGGGTTTGGAAACAGTTGATGCTCTCTCAGAGAGTGGGGAAAATGTGACCTGCCACTTGTGAGTACAAACATAACACAAGGTTTTGTTGCTAAGCTAATGCTGTACCTGGTGAAGAAGTAACCAATCAATGCTAGATGTCGTAAGGCCAGCCTTCTCTAGAGCAGACTCAATCGACTGTGGTACACTACGTACAGCAAAACGGAAGACCTCTTTGCCATTCATCTCAATGCATGAATAAGAGGACCGTCTTGGGGGGAAATCTACCACTGCGCCGTTTGTACCTAAGGCATGATTGGTCTCGTTTTCTTCAATTACAGCATTGAGATGCCTACGTAATAACAGATGCATATATTCTTCAATGTTAATTTTCAAACATTCAGTAATGGGGGCAGGCCATTCGGCAAAAGGAAGTACCTCTGGCCATCTCCATCACTGTGCACATCAAATGCGAACAGACCATCTTCCTCAGCATCACAGGCCTGCATCAGAACAGGGGTGACATCAGAAGCAATATTCTTATAGAAAATATGGCTTTCAATTTGTAGTATGCATCATTCTAAGTGAGAGGGAAGGACTGTAAGCAACTATAAAAATGATTGTATAAGAAGAAATGTCAAGATTATGCATGTACTTGCTGAATGCAATTTATGGCTGTAATAAGATCTGAAGAGTTATAACTCTATTCAAATTGATTGTGATGGAGTAGCTATTGTTTCATTTACTTCATTCAATGGCAGCAATATTTTCTTATTTATATGCATAAGGATGTCTGGCTTCACTAATAGCGTTATGATATTGCTTTATCACACTCAAGAGTTTTGTTATGAGATACCAACACAAAGGAGCTGCAACTGAAAAATCCAGAAAACATAGGATTTTCTGATTGGAACATAGGACATGGTTGAGAAATATGTGAATCTGATGCAGATGCTTATGGTGAAGATAAGTCTAGAAGATTCAAAATCTTAAGTCCAATTTTGTTGCAAAACAAGCTCTCGAAGGTTGCTTCGAAGGTCAGAGTTATAAGGCAATACAAGAAAATGCAGTCATTCTTATCAGTTCAGGTGTTTCTAAAAAGAAAAGGTTGTACCCAATCACAGTAAGACGAGTCACAGATCTGAACTTTGGGCGAGCAGGATTTGGCTATGTGGGGCTATCCCTTTAAGGATATACATGAACATAAGCTACAGGGAGAAGAAAGCTGCTCTAAACACCTAAAAACCTTAATGACAAGCAACAAATCAGAGACATTGAGCATAATTGATTTGCCAAATGCATAGGGTTTATTTTCAACATGGTATCAGGAAATCAAATCTTAGAATGGAAGCTTGAATTTTTGCAATACAGATGATAGGATTAAGCGTACAAAATTCGCATTAGAAAGCAGGTGTCAATTTAAGATATTCAAGAAAATTTGCTTAATATCATTTATGCGCATCAGCATCTGAGTGATTATATAGATGTCATACAAATGGTAGACATCATTCTCGGAGAGTAAATGTGGCCTACATCGTACGAAATGGGAGCAGCCTAGAGAGATGGCTGAGTTTATAAGAACAGGTATTGGCTCACTGCCAACGGACTAGAGGTCGGCACGGTTCGAACCCGAACCGGAACCGAACCGGAACCGCCGGTTCACGGTTCCACATTTCGTGGAACCGGAACCGGAACCGCGAGAGCCGGGGCGGTTCACGGTTCCAAGGAACCGCCGGTTCTGGCGGTTCCGGTTCCGGTTCCACGTGAACCGGTTTTTTTTTTTTTTTTTTTTTTTTTCAAATGCTGCCCTGGCCCCCCCCTACCCCCACCCCACAACCCCCCCCCCCCACCCTGCCCCCTTCCCCCTTCCCCCTACGCCCCTGCCCCCTTAGTCCTGCAAGGCCCCCCCCCCCCCCTCCTCTCCCAAATTTCAAATGCGCGTGCGGCTCTCCATTTTTCCTTTTACGTTTTATGTTTTTTTTTTTTTTTTTTTTTTTTCTCCTTCTGGCGGGTTGGAACCGCCGGTTCCGGTTCCGGAATAACGGTTCGGACCCGGTTGAACCGACGGTTCCACCACGCCGAACCGTTTGGACCCGCCGGTTCCGGCGGGTCCTCCAACGGTTCGGAACCGTCACCCACGGGGCGGTTCCCGGGTCCGGAACCGCCGGTGACGGTTCGGGGCGGTTCCCGGTTCGGAACCGCCCCGTGCTGATGTCTAGAACGGACATCTATATTGACCTATATTGATTCTACTCATTGGGACAAGGCTTAGTTCTATCTTAAAGGAAAATTTTTAGCTGGTAGAGATATAAAGCTTCTGGAATTGCGATAAAAGGATCAAATGCTTAAACATAAACAAATATAATTAAATAGTTTTAAAATACAGGCCGCTTAAAACCTTTACACATTTTCACCATGCAATGGGAAGAGGGAAAATTAAGTAATGAAAAGGTTCAATGGTATCATATGAATCAGGAAAAGCAAATGGGCAAAATGGCACAGATCTTTAATAATTACAGGAGTTGAATCTGATTATGGAAAATTACCTGCATTACAACTGCAGCAGCTGCATCTCCAAATAGAATGCATGATCCTCTATCCGTCCAATCAACATACCGTGAAAGGGAATCAGCACCAATGATGAGGACATTATTGAAACCACCTCCTGCTTTATCAATTGTAGAACCTCTGGTTGATTAGATGGTGGAGGCAATTAATGTGAACATAAAGGAGAAAGGAAACAGAATATAGACCTCTTATGTGGCAAGCAGCTGATATTAGACCCAACACAAATCCACTGCATGCGGCAGTTATATCATAAGCCAAAGGGTTGTTTTTGCAGCCCAAAGCTTTTTGAATCTGCAAAAGGAGATACACTACAAGACATCAAATGGCATGTCATGAATAATAACACCAACCTGACATAGGGGCTACTGTTTGAGTTCAGGTTGTAAGATCCAAATTTAGCATTCGCACGTATCCAAATCATGGACTCAAAAAAGAAAGAGAAAAAAGAAACAGATCTAGCATCTTATTTAAAATTGAATGATAGCAAGCTTGCTTTAATTCTAGATTTAAGTTCTCTAATGCAGAGAAACGTTCAGACTAAGCTATGGAAATGAATTGGCAAAACTTATCTGTATACCCAGCAAGCTACATATTGCCAGAAGCACTTTGCTAACTAAAAAAATCCAACGGCAAGCAGTAATACCCTTCACCAACCAGCTTTTTGTGAGCAAAGTTCAAAAAGGTAAAAATACTCCTTAATGCTAATTATGGGGCACAGACTTTGACCAGTTCAAATCTAAGTTCCTCGTGTGAATTTTTTGCTTTGACAATAATCTGCGAATGCTGCAAAATATAGATTGTTCCTCCAAATAAAAACAGCTAATATACTTACAAACATATAACCCCCATAACACAGACTATTGTCGTCATCGTGAAAACCATAAATCATTCAAAACCATTCACAGCCTTAATTCTAGCCATACATAAACGTATCCACTCAGACACGTGGGCAAAGTGTCTAAACACACATGCTACAATCTTACTATGTAGCCTGGACATACTATCAAGGTTGGCATGCGCACAGTACCTGAGGGGCACTGCCAAACAGATCTTCTGGCGTAGATGTGCATAGTAGAACAAGGTCGACATCATCAGCCTCGACCTGTGCCATCTGTAGAGCTTTTCTAGCTGCATCTACAGCTAAACCTATCAAGCTATCTTCTCCTGCAGGAAAACAATGGAATATTCAACACTACTGAATTACAGCTCAGGGAAAAGTAATAGAAATTAGAACTCTTTTAGGAAAGGGAAAAAAATAAAAATATGCCGAATGTTATCTGCATAGAGATGTAATTTACATTATATCATCATGTTCTGTTTAGAGGAATCCAACTATTGGGATACATTAGATGTTCTTGGTTTTTACAGTTTAGAGATATAACTTTCATTATATTTGTAATTTAATATGAAGAAATAGAATATATTGTTCTTATATTTGTCATGTACAAAATAAATATATGTATAAAGCAATGTTTTTACCTACCTACCTAACACATACCTAACACATCATTAATTACAATAATTTACATTTCTTATCACTTCCCCTCAAGTTGGAGCACAGATATTAATCATGCCCAACTTACTACAAATATCATTGATTCTAGCCCCTTTCAAAGCTTTAGTAAAAATATCTACCAACTGTGCTCCAGTCTTGACATGCCCTGTAGAGATCAGTTTCTATTATATCTTTTCGCGGATTAAATGACAGTCAATTTCAATATACTTGGGTCGTTCATGGAACATGAGGTTAGATGCAATATAAAAAGCAGCCTAATTATCACACCATGACTGAGCAAGCAATAGTACCTCTAGACCTAGTTCAGTCAAAAACTGATAAATTTATATTATTTTACATACTGATTGTGCCATAGCCCTATATTCTGCTTCTACACTCGAGCGAGATATTATGTGTTGTTTCTTGCTTCTCCAGAAATTAGATTACCTCCAACAAAATACACAAACCTTCTATCTATTTTAGATCCTGCCCAATCAGCATCTGAGAAACACTCGATACGATTATGTCCATTATCTCCATACACTAATCAAGTCCTTGAGCACCCTTTAGATAATACAGAATTTGTTCTAAAGTTGCCCAATGATGCACTGTAGGAAAGGACATAAACTGACTTACAATGCTAACCGAATAAGCGATATCAGACGGTCATAGTGAGGTAATTTCACTCCAACCAAACGCCTATGTCTCTCAGGATCCTTGAATAACTCACCTCTTTTGTAAGCTACATGTTAGGAAACATAGGAGTGTCGCATGGCTTGGCTCCCAATTTTCCCGTCTGTATTGATAAGTCAAGCACATACTTTCTTTGAGACAGAAAAATGCCCTTCTTGATCCTTGTTAACTCAATACCTAAGAAATATTTCAGCATTCCAAGTCCTTCGTTTGAAACTGAGTTTGCAAAAATGACTTGAGAGAGGAGATTCTTGAACTATCACTTCTGTAATAATAATATCATCAACATATACAACAAGAAGAATCATACTAGAGTTTGTACATGTAAAGAATACAAGGTGATCTAACTTGCTGTTCTGTAAGCCAAAATCTTCTATTGCCTGACTGAATTTCCCAAACTAAGCTCAGGGACTCTGCTTCAAACCATATAATGACTTTCAAAGACGACAAACTTTTCCCGACTCCCTAAGCAACAAACCCAGGTGGTTGCTCCATATATACTTCCTCTTGTAAATCACCATGTAAAATGCATTTTTGATATCAGTTAATACAAAGCCAATCATGAGCAGCTGCTAAGGATATAGACAACCGTACAGCAATTAACTTAGCCACGGGAGAAAATGTGTCTGAGTAATCTACCCTGTAAGTTTGAGCATATCCTTTAGCCACAAGACGGGCTTCAACCAAGCAACTATCTATCTAGATTCATTTTAACAGCAAACACCACTTACATCCAATCGCCTTCTTTCCTGGAGGTAATTCCACTAGGTCCCAAGTACAATTAGTATCAAAGGCATTTATTTTTTTCAATCATAGCATCACACCAACCAGAATGAGAGAGGGCACTATGAAGTGTTTTAGGAATTGCCACAGTACCGAGTGATGCAATAAATGAAAATGATGATGATGACAAGTGATCATATGAAACGAAGGAAGAAATAGGATAGGTACATTGACGTTTACCTTTTCGAAGTGCAATCGAAAGATCAAGATCACTTGGAGTAGGATCTATGGAAGAAGAAGAGGATGGTTCAGGACATGAAGCAGGCAAGGGATGGCATCTGGAATACACATATCGAATAGGAGGCCTTGGTGGCGGTAGCGGTGGGGGAGGTGGCGGCATCGATGGAGTTATCTATGCACCTAGAGATTGATATGTAATATGATAAACTAACAATCGTCACTCTCATCTTGTGTTGACTTTTCAAGTGAGGGAAAAAATGGAGAGTTCTCTATAAATGTAACATCTACTGACACAAAATATCTATCAAGATGGAAACTGTAACGCCGATATCCTTTCTGAACCCGAGAATATCCCAAGAAGACACATTTAAGAGATTTAGGATCTAATTTGGTAACCTGAGGACGAACATCACGAACAAAATAAGTACTACCAAATATCTTAGGTTTCAATAGGAAACAATGATTTTACAGAAACAACACTTTATAAGGAGTTTCTCCTTTTAGGACAGATGAAGGTAAATGATTAATCAAGAAACAAGCAGTAGAAACTGCATTAGCCCAAAAATGTTTAGAAACATTCATTTGAAATAGAAGGTTCATGCCGTTTCAAGAAGATGTCTATTTTTTCTTTCAGCTATTCCGAGAAGGTGTGTCAACACATGATGACTGATGAATAATGCTATTTTGAATCATATATGTTTGGAAAGAGTGAGAAAAATATTCTTTAGCATTATCACTTCTTAGTGTATGTATAGAGACATTGAATTGTGTTTTAATTTCAACATAAAAGGCAGTAAAATGAGATAATACCTCAGAACGATTTTTCATAAGATAAAGCCAAGTCATATGAGAATAATCATCCATAAAAGTAATAAAATAGCGAAAACCAATCTTAGATATAACAGGACAAGGATCCTATACATCTGAATGGACTAATTCAAAAGGAAAATTGGCTCGTTTATTGATTCTTGATTAGTAGACAATGATGGTGCTTGGCAAATTAATGGGACTCACAATTTAAACTAGACAATTTATTAAACTGAGGATAGATGGTCTTCAACACAGATAGAGAGGGATGGCCCAGTGGCAATGTGCTTCAAAAGGTGTCAAGATACTAGAACATGCAATAGATCTAGCACTTGTGTATCCAGAATATAAAGTCCTCCCGATTCATGTCCTCTACCAATAATCTTTTTCGTCATAAGATCCTGAAACAAACAATGATCAGGAAAGAATGAGATACAACAATTAATTGTGCAAGTGAGTTTACTTACAGATAGTAAGTTAAAAGAAAATTTTGATAAACTCAACACAGAAGACAAAGAAAGTGAAGGTATAGGATTGATAGTTCCTGAACCAAGAACATATGACTTAGAACCATCTGCTAGAGTGACATTTATAGAGGATGAATATGGCTGGTAGATAGAGAAGAGATCAGGATTATGGTCATATGATCTGTGGCACCGGAGTCAATGACCCATTTAGAAGATGAGAAAAAGAGACACGTAGTTGCTTTACCTGATTCGGCGATAGAAGACATATGATGAGATGAAGTCTTTAATGCCTTGATACTAAAAATTTTGCAAACTCATCAGCAGATATAGTGATCATCTTCTCAAAGGAGAACTATGATTAGAGTCAGTATGAGCAATACGTGCTGACTGTTTCCTCTTGTTACGGTTCTGTAATTTCTTACAACTACACTTAGTATGGCCAAGCTCTCGACAATAATAACATAGCACTCCCCCTATATCTTGACCATGGAACTATCTCCCCCTTTTTTGCTAGTAAAAAAGCGAGCTACATTAACTAACAAAAGCACTCTCAGATGAGATGGAGTAACCAAAATATGTTTCCTGTGTGAATTATTCTGGTAAAAGTCTCTTGTAGAGACGATATCTCAGGACTAGAGAGAAGTTGAGATTTTACAACATCATATTCAGGGCAAGACCAGCTAACTAAACCATTATGGCCATCTGTTCCCACTATGTTATTGTACTTTCACATCAATGCTAAATGGTAATAGCACATTAAGTTCTTCATATATCTTCTTAAAATTCATAAGATAAGCAGTTAAAGATTGATCTTGTTGCTCAGCACAATAAAAACTCTTACACACATAATAGATACAGGAGATATTCCCTTCCAAGTCCATAAATTCCAAATAATCCATCAATTCTACATACTCGCAGTGATCAATCAAATTAATGATATCACTCTCAATAGAATTCCTAATTTGAAAAAACATTTTAGCATCATCACATAGCCATTGCTGTCTAGTATCATCCTTTGGTGGATTATCAGTGAGGTGATCTTCCTTCTCAATACTACGCAAATATATTCGTATCGTTTTACTCCAGGCAACAAAATTATTTCCATTAAATTACGTTCAATAATCTTAGCTGTCACAGGAGTAATATCAACAATTTGTGATTTATTTTCTGTCATCTTAAGAAAAAACTCCTACAATCGTTCTACCAAATCCTCAAAACACAAATTTTATCTAGTATACTCAACAAACCCACGTCCAGCAACCTCAGTCCACAACCAAAAAGGAAGATACACTCAACAATATCATCCAACAACGAGAACAGTAAGCTAAGATTCCAGAAACCAAGAAAAAATCCACAAACACGCTTCCAAGATGCTTAATATGATCGAAATAACCTCAAAGAATGCAAGAACAGCCTTACCAAGAGTGTGTCAAAGTTTCCAGGAGGTAGAAATACCCTCCACACACCCCACGCACCTCGACTCCATGCGCCTTGAGGCATCGAACAACTATCGAACCTGAGTCGGAGCTTCAAGTCGGCGGCCAATCTTCCCTCCTAGGATGGCAGTGATGAACAATATACAGACTCTCTGGGTGTGTATGAACCAAATGCTACATACTAGGATAGCTAGGGTTTATGAAATATTGCCTAATCCTTAATTTTCAAAAATTCCCTAGGGCTCTGATAACATGTAATTTAATATGAAGAAATAGAATATATTGTTCTTATATTTATCATGTACAAAATGAATATATACATATAAAGCAATGTTTCTACCCTACCTACCTAACACATACCTAACACTTCATTAATTACAATAATTTACATTCCTAACGATATTATTATGTTCTGTTTAGAGGAACCCAACTATTGGGATACAGATGTTCTTGGTTTTTACAGTGTAGAGATATGACTTCCATTATATTATTTTCTTTGGAGGAACCCAACTATTAGGATACATTAGATGTCTTTTTTTTTACAGTTATCTCCCAAATCCTGAACAGAAATTAACCAAACCCAGTGAACAAAATTTTTCTTGCCCTCTTGAATCATTGGTCACAATTGGAGGCAGAATCACAAGCAGGCAAAGCTATTCACGTGGTCCAAGACTGAATGGTGACCTGAGATTAGCAGATTGGCACAAGTATGAAAAGAAAATACTAACCTGAAAGTACTCGCCGATTACTAATTCCAGTGCGTACAGAGATCCATTCATCAGAGGTATCGACGATTTTCGCAAGATCATCATTAGAAACCTTAAGGTTTGGTATGGCTGAACCACATCCAATTAATTTGCATCCTTTACTCACAATCCTGTAAGAAAAAATTTATTGTCATTTAGAGAAAATTACATAACGTCTATTTAGTGGTTTGTAGTTTAAAAGAAAACAGACCAATTCAATCGTGCAAAATATTGACCCATCCAGCTCGTACTTTTTCCATCATAAAACTATATTCTGACTCCAAATGACAAATTTCCTTTTAAACCACAGCCAACATGTGTTATTACTCACACCATCATTCAAGGTTCATTGAAGAAGCAAGCTTCCTCATGTTAAAGATTAATTGAATTTCAAAATCTACAATTATAAGGCAAAACTAGAAGGATGAAGATGTTTACAAAATCTACAAGTAAAGATTAATCCAATTTTATAATCATCATTCTTGTAAGATTCCTCGTGTTTATTATTGCCAATTTTGAATGGGCATCCACTATATTGTACACACCTAGGAGTTTTAAATTCTAAAAGTGGAGAACTTGATGAGATGATTGGACATTAAAAATCAGTGGATTATAATTACAAACTTGACATACTATGAAAATGCACGAAAGGTTTTAATTTGACACGATTGCAGAGGTGGAATACATAGATAGCAAGTTAGCAAACAAAAATAGAAACAAAGGGATGTGTTGTCAGTAATCAGATGCAAGGACAACATTCAAAACCATATACCATGGAATGGACAGAGTTAAGTAATATGTGGAACAGTGAGTTTTTTGGCAGAGCTAGCAAGAAAGACAAGGAAGAACTCAAAAGTAATAATATGTGGCACATTCTCAGCTTGCATAATGAATTCGATTACCCCAAGGAATAACTGTTTACACAAGTACCCTAAACAAGAAAATAAAGTTTCACGACAAGAGACTTATCTTACACTGGACAATCGATCACTTATGGATCTTCTAAATCTATTAATCAAGCCATGGTTCCCAAGATACTTCTTTTATCTACTTACTGCCTTCTTTGCTTCTAATTCCGTATATTACTACTGTACTGAATTTCAACAAATTCTCACCTGTCAAATCAATGTTATTAAGAAGCTCTCTTATGCCAAAAAGATAAAAAAACGTTTTTGCACATACCCTAAAAGGATTAGAAACCAATCTAGTTAAGGAACACCAACAGATTTCCCCATTGTTTCTAGAAGGTGATGAACCATGCAGCCAACCTAAGTGCAGAAAAGCATACTTTCGAGTAAAATTTGGGTACTATAATTATGAAACATTCAATATGGGACCAAATTTTGGTTTTGCCTGTCCTTCCTTATACGCAATAACTGCATCATAGGGATTTATATCGACCTTTTAAAATGTTGGGTGGAACACGTCTAGGTTGTTTCCCAAAAAAAAAAAAAAAAATAAATACACAAATACAAATTATACAAAAAAATTACCAAATTAGTATTGCTATATCGCATTTTAGAGTGAAGATACAAATATTTCTATTTATATTGCCTCTTTGCATGAAGATATAGTGACCTAGATGTAAAAGACTTTTAGAAGTCTCTGTATTACACGTTAGTTGTATGATACAGGTTTGGGACGATATCACACATCCAATGGGCAATACACGTATAATTATATGTGTATCGCTTGTTAGAAATGCGATGCAGGTCCAAAAGTTTATCACACGTCCAACATGCGGTACATATACAGATTAAAATATATATATATATATATATATCACCTCTAAGATCCAATACAGCAATATTATTCATGTAATGTTTTTCTCTACAATTTGGTTTTGTGAAATTTTTTTTTTTTTTTTTTTTTTTGGAAGTATATTATACATTTAATATTCTCTAAGATGCCAGATATGGCCATCTCTGCACTACTCAGTCAATATGAACATGAGACACAGATACTTGGGATATGTCAGCATAAGCCAGTTGTTTGCAAACCCCTGTTCTATTGTAAGATGCACATCTAAAACTAGCTGTCATGAATCATGATAAGTCACCCTGAAATGGTAGTGCCATAGCATTTTTTTTATTATTCACAATATCATCTGAATTTGGGAGCTCTGCTGCCATATTAGGACACAGCTCCTGCACATAAGAATCGTAACAAGAAAACCTGCAGTATAGAGGTTTTCCAACCCATACTGGTCCCCAACCAACTCCAGCACAGATGATTGAATTTGTAAGAATGAATATGGGACTGCAGAAAATTTACTACTAACACTAACATATGATCTCAGTTCATCAACCACAAGAACCTAGACAAAACCATAATTACAGTACATAAACAAAATGTTTTTGAAACTACGAGATTGTACAAAATTAATTAAATCAATAACACTAAATAAAAATTACAACTTTTAGCTGTACTGTCAACTGTTTAATCACCAAAATTCAACTTTTCTTACCTTTCCACTAAGAATCATCGAACAATAATTTATCTCACTTATATCTATAATTTAATCAACAAATAAAAAAAAATAAACTTTCTAAGTAAATAAGAAGAAAATCGAACAACAAACCTTGGTACTCGAGATTTGAAAACAGAAACACCTGAATCAACAACATTTTCTAGACTGGCTGAACAAGATACCCTTTTGAAAGAATAACAAAACCCAGATTTCCAAATTCCAATCAAACCCTTATTACTAGTACTACTAGTACTAGTCCTCTTGTTTGTGACTGAAAAATGAGTAGGAGCAGCAAACCCAGATGCTCTAGCCATAAGTAACGATGATATATAAGGACAAAACAAGGTGTACTTAGAACACGGAATGTGAATAGCATGTATAGTCCATTAGAGAGGAAGTGATGAAGAGAAAAGTTTGGATTTCTAAGGTGTTATTGTCGATTTCAGGTAAACACATTGAAGGGTCCGAAGACAAAATACAGCACAGAATAAAAATGGGGGAGGGCGATTATGTCAATTGAAATTTGAGCAATCTCCAATGTCTCATTGCTCACCAATCTCTATGTAATGCAATGGAATGAGAAGTTTAATGCAATGTGTGTGTGAGAGAGAGAGGAGAAGGAACATCAACAACATGCCCTGTCTGTTATGTATGGAATGTAGTATTCACAATGAATATTATATATGTATATATATAAAGAGTTTTAGCAGTGCCACTATGTTTCGATAAAAACCTGGGTTATTGGGTAACTTATCAAAGTGAACTCATTAAAAAATGTAGCTTTTCATATTTTGTTTGTATGTTTATTAGTGGCAATTAGGTAGTTAAACTGGTTGATTTAGAATTTGAAAGATTTTTTTTATTAGGTTCAATAGTATCTCTATTAAATTGATTAGCAACATCATTTTATATGGTTTTAACTAATACGGTAAAAGAAGAATTTTTTTAGATATTAAATTTATTAATCAATTTTAAAGTTTTAATACTAAATTAATCAATTTTAAAATTTAGATATCAAATATCATATTTTACCAAAATTCATATGTCATTTGCGATAATTACCTTTTATTATTTATAATTTCCTATCTTAACTACCTATTTTATATATACACACACCCCTTTAACTTGGTAGAATAATGTTCCGTAATTATATATTAATTGTTACTTCAAATATTCCTCTATAATTAGTAAGCACATGTTGGAGATCATAGAGTACATAGTAACAATTATCTTTTTGCTCACAAGATATATAAATTTATTGTTCAAAACTTTTGTTTTGAATTAATTTTTTAATTAGTAATAGGTAAATTATACCAGAAAGTTCGAATGTTTGAGAATAAATTCATTTAAAATCTTAACGTTTGAAAAAGCAAGTTAATTTGAGTCCTATAAACACGTGTGAACAGGAAAAGGATTTTCTGAATTTTAATTAAATATTCTCAATGCACTTATCCAAACATTGGACCTTGTAGTGTAATTTATCCATTAATACTACGTACATTGTGATATTATAGAATAAGCTTCAATAAATATACATTAATTCATTATCCATATGCTTGCATGTGATTTACAAGTACTCACTTATCATGAAGAATTTGAGACAAAAAATACCATATTTGGTATAAGGTATGAATATTTATTGTCCAAAACTTCATATCTCCATCAATCACACACATACACTTGTTTTTATCGAATAAATTTGCATAATTATATATTAATTTCTCATCTGGGTATTTGAATATGATGAATAGGGATACTCTAGATGGGAAATATGAGAAAAGAAGTATTTATTCAATGAGCATGTATATTTACTATTCCAAACATTTTACTACGAACGTGTCCTTATCAATTACAATTGCACCATCTTATAGAATAAACTTTTGAAAATGTGTATTGATTTCTTATCCAGGTGAATGAATATTATTAGTAGGATTGCACTTAAAGCGGGAAGTTTATGACAGCAGATATACATTTATTAGGCATGTATACGTGTCGTTATGAATGTTTCACCTTTTCTTTCTTTTTGTTTTTTTTTTTTTTTTTTTTTTTTTTTTTGGTTGTGTTACGAATTTTCTACCTTAGTATGTTCCTGTCAACATTCAATGGCATCAATTTGCCATGCGTCCAAGTGAGTGCACGGCAGGTACAAGTAGTTTTTAGATTAACTATAATATTATAATAATATATAATTTTCATAAAACTATTTATACATCTGGACTTTTCAAGCTTATACGCCATTAATTAATTCATGAGTTATGCTATTACTATCTGAACTTTTCTTCACATATACATACTTAATCTAGTAAAATAAACTTTCATTATTGTGTATTAGCTCTTTTTTTATATACCAATGTGATTATTAGAGACATATTGGAGGTTAAGAATCTGGAAAGTACAATAAACTTTCATGATTATGTGTTAATTTCTTACCAAAATGCTTGAATGTGGTTGATTGGATATACTCAAAATAGAGAATTCTACACAGCAAACATCTATTTTTTTATTAGTGGGTTCACCAACATTTTAAATAGGAAAATAGTCAAATATAATATTGAATTTTGTATAATAATTCAATTTAGTATATGAGTTTTAAATAATCAATTTAATAGCTAATTTAAATTTTTGTGGCTATTTTTTTCAATATTACTAACATCATTTGTCCTGTTTGTTAATGTGAAAGAAGCAATCTATCAATGTTAATGGTATTAAGGACAGTAGTTAATTCAATGATAACCTCTTCAACTTTTGTAATAGAGCAAACAATGTTAAAAATATAGTAAAAATAACTACAAAAGTTTTATTAAATATTAAGTTAACCATTTGATTTTTTTTTAATTGAATTACTGTCTAAAGTAACAAATTTGACATTTAATCTTTTTATACAAGTGTATGCATCCCGACAACCAAAATCAATAGTATATAAGAGAAGAATGCATAAACATTTGATTACACATGTTTTGTATAGATATTTGATTGATTAATGAATATATATGATTTTTGTAGTTTATGATAAAGGTAATATCAGAAAAAGTATCTGAACTTTGATAAAATATATATGTCATTAGATGTTAAATTTTAAAAATTAATCAATTTAGTACTTAAAGAAAGTTTTTGTGCATACCAAGAGTATCTCCATCAAATTAGCTAACAATGTCATCCTATGTAGTGTTTTTAACCAATACGATGAAGGTACTATTGGCATACACTAGGTATAAATTGATCAATTTCAAAGTTTATACACTAAATTTATCAATTTTAAAACTTTAGTACTTAATTACATATTTTATCAAAGTTCAAATACTATTCATGAAATTCACGTTTTATGATAAATAGAACACTTGGATTTGAAACCAAATAATTCAAATTAAGCTCAGTCAATTGGAACATATAATAGATGTGATTCATTATGCTATGCATCAAAATATTAATAGGTTAATCTAATAATACATAGAATCTAAGTCTTGTGTTTCTTTTTCAAGCGTCAAGCACTAGCTAAGACAGAAGTAAATATAAAACATGTGATTCGTTATGCCATACATCAAAATATTAATAGGTTAATCTAATAATACATAGAATCCAAATCTTGTATTTCTTTTTCAAGCGCTAAGCACTAGCTAAGACAAAAGTAAATATAAAACGTTCAAAGTCATCAATTTTAGTGGCAAAACTAATTGATTATTTATATGTGTATATCTTTTATATCCATGAGCTTTTAAGGATGAATCAATAATCATGTAATCTTACTACATATCTACAAAACATTTATAATCAATTCTTTAATAATGGGTCGATGATGGTTTGATTTGTTTCAATAATGTGAAAATGAATGGAATATGATCCATATTAAGACTTCTTTTCCCTTGCAATTGATGTCTATATTGCAACTAGTTTGTAAGCCAATGGAGAGAGGGATCAGAACAATTCCTCCATTAGAGGGCAAACTGATGTAAAACTAATTTAGTCATCCACTAATACTTATGGGATTATTTATGTTATTTACTTACAAGGGTCTTATATTATAAATATTTGAATTATCAAATTATTGAGACCAAACCAATTAGAAACTTCCTTTATATTAATTGGCTTATGATTAGCTCTGATCCGTTCAAGTGGATTTAATATCCATGATCCACATTTAAATCTATTTTAATTTTCCGTTCTTGCTACTATTGAATATTGATATTTCCAATCTAGCACAGGCGGCTTTGTGAAAGGGAATGGTGGGACAATAGGTTTGATAACGATTGGCTTTCACATGATAGCCGTTCAATATAATATTCAACTTAGTCTTGTATATTTATATAAATAGTGAAGCAATCCTTATTATTTACTCATTTATTTGTGGTGGTTACAAGCTTACCCTCCATTCTTTAAATGCTTTACCTACCAGAGCTTGTGTGGGGATAGTAAATGGTAAGGGAAGATAATGGATCAATACACTTGGTGGTGTAATGATACAACCAATACAGCACAATTTAAAAAAGCCGTAACAGCCATAATAGAGTTGGCAATGAAATCAATTATAATAACATATTTAAATAGTAACAGTTGGATTACAAACAGCATATAAAAGGAGTAATTGGAAAAGAGGGATATCATCCCTAATAATTGTACTAATCTTGAGTCTTGGAGTCAACTGGCACTTAAAGTCCAGTAAACCCTCTTATTTTCCCTTGCACTCAAAACAAAACAAACACAAGTTACACATCTTTCAATAGTTTATACAGATCTAGCAATAAAATACAGATTGATATTGACAAGTTATTTTGAAATCCATTTCGGAGAGTTGAGTACGAGTTACAATACAACAATAACGTAAAGGTGAGAATCACTTATGCTGTTTTGTTTGCAGCAGAGGTTAGATCATTTGCTCTAGTTTTTTTCAGTAAATTAGAAACTCTAGTTTGAGCTTAGCTCTTATTTCTCTAGGATAATTTTATAGAGTACTTTCATTTTTTTGCAATAAAGAGAATTAGAAGTCTGTGAAGATTTGAATGAATGTAAGCCTTAGACTTGTGTCTTCTATTCTTATGAATTTGTTTTTGAGTTGGATCAACATTTTCAATAATATTAAGCGAGTTTCTTTCTGGATTTGTTGTTTCTAAGGCCTATACTATAGGCCTATTATGTAATTAGATTCATTATTAGCATTTGGCAATAAGGACAACTTTTGGATTGTTGGGACTATAGGCTTAAGTATGTTAGCATGGTACATTTAAGAAAGCTGGCTTTATGACATGCAATGACTTAATAAGATTTAGTATAGTTAGCTTAAAATAAAAGTCATTTCTACTATCACCATTTGTTAAGAGATTTATTTAGATATAGATAATGAGATTTAAAATACAATCAAACTATGTCGTCAATAACCAAACTTTGATAATTAAGATTTACTACTCAATAGCGATAATTTTAAAAATAATAAAATGGTCTCGTGTCATCAAAGTATTAAGTTACTTTATGAAATACTTCTTTCTTCTTTCTCCAACTCATCTCTACATATCAGTTATATATTACAAAATTATATAGAATACCAAGCTCATGCTAAATAGACCAAGGCACGAAACCAGTTCAAGAGGTTCCTTAGCCTAGGTTTTTTTTTTTTTTTTTTTTTTTGGGGGGGGGGGGGGGGGGGGGGCCCCAACCTTAGTCCAGTTGTTACTTTCATCACGATGGTGATCATAACATTGGAATCTACGTCAGTTTTAAAATCCACGAGGACGTGACTGGTTATATATCTGCATATACATATATAGTGAATTTGTGGGACAGATCGTCTTTTCAACCAAGACACAGCATTTCAGTTGTTTCATATTAATTTACTTTATTTTGTTTTGGGTAAACTGTCGTTCATATTATTATTTTTTTTTTCATATTATTGAGTATTCGCCTTTTCAAGCAGCCAGTAAAAGTAGTTTACTAATTGGTGTATTCATATTTGGCCAAAAAAAATTGGGTGTATTCATAGTTACGACCATACCTAACTTGGTATGTCTGCTCTTTGAGCCAATCCCAACAGCCCAAATGGACTCATTTTCACTATTTCTACAGCATCCCTCATTACGAATAGAAATGCATAAATGCTGTATCTTTATTCTTTTGTGTTCACATGTTTTGCTTCCAACTAACTCAATTTATTGCCATATTTCAGTATTAAAGGCCTTTCATAAAGTATTTATATTGGGTGTGGAATTTAAATTTGCTTCCAAGTGAAATAGTCAATAGTTTATGGAAAGCAAAACTACCAAAAATCTTAGTGAAAAAAGAAGTGATATTTTATACATTCTAGAAACATTATTTATTGGGATTGTTCAATGGTGCTATAACAACCCAGGTGCAGGTGTAACTTTGGAAACTTGAATAAGTGAATAGCATTTATTCATCTCCAAGTACAGAAATAACGGTGGTTCAAATTTTGTAAAATACAACATTTTTTAAACAAAATTAGGAAAAAATGTAATTTACTCCCTAAACTTTTACTTAGATACAGCATTAGATTTCTTACTATTTTCTTGTTATCGTATGTGATGTTATTTTTGAAGATATATGGTCGGTATATTTTCTCAAGGATTATTACAATTAATCATACTGTATGAATGAGTTACTAACTCTTTATAATTATTATAATTGTTAGAAATGTAGTTTTGTGCACGTGATTTGTATATAAAATATAACTTCACATTGGTTATGTGTGAGACTATGAGTTATCCATGTGTTAAATGCAATGTGGTCTTGATTTATTTTATTTAAGGTAATTTAATTTCAAATGAATATTGTGCATATATAGAAAAGTTTGCTGTGCTGCAGAGAGGTACATGAGGATATGGATCATTTTAATCTAACATCTAAATTTGGCCATATAATTAATGACCACTAACAACAAAATTTTGTATATTGGAAGGTTCTCAACACTACATTTTGATACATAGAGGTCACAAGGTGGTTGAAATTTTATGATGTTACTTTACCTTGACCTCTTGAAACTAGGTGGTACTAAAACGAGTGTTTTTGTGATACTCCAGTATCTGAGTTTTGAGTTATTACTTAGAGATCAAAAGGACATTCAGTGAATTGGTTTAGTAATAGTAGTAGTAGTAGTTTTATTTTGATATGTAGTAAGCTTAGTAATAAAACTCATTATTTGTTGAAAACATGAAATTCCAGCTCAAAGACCCAAATATAAATAGACCTTAGAATTAATGTTTTCTATAACTTATATAATTAATACCAAAAGTTTAGTTAGCATGGAGAGAGTACTTGACTTTTAAGCTACAAAAGGGGACACCGTATCTGCATGTTTACTTATAAACAATTAGTATTGTTAAAATGTCATATTCTCACTATAAATAACCAAAGAGAATAATAAGATAAAAACAAGCAGATACATTGTCTTCTTGGCTACTGTATTTGTAATTTCAAATTGGACGTGGGGATCATGATGGTTGGGCTATTTAACACTTGGGTTGCCAATGGTTTACTAAAATAAAATTGGTATTCCACTCTTATTATCATAAAATATCAATTTTTTCATTTGGTATATATAATATTCTTATAAGAAATGTCTATTTTATATAATATGAAATATACTAAAAAATTTCATTCTTTTCTTTACTAGAGGAATATTTTAATTGAAAAATGTCTTTTATTATAAAAGTAAAGGAATTATTATTCCTTTCTAGCTCCATTCTATTATAATTAACCAAACATAATATTAATAAATTGACATTGGCAACATGTACCTCCACATGATCATCTTCATGGCTTTTACGTATTTGAATGTCTTGAATTTTTGCGGTGTAATTTGGAGTTAAAAATCGCTATTTATTAAGAACTCAAAATTTGAACTCCAATAAATAATGTAACAATGGAGATAAGACATAAAAACACATATAATTTGTAATAACAAGAAAAGTTGTTCTGGATGAAGGCTAAGGATTTTATTGCAATCTATGTAGATGATGTTCTTTTTTTTTTTTCAAGAGTAAACATAAACACTAAGGCATTTAAAAATGGTGCTATATATCTACGGTAGTATATTATAAAATTATATTGAAAGGAAGAGTCCAACTTTATTTAACCAATATTTTATGGGCAAAGCATGTGTTCAAATAAAGAATGAAAAGAAAGCATTAGCTGGCAGTAAGTTCTAGGGCGTGGAAGCAAATGGAAGAGCCGAAGAGGCAAGGTGCGCCATGTTGAACCATAAAGCTAAACATTGACTCCTTGCCCTAGAGCTAGAGCGAAACCCAACGATATTGACAAATTCAACCATATTCCGCTTTTCCGTTCCCATTCATTCATTATAAGGAAATTAATATTTAAAAATAATAAAGATCATGTAATTAAAAATTGATAAAAAAAATTTATAATTCTATAAATAAAATCAGTAATAATAATTTTTGTAGTAAAAAATTTATATTTAAAAATAGTTTTCTTATAATAATTTTATAAGTATATACATATACTCTCAAAACCATATTTACTTTAGTCACTCCACGTATTAATTGCCTTTATTTACCAAAACAAAAGTTACTGTTTGATTTCTAAAAAATTCTATTATAAGAAAAATCTATCCAATACGATATAAGATGGATTAAGTAATCTTTTGCAAAACTTATTACTATTCCTAACATAATCATTTTCCTTTTAAAAACATCCCAATTATAATATAAAGGCATTATTATTTCTTTCGGACATTATTTTATTGCCATATAGGAAACACAAAGGGGGAAAAAATAACAAAAAAAAGATCAACAACTTGGATCAACTTGAGCTTTGAGTAGCTATATTCAAAAAATCCACCATTGATGGTGCCTTAAGAGGTGAGACCCAAACCCTCCAATAATAACTCATATCGATTTTGTAGCGTCTAATGAAAATGTCTTTCTATCCTATGTGACTTGTAACTACAAATGCAAGGGTATAGCTGTTATTTTTTAGTCAATTTATGATCTTTGTTGCCTACAAATTTCTTGAGACAAAACCCTTGAACACATTTGGAAAAGTCCCTGCATGTCATTCATCTTCCCTGAAAGCAAAACCCGAGAGATTAGAAATCGTAATGAAGCAATTTCGTTCTTGTGACTTGTGAAGGCTTGAGATCATTTACCCCCTGCCGATCACTCCTCCTTAGGGTTCAAGTTCACATGTACGTTAATAAGATGTAAAGAATTAAACATCTCTAGCGATTAGAAACACCTACATGTCAATATAATGAATAAACCTTTCAATTTATTAGAGAAACTTCTAAAACCGATATAGACCACTTAAGGGTATAAGAAATTATGCTAGCTAAAATTAGGAAATTTGAATTCTCAATCAAATCAAACCTAAAAAACCGTGAGAGGCCTACTTCAAGATAATGATTATGTACTATGGATAGCTTCCATATTTATATTCTTATTCTTGTTTTTGTTTCCATTGTGAACATAGGAGGAAATATAAGGAAATTCATACCACCTCGAGTTAAATCGGACAAATTGTTGAATACCTAAATTTGACTACCATAACATTAAAAAGAAAATAAAATTAAATTAAATTAATTGCCTCATTCGGCCATATTCTAACTATATGTGTTGGCCAATAGCCTATATCATAGTCACATGTTTAAAATCTAACCTCTAATTAAATAAGAAACAGCTGCATCTGCCTGCATTATTGCTTAAGTTTGGGACTGTTTGGCTATAAAGTGCAATTTATTACAACTAAAATTGGTTGATTAGCACCTTTCGAATTGCGAAAAAAAAATTATGAGCATGTGATAATTCTATTTGAAAATCTCAAGTGGTTTTGGTTACAAACGCAATATATAAATTAACCGATTTCATAATTGTAAATATAAAATTTGACTTATTGAAATTTTGGAATTTTCCGATTTAACATATTAAAGGAACTACAACTTAAGTAACATTTCTCCATAAATATTAATATAAATACGCCATATGTGTCACGCCCTGAGGGTATCTTAGACGGGACAATTCCACCATACACGGTACCCAAGCTTAAGATTAGCTCACAAGTCTCTCAAAAGCTATGATTATCATGTAGAAGCGTATCCTGAATAGATAACCAATAGGCTTGATAGCATTAAATCAATAATTCAATACTACGATAACTAATTCAAGAACTAATAGATAAAGCTAAAGTAATAATAATAATAATAATAATAATAATAATAATAATATAGTAAGCACATATAAAACATAGTTTGGTTTACTGATCTTACAAAATATTACAGAATCTTCCATAAAACTTCGAAAACATTCTTAAGATAAGAACAAAAGAAAAAAACTCTCTAATCCTCACTACCTTCCCACAGGGCCCCATCTCCAAAAGAAAGCTAACTTGGGGTTAGCCTCGTCCTAGCTAGTACCAAATATCATGTGACAGTAAACTATAAGGGGTGAGCAAACCACAGGATCAATGAGATATAATCCTCACTCTATACCATTCAAGAAAAAACAAGAAGTTGTTTAAACAAACATATGCAATGCAATCAAACAATGGCGCAAATATATATAGCCAACCGATAACCATATAATATATATATATATATTAAGATTTACGTCCTTTGAATCCGGGTTGGGGTACATCTACACATTAGCACCCGGACCGCTAATACTTCGAGAATCAAATTTATCAATGAATTTTTCATATACAAAAGAATATACATATAACAATATCACATTGAAGCAAATATCCATAACAATGACCCGACCCAATCCTAAAGATGGGTCGTCTCCCCATGACGATTTAGTTCCCATTCCTAAAACAAGGCCCATGGTACACATTAGGTATATACCACTTCGGTCCTCCATATTCACCATCCTCAGGAACAGTATGGGCTATCCATGTCAAAGTAGTGGTGATGGCCTTCTATGTGCAAATATGCAATGCATGAATATATCTAATTATTATGCCAAGTTCATTTTAACTTCATTTATTGAGCATGGAAGCAAATATCAAACACTTTCATTTCAATTCTAACACAACCAATCTTTATGATGAGATATGATTATGATGTTTTAGCAATCAAAATCAATTATGAGCAACCAAAAAAATTTCTCATTCCCATACAGATTTATTTAGTAATCGTTTCTATTTTACAAACACAACCAAGTATAAAGATCATAGGAATATTCTTATATTCCTATTCCGAATATACTCAAGTCAAACTCAGAGTCAGAATCACCTGAATATATTTGGGAATAGGAATATAAGAATCAACTATAAATGTTTAATGAACTATCTATTCTACAGTTTTTTATTTCTGTAGTTTTGGTACTAAAGCTTTAATCGGCTATAACTATTTCGATTTAACTCCATTTTTGGCATATAAATAGTCGATTTAATACGATATTGTTGTATTTTAAGAACATGTAAAATGCAATCTGTACCGATCTAGTCTAACCCCTAAATGACCTTAAAAGTTAAAAATAACCTTAGAAATAGATATCTTTTCGAGTAGGTAGAAACGACTACTAATATGCAAAAAATTTCGAGCTAAAATGGGCTAGTTATAGCTTTTAAGTTAGAAATTCCTTAACTAAAAAAATGATGTGAATAGTGAAATAAAATTAGAAAATTTAGATAAATTCTTATGAAATACTCATTTCGGTATTTATCTTTTTTATGTAACTTAGAGTTGGAAGATTTGTTAGAGGATTACTACGATTGAAGTATATTTTATGGAAAATAGCCGAGTGAGTTTATCTTCCCTATTTACATACCTAAGCTTGTGTTTCTAGCTTAGTGGCATAGAGGTAGGAAAAAGAAAAATTAGATTGTGCATGAGAATTTTGGTGAAATTATATTAAGTATATCAGAACTCAAATTGTTGTAAATTAAATTCTTGTATTTATACCATGTTCAAGTATTTGCAAATGTTTATATGACATTATATGTTAAGAACAAACTAATAAATTGCTCATGTATATCATGAAGTAGGTTGCATGCATTCACTGCTATACCCTTAGTGGGTCAAGATATAGTGGTGGTAAGTAGAAACCGATAAATCTACAAGTTTTTAGTGACAAGTAGTAGCCGAAAAGATCTACAAAACTTATTTACGCACTATGGTCGTATATGCCTAAGACACCTAATCTCGAATGGAGGGCATAAGTCATTCAAATATATGATTTCCAGTTGATCATATGTATTGTTTGCTCACGTGTTTGATGCATTTCATATGCTCTTTTAACAACTTGTTTGATTTTCCTTGTATGGTACGATATTTTCTCATTAAGCTAGTTATGCTTACACCCTAATAGATTTTTGTTGTCACAGGACCACTTACTTTTGTACCTGAGGTCACCGTTTTTCCAGATAAGATACCAATATTTTGGAAAGCTTTTAGGGAAAATCTACTCGAAGTCTTATATTATACTTCCTATAAAGTCTTTCATATTATGGTTATTTTGGTAAATGTAAGACTAAGAAAGAATTGTTTTGGGGGAATGCCCATGTGTTAATGTAAAGACTATCTATCCTTAAGTTTGATGATGTATGTTTAAGTATGTTTCAATAATGCCATATACTATTATCTTGAACTACATATCCCTTTGGTGTTTCCTATTGTTGTGAAATATGCTTTACATCCAATATCGAAGCTTTTGCATGACTAAGGGAGTCATTCTTAAGCTTTAATATTGAGTGTAGCGGGCTATCACATTTATGGTACTTTTTGTGGTGTGATAGATAGCTAAGATATTTCAACAAGTAGTCAAAAGATATATGTCTACATAAAAGCTAACATCTAAGATAACTAACATTAGAAGATAATCAATGAAGTCTTTAATGATAATACAAACTTTTATGATCAGGAGATTAAAAATCATAAGTAGCAAAGGAAGTCCATTTTAACATAAAATTAGAAACATTAATTCTTCTTTCTTTTTGGACTCACAGCTTTTCTAGCTATCTGTGTTACTCTGGCAAAGTTTTACAACAGGTTCTGCATTAAGTTGATTTTTAGCAAGTTTTATTTGCGGTTGAACAAGAGCAGGCTCAACAACTTATCCTAAAACAGTTTGATCTTGATCAACAAGTTGAGATTAGATGTTTTGAGGTTCCACAGCATCTACTGGAGAAGGTTCTGGTTCTTGTGGTGGTATGGGTTCATCTTGATCCATTGGAGCCTGATCTGGAGCTATATCACCACCATCATCACCCTTAAGAACTTGTTGATCTTCTTGCACTAGAATCTTAGGAAAACTTTGTCCAACTCTTAAACGAGTGGGAGGAAGTCGTCCATTAGATTTCTCTTCAATAGCTTTAGCACTAGAGACTCCATAACACTTTTGAACTCCAAAAAACTTTTCTTTGCAAAGCTTTCCAACTCAGTCATTCTATATTGAAGATTAACAACGTTAGAACTCGTCCTAGCTTTAGAATCATGTTTCCTTAGAGATGGATGCCTTAGAACCCTCTATTCTGATTCGTCTAAAGAGTAATCTATTCGAACTAGAGGTTCATCCTTGATTTCCAAATTTTTTTTATCAACCTTCTTCTTAGTCCGTCTTTCCATTTTTTCCATCTGTTCTTTCTATTTTCTTACTTTTCTATAGAATTTCTTCTTCTTCTTTTTTCCCTTTACAAGCAGCTCCTCTTTGAAAGTTAATCATCCACTTAGGAAGATCTCTTTGTGCATATCTATTATCCATATAAACAACATAATCTCCTAAAAACCATACTTTTCTCCAAACATGAATATTCATGTCATGAAAAATACTTTCTGAGATCTTCTTGGTTGGAATTCAAGAATAATCCTCTTTAGGAAATTTAATACCTTTCTCTTGTAATAGCAACATAATCAAATTTCCATAAGGCTTCTTTGCCTTATTCTCAAACAAATTTCTTAAAATCTTGTTAGCCACATCTACACTCTTTTCTTTTGTTATTCCTAAAATAATTTTCGCCTCATCTACATAAATTTAAGTTCTACTTCCGATTCTGGGGAGAACACAAGAGCTAATGACCTTATCAATTATCCTAACTAGCAGAGAAAACTGAATAACTAACATATTTCCTTGAGATTCAATCTCAAATCCATCATTCAAATACTAAAGTAGTTTCAGTCTGTTCATGTTCGAGATATTCATCATCTCTATCATTCTTCAATCCAATAATACGAATTAGATCATTCTTCTTAATTTCTACAGGCTATTCGCAAACATTTGATTTTAATTTATCCATCCATTTAGAGTCTAGTTTTTCATAAAAGTCCACAATAATTTCACCATGGTCTACACACTTTAAAGAACACAACTTTTTAGAGCAAATCTTTTCTAACATCTCATCAAATATTCTAGGTCTACAAACATGCTATCCATAACCTTTTATTTGAGCAGAAAAAATATCCCAAAAAAAAAAAAAAGATTGAAGGTTTACCTTTTCTTTTCCTTTTTTTTTTTTTGTAGAAACCTTGTTTGCACTTTAATTCATCATCTGTTCGCATATTCTTGGAAGCATCATTGTCTGACTTATTAGACTTTGTTGATGCCTTTTTTTCCCTTCATTGTGAAGAGATTCTTGAGATTTCCCATGATCAAAAGATTATGAGGAATCCTCATCTTGAATTTCCATGGGAATCTATATGTCCTTTTTCCACGAGATAACATTGTTGTTGTTCTTGTTGATTTTCGTGGTGTCGTCACTAGAGCAGAGATTAGTCTTGAGATGAATGAAGTTGTTTGGTGCGTATGAAAATAAGGAGGGAGATTTGCCTTTTATAATATTTGAAAAGGATTAAAAATCTGGTACGTATGATTTAGGGTAATGACTAGATAAGTGTGAATCCTCCTCTTTATTTAAGACTATCCAAGATTATATTAATGTACTAATATTTAACGAAAAGAAAAGCAAAAACCTATTTCATTTCTAATAAATTCAAATATATTTTTATCTAAACGTTTTGTAAAAACATCATCCCATTGAAATTTAGTATTTACAAAATCAAAATTTGCATCCCCATTATTAGCGTAATCTCTTATAAAGTGATGCCTTACTCCAATATATTATATCTAGAGTGATGAACTGGATTTTTTGTAAGATTAACAGCACTTGTGTTATCACATCTTATTGGAATATCGTTGCAGATAAAGCCATAATCACGTAATTGTTATTTAATCCACAAAACTTGTGAACAACAATTTCTAATTGAAACATATTCTACTTCAGCTATTGACAAGGCTACTAAATTTTGTTTTTGGGATGACAAAGATACAAGTTTATCCCCTAAAAATTGACAAATACCAGAGGTACCTTTTCTATTTGTCTCGTAACCTGCATAATTAGTATCTGAATATCCTATTATATTAATATTTTGATTTTTATGATACTAAACCCCTAATTTGGTAGTGTAAGATATATATTTAAAAATTCTTTTGATAGCTGTTAAATGTGTTTCAACTGGATTTGCTTGAAATCTAACACACACACAAACAACAAATAATATATATGGTCTATATGTAGTTAAATATAACAGAGAACCAATTAAACTTTGGTAAAGTTTCTCATTTACCTTTGTACCCATAATATTAGTATCTAACCTTACTAAAGATGACATCGGAGTAGCAACTCCTTTGACACTCTCAAATCTAATTTTTTTAAGCATCTGCTTAGCATATTTTTCTTGATAAATAAATATTCCTTGTAAAGTTTGCTTGATTTACAATCCAAGAAAGAAGTTCAGTTCTCCCATTAAGGACATTTCAAATTTAGTTTGCAATAACTTTGAAAATTCCTTGCAATATTTTTCATTAGTCAAACCAAAGATTATATCATCTACATAAATATTTACAAATAAAATGTCATTTTCATTACTTTTAATGAAAAGAGTCGTATCAACCTTTCCTCTTGAAAATTTGTTTTTAATGAGAAAATCACTTAATCTTTCATTCCAACCTCTTAGAGCTTGTTTCAAACCATAAAGAGTTTTTGTAATTTAAAAACATGATCCTCTTTAGATAGATCTTCAAATCCTAGAGGTTGTTCAACAAACATTTCTTCTTTTATATATCCATTTTAAAATGCGCTTTTTAATCTATTTGAAATAATTTGAAATTTTTATAATAAGCATATGCTAATAATAATCTGATAGCTTTTAATCTAGCAATATAAGCATAAGTTTCATTGAAATTAATACCTTCTTCTTGTGAATACCCTTTAACAATAAGCCTTGCCTTGTTCTGGATTATCTTACCTTGTTTATCAAGTTAATTTTTGAATGCTCATTTTATTCCAATAATAGATTTTTCTTTCGGTCTTGGAACAATTGTCCATACCTAATTTCTTTGTAATTGTGCTAACTCTTCTTGCATAGCATTAATCCAGTTACTATATGTCAAAGCCTCATTCACATTATTAGATTCAATCTCAGATAATAAAGTAAATTAATTTTCAACCTCTTGTAACTTTGATCTAGTTTAATTCCTACCAAGCACTTATTCTAGAGGATGATATGATTTAAATCTCCAAGGTCTAGAAGATTCGGTTTCAACTTGTTTAGGTTGAGTAGTACCTTCTAGTAAACTGCCAGAATGATTGTCTAACAAACCTTCTGTTGTAATGTCTGTTTAACTGTCTATTTTACTATCTGTAAAACTTTCCTTTTTAGGTTCCACATCATTATTATTTTTTTATTTACAAAATCATCATCATTATCATTCATGATTGGATCATCAACAACTTAACATTTATAGATTCTTCTACTATTCTAGTAACTTGATTAAAAACAAGAAAAGCCTTACTAGACATTGAATAACCAAGAAATATTCCTTTATCGGCTCTTTCATCAAATTTGCCAAGGTTTTGTCTAGATCTCTTGATGAAACATTTCATTCCAAATACGTGAAAATATGACACATTTGTGTTTCTGCCTTTGTACCTTTCATAAGCTATTTTCTACATCAAAGGTTTCACATAAACACGGCTAGAAATATAATAAGAAGTAGATACTACTTCAATCCATAAATATTTAGCTACATTATTTTCATTTAGCATGCTTTAAGCTATTTCTTGTAAAACTCTATTTTTCCTTTCTATAACTCTATTTTTTGTGAAGTGTATGGACTAGAAAAATTAGGTTTTATAACATTTTTTTCATAATTAATAAAACTTTCATTTTCAAATTCTTTACCAGATCATTTCTTAAACCTATGATTGAAAAACCTTTTTCATTTTACACTTATTTCAAAAAAATTGCAAAAGCATCAAATGTATCACTGTTATTTCTAAGAAATAAAACCCATGTAAAACATGAAAAATCATAAACTATAACCAAACCATATTTATTTCCACCCAAACTCAAAGTTCTTGTTGGACCAAAAGGATCAAGATGTAAAAGTTTTAATGGCCATTGTATATAAACAATATTTTTTTATTTGTGAGAAGTGGAAACCATTTTAATTTTCAAACATGTGTCATATTTAATATCTTTAAAAGAAGAAATTTTTTGTAAACTAATAACAAGTTTGTTTTTTAAAAGATTTTCTAGATGTGAAAAATTAACATGTTTAAGTTTTTTGTGCCAAACAAAGTAATGGTCATTTACCGTTAAGAAACACCTTTCAACAGCCACTCTTCTTGGTTCAACCATATAAATATTTCTTTTCTGAAAACCTTCAAAAAGTTTTACTCCATTTTGTTCAAACGCTTCTACGTGTCTTCCAAAAATCATTTTATATCCTTTTCATAGAGTTGACTAATACTTAAGAGGTTATGTTTCAATCCTCTTACGAGAGAGACATTCTCAATTGTTCCAGGGGGAAAACCTACTATACCAGTTGCTATTATCTTGCCTTTACTGTCATCTCTAAACTTGACATAACCTTCATTTTTCTATTTTAAATCTGTAAACAATGAAACATCTCCTGACATATGTCTTGTACAACCACTATCTAGATACCACAATCCTTTTAGCTTTGTTTCATGTTCTTGCAATCAAAAAGAGATAATCAAAACTTTTTGGAACCTAGACTAGCTTAGGTCCACTATAGTTCAAGCTTGTGTTGTGTTGGTTTTTCACTCGTCGTTGGCTGAGCTTGTTATTCGTGTAATAACAATATTTTTCTATATGTCCATACTTATTACAAAAGTAACATACATAAGTGTTAGATGTTACTGGTCTTTTCTAATATCGATATGGTCTCCATTGATATTGATATAAGCTTATCTTATTTGGTTGATAATGATACGATCTGGTATTACCTTCACAATGTCGTCTGTTATAGCTTTTTTTACTTTTGTCTGTTGTTCTGTCTATAAATCTATCTGTAATTCTTACTAACGTTCATTTCATTTTGAACAACAACTTTATTCGTTTTATTTTCCTTTTTGCTTGTATCAATATTCTCTTTAGTGACTGATTCTTTTCCTTTAACGAAAATTGTTTTCTTAGCTTGATTTAAAGACTCAGCCTTATTTTATCCTAATCTTTCTTTTGAGTTACTTAATCTTTGAGAAGATATTAACTTTTGTAATTTTTCATCACTCTTGAAAAACTTGGTAAACATAGAACTCAAATCTTTTGAAACATCACCAATTCTTACTTTACGCTCTTTAATCTCATTTCTCAAATTATTATTCTCAATTGTCAACATATCTTGAACTTATCTTAGACTTTTGTCATTCATATGTAAAACGTTGGTGTCCTTTTTGAGAATATCATTTTCATCAAACAACAATTGATTAGTATGGCATACTGCTTTTTTTTTTTTCTTTTTTCAAACACTCAACCTTTTCATTTGCTTTAGATAAAGCCTTCACGAGTTGTTTAACTTGTTTTCTAAAGCCATCAGGCGTATCACTTTCAGATTCAGAAGATACCTCAGATTAAGCCATGAGATAAAGATTTTCTTCTTCTTAATTGTTTAACCTAGCCTCTGACTTGACGTCTGATTCATCAATATCACTTTAGGTTGACATTAATGCCTTTTGTTTCTTCTTATACTTCTCCATCCTTTTTATTAGTACTAGACATTCATACTTGATATGTCCAGGCTTCTTGCATTTGAAGCAAACGATCTCTTTCTTTTTCTCCTTCTTTTCTTCCTTCTTTAAATATTTTTCTGATACCAAACTTATTGATTAGAAGTAAAACGTTTAGATCGATTAGAAATCATTTTTCTTCACAAATTTTGAGTCTCTTCAAACTAAGAGAGTCAAATCATCATTGTCTTCCTTACGGTTTAATTCTTTGTCTGTCTCAATGGTTTACTCAATAGCCTTAAATGCTATAGATTTTTTGGCCTACTCTTGATCATTCATGTGCTTTAGTTTTGATTCATAAGCTTGAAGCTTTTCATGAATTTGACTCAATGTTAGTTTATCTAAGTCATGTGCTTCCTATATTGCATTTGTCTTTCAATCCCATGAACTAGGTAAAATTTGCTTGATTTTCTTTACAAGCTTACTGTCATCAAACATTTTACCAAGCAAAGCAAGTTCATTAGTAATCAAAGTAAATCTATTAAAAACATTAGATATATTTTCACTAAGTTAGAATCTAAACGGTTCATGATCCTACATGAATGCTCCTCTTCTAGTATCCTTGATTATTGCAGCACCTTCATAGGTTTCACACAACTTGTCCAATATCTCCTTAGTAGATTTGCATGAAGAAATCATTGTAAATATAGCTTAAGAGATACTCATTAGGAGTAAATTCTTTACTTTGTTGTTCACTTTTGCCTTTTTCTTTTCTTCATCTACTAGGATTAGATTATTGGTGAGAATAAGTTATCGATCACCAAAACTAGATAATTTCCCATGAAGTGAAATTAGTTGCTTTGATATAAGTTTCCATCCTGCATTTCCAGTAAGAAAATTAGTTCCATCAAAAAATGGCATGCAATTGGATGGTATCGTGATTGTGTTGTTAGTCATTGATCAACTCTTAAAATCATAAGAGTCATTACTCTGATACCAAATGTAGGTCTCGAAAGGCTAACAAGAAGGGCAAGGGGAAGGTATGAATTGTTAGACTAAAAACCTTTTTGAGAAAACCAATAACAATTTCACAAATATAACTAAAAAAAATTGAACTTTATTTTTTTTATGCTTTTTTGATAATGCACATGATAAATAGATAATAAAAAAAAAATGAAAGTACACAAAAGTAAAGGAGATAGTCAATTTATAAAGGTTCCTTCTTATGAGTCAGTCCTCTCTTTTAGCTCCACTATTAGGGATTCGATTTTCCATACCAGTCGTTCTACTAATCTAACAGTAAAAAAGAATTACAATCACCAGTAGCTCTTATTCCGTCTTTCTAGCCTACAACTCAGCTAAACATAGATTACAAGACTTTATAATCTAACTTTTAAGCTAATCCTCAGTTTAAAAGATAAAGGAATAAAATCGTAGCAAGGGAAAATATACGATCTCTAAGATTAAGCACAAAACATAAAAGAATGAATAAAGTTTGTAGTGTCTATTCAAGTGTTTGTATGCTTGCTCGGAAGATTTTTGCGTTTTGTCACGATAAAAACTTTTGATTGATCCTTCCTTGTTTCTCTTCAGGATGAGTTGAATATACATATATATATATATATATCTCTTCATTTTTATTTCGGCTTCTTCAAACCTTTTTTTTTAATTCAAACGAATTGAATAATCCTTAGATAATGTTGATATCCCCATAAAAGTGGGATAATATCGTCTTAAATTTTAAACTGAATCCGAGCTTACCTTGATCAGCTTCTTTATCAACAAATGCACTTGATACTTGAAATCTTCTTGATTGGATAAGATCTCGATCTTGAGAAAATTTGAATAATCTTCAGCTTGAAAAAAATCTCTTTAACTTCGAGATAAGGCTTAACAAAAAAAGAAAAAAAAATTATATTCATCTATCAGGTGTCATCTTGAAACAAAACATATTTGTTCCGACTTTAACTCTTAAACATATTTTTGTTAATTTCTAATCCTCATTGGATTTTGGAATTTGATCTTCATTAATCTTTGTAAATCTTAAAATGAAACTTTGTAGGTTATCAAAGATAAAGAATTCCCCATAGATTATTTTCCTCCTAATGTACAACGAATTAAGTGCATTACCTAAATATACTTAATTAGTGGAGTCGGGGCTTTAAATAATCCCTACTTGAATTTTCGTATAAGACTTCAACCATCTATTAAAAATGTCTACCAA
The DNA here is from genome assembly GCA_024138025.1 of Combretum micranthum. Taxonomy (NCBI): domain Eukaryota; kingdom Viridiplantae; phylum Streptophyta; class Magnoliopsida; order Myrtales; family Combretaceae; genus Combretum; species Combretum micranthum. Next base: position 335,653 of record JAMXBD010000920.1, on the reverse strand, counting down.
TGTGTTTGTTGATTTGTCTGGTTAATCATCTGATAGACTGTCTGCTTGATTATCTGAATAAGTATCTATAAACTGAATACCTTTGATCTACACACTTAAAGCAGATTAATTATATTTCTTTTAACCTTTTTATTATCATCAAAACTTTTTAGGAGAACTCAACACTAAGAACATGATTGATAGATGACTTTGACACAATTCTATATGCTAAAACCTACCTTTTTTTTATTCTTCAACATTTGCATTAAATTGAAAACTTCAAAGTACGTGTATTAAATTGGATTTTCATACAAAGTTTGAATACAAAATTTGATATTTACTCTTATTAGCTATTATAAAATTGTATGATTTAAATTGTGATTTTGAAAATTTTTTAAATTTAACTTGTGGAAATTGCTATTATATTATATTATAACACTCTCCTTCACATGTGGGTCAGGACTTTGACTTTTTACTAAGATTAATCAAGTGGATGACTTAATTTTAATAAGTTGTAAATAGTGCGTATACAGGGATTCGAACTTAAGACCTCCTACTCTAATACTATGTGAATAGAAATCATGAATCAACTATTTATAATATTTAATGTATTGTTGAAAACAACATATGTGAGAACAATATGTTATAACTTATAAAATTATAATATTTTTATATGATTAATTACTTTTGATTTATCTTTTCCTTTATTTTTAGCGCACACACAAGGATACACAAGGTATCCCTTTCTTTTATCTAAGTTGTCATATCATCATGATTTCTATATTCGCATCTTTTAAATTCGTCGTGTTTCACATAGGAATAAAGTAGAAATATTACACATTAAAGCTCTTATAAATTTCTTTATTCAGACCTGTTATAAGATGAATAATGGCAAAAACGAAAAATGATAAAACGCACACAAGATATATGTGGAAAACCCAAATCGGGAAAAATCACGGGCAGAGGAGAGAGAATTCACTATATGTCGATAATGGAGTATAAAAAAGAAAGAGTTTCAAAAATACAAATCAAAACTCTCTCATTTTCTCACTCTCTCACAAACCCTAACAAAACACATATTTATATGTGTATACAGCTAGTCGACAATAAATACCAAAATTATGTCTCTTAAATATATAATGAATGAATAATAAATGTATAGTCAAATATTCATTCATTATACAAATGCCAAAATTATGACTCTTAAATGTATAATAAATGAGTAATAAATGTATAATCAAATATTCATTTATTATATATTTAATTACAAAAAATGGCTACTAAAAACGGATTACAAACTCCAACAAGACCAAAAACTCTTGAGAGTTAAGTTGACAATATTGCATGTATCTAGATAGTAAAAAATCCAAGAGTTGTTATCATTATTGAGCTTCTATTGACTTACCATTTTCATTGGTAATCCACATGGGTTTTTCCCCCCCTAAAACCTGGATTCCTATTTGAAATAAATTAAAGAATTTTACTAAGTGAATTATTAATACAATGTATAAGGTAAGATTAAGCGGGTAATCCTGTTATATAAGATATCCACCTCGACCTTGTTCGATCAGGTTGGTTTTAGGTGGGCATTAAGGATCAATGGGTAGGCTTCGCTAGAAAATTTTTGGAACCTACTCCCACATGATAGGATATAGGTATGAGCTTTTAATTCCCTGTACCCATTCTAATACCTATACTTTACTTAATATAGGGTAAAAATTTCTGGGTATCTATATCTATCCTACAAGAATTGTATAAAATAATATTAAGTTATTAACAATAAAATAGTGCTATTTATTTCTAATAATTTTTTTAACATCAATATTATTTAGAGTAGTGACACTTCTTCGTTGTTTTTTCTATTTAGTTTTTAATAGTGCTACAATCTTTTAATTATTCTCAACCTGAAAATATTTTATGTATTATAAATTAATAATTAAATTAAAAATGCAAATCTTTTAATAAATTTTTGGTGCATTTATTCATTCTTTTACAATGTTTATCATTTTCCCTTTTTCTTTTTCCTCTTAAAGAAATTGGCTTCTTACATGGTTACGATGTTGATATTTTCCTCATACTACTACTTTTATATTTTTTATTTTTATTTTATTGTTCGATGTCCATAAAATTTAAAGTTACCTAATTTTTTCTAATACTATTGTACACCAAAATGGTTTATTAATAATATAAATAAGAGCAAGGATAGTATGAGATTATGCGTACAAAAAAGGTACATCAAAATTCATCAATTGATATGTGAAAGCAATTAGTGATGGTATCGATATTAAATAATATTTAAGTTTCTTTCTATACTCCAAAAGTAATTTTGCTCTAGTATAGCTTCCACAGAGTACCCTATAGGTTTTATAGGATATAAGGTAAGTATAAAGTGGTACATGGTAGGTTTTTAGTATAAAATTTTATACCTTGTACCTTACAAGGTAGGGTGTGAATAGTACTTCATACCCTATCCAAGTATAAACTCAAATATATAATTTGTTACTACATAGACCTTCTAGTGACTTACCATTTTCATTAATAATCCACATGTTTTTTTCCCTCAAGACCTGGATTCCTATTGGAAATAAATCGAAGAATTTTACTAAGTGAAATATTAATACAATGTATAAGGTCAATATATAATTTGTCACCACATAAACCTTCTACTGTAAAATCCTTAACTAATAGCAGATTTTCATGATTCATAAAATCTTCATTTTTCATAATTCATAAAATCTTCATTCGTTTCAAAATCACTTCTTGTGTGTCATATTTACACATATACAAAGTTGAGAAATCATGGAGAGATCACATTCTATTGTTTTTTAATCGTGTTATTGGTCATTTGTTCTTGTATGTATGCTCATTTTTCATATGCAATAGATTTTAAATCCTCACAAATATTCTATTTAAATGCATTTTATATACCTTCATTCCAAGCATTATTCATCTTTTGTTGTATATATTCTATTTACATACATTTTATATCTCTTCATTCCAAACATTCATGTTTTGTTGCGTAATTTTTTCCTTATTGAATAATAAATATGTTGTTCTTTTTTTTTTTTTTTTCCGATTTCAGCCTTTTGCATGGTGTTGTGCCAAATTCCGCTATTTCCATGCGAGACCGACAAAGATTGTAGACCATTCCCATGTCTATAGGCCATGGGCACTACTCCATTTTGTTATCATAGAAAATACTGCAAGTGCAAGGAAAGAGCAACAACAATCGTGCTGCCTTAGCTTGCTATCTGATTCTAAAATCCAAACCATTAAAATTTGATTTATCATCCAATATATTTGTTAATTTATAAAGAATAGAATACATATAATTGAGGGGACAAGCAACCTATTTTACAACTTCACATCCCAAACCCAATGAAGAATCCAAGGGACTCACTGGAGTGACTCTCCTAGCAATACTATAATTGAGGGACATAGAATGTGAATTAGTTTATTATAAAGATGTAAGCAAATTTATGACTAAATGAGGGGAAAAACCTCTAACCATTGATTATCGAACAGTCCTCTGTCGAGTCTTTCTTTCACTATATCCCCATTTAAATGTTTATTGAACCAAGTATATGGTACTCCTTTATACCCTATGTCTATCAACTGGCAATCCGAAATCATGCTTAAGAAATTCCTCATCTTCCAACTAGGTTTATCCCTGCCTCAGGATTTTTATTCCTCGCTGAATATCTCACTTAGATCTTTACATAGCATCCTTGGCATGTTCACGTAAATGATATATTCCTTTATTTCAAAGCCAAAGCTTTCCCAAGTAACCTGGGTTGCCATAATCGGCCAACAGAAAAAAGAAAAAAACTGGTATGCCTGGCAACTATACACGGTGCAACATCATATATATGTAATCTTTTGATAGTTGGCCTGATTTTGAGGATATAAATTCCTAAAGTAGTTCTATGATGGTCTATCATCTTATTTTTTTTTTTTTTTTGGGCCGGAGAAGACGCCACAAGGACGTCGTTGTATTAATCACATATTGTCCAACAAATTACAAACGGATTCAGAAAAAGAAGGTATAAAATTCAAAGAAAGTAGTTCCAGGAGAGAAGATGGTGGAATAATCCACCAGTCAACAGGGCACAATCCCTTCCTATAGCCGGAAGCACCCTATATGCTACAAAATTGGCAGACCTATTCACAAAGACAAAATTAACAGACTTAACCTGAAAAGAATCAACTAAAACACGAGCTTGATCAAAAAAGGTCTAGGTATCTAATGTAAAGATGCGGCAGACGTCATGCCATTCCATTGCAGAAATTAACTCCAAAGCAAGGACAAAAGCCTGGGCTTCAGTAGCCTCTGGGCTAGGGAAAACACGAGCTTTGCCGCACTTCTTAGCAGGATGCCAACAGAAGAACGGGCCACAGCTGCAATACCAGATTCCACGTCCGAGCCCACCACGATCCATCTACATTCACCCATACACAGTTCTGCAAACTGGACATGCCACATGCATCAGATAACCTTGATTTCTTCTCTAAATGACACGCCATGCCTCGGGAACAAACATCGGCTGGATTTGTACTGTTGAAGCTTGCTGACAGTAATTCTCTATTATATTGCTGATACATCCATTTATAGTCGAATTCCAGACAAATTGATCATCTTCCTTGAGCTTAGAAACAAACAACTTCCTCCAAATAAACCAGATAATATCCACCAGCCCAGACAAATCATCATCCTCAGTAAAAGCTTGAATACACATATCCAACCAGGCAGGCAAGGATAGGAGACTCCACTTATCCACAACCCATCCAACGGCTCCTTGCCAAATATACTTAGTCCATTCAGTACAGAAAAATAAACGTTCGACAGTCTCCTCCTCTTGACAAAAAGACCAAAACTTGTTTGTGCTTACATGTCGAGCAAACAAATTAGCTGCATTTGGCAAGGAGTTTGAAAGAGCTCTCCAAAACAGATGAATAAATTCCAGTAAGGTCTTTAAACTCCACTCACATACACAGTTCTGCAAACCGGACATGCCACATGCATCGGACAACCTGCTCCCAGGAAAGACGCCAGCTGAATGTGTTAGAAGTAACGACTGAGAAACAATGGCACAACTTGATGTCTTCTCTAAATGACACACCACGCCTCGGGAACAAACATCGGCTTGGATTTGTACCGTTGAAGCTTGCTGACAGTAATTCTCTATTATATTGCTGATACATCCATTTATAATCGAATTCCAGATAAATCGATCATCTTCCTTAACCTTAGAAACAAACAACTTCCTCCAAATAAACCAGATAATATCCACCAGTCCAGACAAATCATCATCCTCAGTAAAAGCTTGAATACACATATCCAACCAGGCAGGCAAGGATCGGAGACTCCACTTATCCACAACCCATCCAACAGCTCCTTGCCAAATATACTTAGTCCATTCAGTACAGAAAAATAAATGTTCGACGGTCTCCTCCTCTTGACAAAAAGAGCAAAACTTGTTTGTGCTTATATGTCGAGCAAGCAAATTAGCTGCATTTGGCAAGGAGTTTGAAAGAGCTCTCCAAAACGGATGAATAAATTTCCACAACTTACTATTAATCACAAAGGAACTAGAGGCCTTATTCTGATTTATTATATTTGTCGCAGCATGCAGAAAATGGTAAGCTGACTTTACTGTGAAATCTCCAATCCACGAAAAGGGCCAAATCAAAATGTCCTCAGCATCTCTCACAATTGGTATTTGTCTAATAGCTTGGATCACCTCATATGATATGAGGTGTACAATACACTTTAATTTCCACTCTAAAGAGTGCCAATCCACCAAATCCTTCACAGTAACCCTCACATCAATCTCATTCCCCCTCTTTAAGTTAAAACCATCCACACCAGGAACCCACCAATCACTACCTCCCATCACTCTCCATAAAGCCCCATCAAATAGCACTTTTCCTCCTCAAGAATGCTACTCCAGACCCAAGAGTTCTGACCTCCACTTATGGCATACCTAAACTCCACATTCGAAAAATAGATTCCTTTTAAGAAGCTTACCCATAGTGCCTGTGGGTTATGATGTACCCTCCATGCTAGTTTAGCTAATAAACTGAGGTTGAAGCCCATTCCACCCACCACTTTGGCTCGAGTAAGTTTCTCCCAATTAACCAATGGACTTTAGATTCATCTTGTTTTTGAACCCACCAGAATTTTGCTAAAATAGAGTTGACTTGTTGGCACCATTTCTTAGGGAATTTAAAAATTTCCATAGAATTTGTCGGAATTGCACACGCAACCATCTTAATCAACACTTCTCTCCCGGCCTCTGTCAACAAACTTTGTTTCCATCCTTTCAACTTGTTTAGAATCTTCTCCTTGACAAAAGCTAAGGCTTCACATTTTGATTTCTCCCAGAACGCTGGAAGACCAAGATATTTCCCCCGGGTCAGACGAATTAGGGATACCCAATGTTTTGCTGATTTCCACTTTACAGTACTCTGGAATATTTTTACTGTAGAACACTGCAGATTTCTGGAAATTAACTAGCTGACCAGATGACAAGCAATATTGTGTATCAAGTGTTTCAACCTTCTAACATTCTCTGCCTGCGCGTCTACAAAAGAGAAAGAATCATCTGCAAATAGCAAATGTGTCAGAGGTGGACAGCTTGGTTTGATTTTAATTACCCTAATCCAACCAGTATCAGCAGCTTTTAAGAGACCTTTGGACAAAACATCAGCTACCAGTGTTTGATTTCTAATTGCTGTTGATGTTTTACTTTGGAACTGAATCATTTCAATATAAATATGGCACTAATTTACTTACAAAATGTGCCATCTTATGAATTAGATATAGTATTCTTCTAATTACGTAAATGAACTATTTTTCACGTATATCAATAAAGCCATTTTTCACTTTGGCCAATGGTTATCACATGGCTATGTGTTATCTTAAATTTAGGACGTGTTTACTTTTAAAATATTTTAATTTTTCATGAAACATCTCAATGAATAATGAAAAATTATCAAAACAATGTTTGCACAAGGGAAAAAAAGAAGAATAAACTCTTAAATTTCATACACATTAACTGTATTCAGAAATGTTTAGGATTCAAATTGTGCAAAACATATATCTTTTTTCTTTTTTTTTTTTAAGAAAGAACTTGGAATTGAAATAGGGAATGTGATAATTTGACGATTTTAAGATGTATAATTAACCTAAAAGCTAAAAGTTTTTGGATCTACTTCAATGTATCTGTCCCAAAATATATTGTACCAATTTTGTGACAAAGTATTAAGTGTGAAATTGTGAAAATTTTAGTGATAAAACCTCGCACATAAAAAGGTATGTCTCATAGATTTATATTTAAAAGAAAGTTATGGTTAAAAACAGAAAATCTAACCAAAAGAATGAATAATAATTAAAAAATACTACTAATAAAATCATAAATAATAAAATGTTTCTCAAATGATACTTAACTTTTTTTAAGGATAAATCACAGCAACTAAAATTAGCTAAGTCTAAAAGGTTGGAAAGACAAGTCAAATCCACTATCATTACAAATATGATAAATTCGTATGAGTAATTGCTAATACAGTAAGAACAATCTAAAATTACAACACGGTCGTACTTGGTGGTTTCATGCACTCGCAGAATTTTCCTTTATAACAAATGCAACTAGCTGGCAGTAAACATGGGAGTTCGAAGCAATCTTTGTCGGTGTTCCATGGAACAACTGGAATTTGGCATAACACCATCCATAACGCTGAAATCCAAAAAATAAAATAAATCAATATAATTTAAGTAAAGGATTAAGTTAAAAAAACGTCTTGAACATGTAAAAATTACACAAGAAAAGATGAGCATTTGGATTCAAGAGACATAACATCTATTGAATTGGAATATTTGTGAGAATTTAAAATGTATTGTACATGAAATATAAGGATGCATACATGAAAAAATAACCAATGATAGTACGGTTAAGACAACAATAGAACTTGATTTCTCCATTATTTCTCAACTTTGGTTTATGTACGGATATGACACACTAGAGTGTTTTTTGAGTGCAAAGATTTAGAAGATTATGAAATTCGGATTACACAACTCGATGATTTTATAGTAAAACATTAATGTAGGGATGAGTTGTACATTTGACCAATTAAATTGCAATGTTAATTCACTTGCTAAAATTATCGATCTATTCCTAATTTAAAAATCCGTTTTAAGGAAGTTACTTATATGGATTACCAATGAAAATGGCAGGTCAATGGAAGCTTAATATATATGTATTGCCTATTGCCTTTTTTTTTTTTTTTTTAACTATTGATATACATGTAATGCAATCAACGAATGTATTTATGTTTATCAATGGTCAGCCTAATGGTATAAATATTAATCATCTAAGTGGGCAAGAAAAGGTTACAATTTCCCCTTTATTATTGCAATCGCAATTTTATATGTATGCTTTTCTTTGAATAAGGTGATAAGACTATACTTAAGGGAAATTCCAAATAACTCCACCAATTTTTTATTTAAATATAGATATATCCTTTAAATATTCAAACAAGCATACCAATAAATTAAATAGATATTTTGTTTTGACAGGTTAAAAAGATGAAACCTTAATTAGTCCCAAAAATTAGGACATTAATTACAAATCATAATAACAATTATATTTTCCACATAAAACTTCTCCATTTTGGGTAACTGCCATGCATAAATATGGTATCAAAGTTTTAGATTGGTATATAAAGATACATGCTTAGGTTAAAAAAGGAAAAGATTATATGTATTCAACCCCAATTTAATTTATTCAAACCCTATTTAATTTCATGATTTTAGGGATACCAAAAATATTTTACATCCATATGCTAAAAAAGGAAAAATCTATTTAATCCTTATTTAATTCTATTCAAATCCTATTTAATTTCATAAAATATTCGTGGAAAAGTCTATATCTTTTCAACCCCTATTTAATTCTATTCAAACCCTATTTAATTTCATTATTTTAAGGATATCAAAAGTATTTTATATCATTTCAAGGATACCAAAAATATTTTATGCCCATATGCTAAAAGAGGAGAAGACTATATCTATTTAACTCCTATTTAATTATATTCAAACCCTATTTAATTTTTGATTTTAGGGATACGAAAAATATTTTATGACCATATGCTAAAAACATTATATTAGAAATATTTACACTAAGAATATTTATACCAAAGACACCAAAGGAGTTTATTTTGCTTTAATACTATAGATATTCTAATTAAAGTCTGGTGAGTATTTTCATCATTTTAGGATTATTTGCCAACTTATTAAAGTTTTTTTTTTATTAATTTTAGTCGATGTCAATTTACCAAAATTAAGGAGAATGATTTCAACATTTAAAAGTTTACGGTATATTCGTACTTATGTTAAACTTTGGGGGTTATTTGCATTACCCTACCTATTTTTATAATTTTTCCAATCTGACATATGACAAGGTTAAAAGATAGAGGAATACATACATAGGAAAATGATCCTCTCAATTACCTTCTCAAAATTTACCTCAATTTAACTCTGTAAGATTGCCAATGGTTTTATTGGCAAGTGGCATAAATAATACCAGCTTCCTTCCTTTCCTTAAAAGTTAAACTACATAGTGGTAAACTAGTATTTGGCAAAAAAAAAAAAAAAAATAGTAGTAAACTAGAAACGAGGGAAAAATTCTTTAAATTTGCCACATTTTATCATATTGAAATTAGCCAATGGTCTTATAACGTAGTATAGAAATGTAACTAGGTAAGCTATTATAGGGTTTTCGACTCGTCTGATCTGTTAAAACCCTATCTGGGTTTTAGGTCAGATTTAGATATATAGTAAAAACCCTATAAGGTTATAGAGTTAGATTTATATTATATAATAAACTCATGGATACCTAACAACCCAGCATTATAATCTAAAATAAATAAATGAAAACATTACTAAAAGAGTAAAGAGAGGAAAGAAGACATGAATGAGCTAACAATTTTCTTACCTCCTAATGATGTTTTTTTCTCTTATGTCTACTGACTAGATATGAATTTTAGAATTTTTTATCAAATTTATTCAAGTCATGTTTGCTGTAGAGATTAATATTATTTGTTATCTATTATATTTTAGTCTAAACAGGAGATTTAATTTAACCATATTTTTAAGATATTATATGGTGATAAAAGTAATATATTTATATGTTTTGATGTTATATAATGAATGTAGTCTACAATATGTTCTATCAATTCCACATGCATCTTTTCATTTTTGGATGTATAAAAAACTTATTAAAGCATGACTTTTTAAATTTATTATTAAAATTTGAAAATAGGTTAAAAAATTATGGTTGTAGGATTATAGGATTAGATTCTGAGATCTAAATCAAACCCTATAGTAGGTTTAGATATAGTATCAAAACCCTATAGAGCTATCAGGTCAGGCTTGGAAGATCCTATAAGATAGCGGGTCATGTTTTGGTTGATATGATCTGAAATAGCCATGAATTTTCTAATTTATATTTTATAAATGTGTTATTGAAATTATATATGATTTTGAAATGTGATAAATGTGAATTATGTTGATACATGAAAAATGAGTTGTGTTGTTGTGTTAAAAATAATTAAATACCTTAGAATGGTTAAATATTGAGTTCATAAATTTTTAGCACATTAGAACGTATGAAATATGATTAGAACAAGTTAAGTTATGCATGTATTTAAACCAACTCTTAGTAGGAAATTTCAGTTATAAAATAAGCCAAATACCACCTTTAATTAACCAAAAAGCAAGCTTGTTAATTAGCAAAGCCAAGCCAATTAAAAGACTTAATTAGGGCAGCCACTAAAGTCAATAAATTGATAAATATCAACTTTTGAAAGTGCAAATTCGTCCAACAATTTCAGACCATAACATACACCAAAGCTTCATAACCCCATTTTTCCTCTCCCAAAAGCTCTCCCATGGCCATATACAATTAAACATCATCTTCTACAAATTAAACTCTCAAAGGCTTGCAACAAGACTTCTAAACCAAGTACAAAGTCCATATGATAAGTGTGTTCCTCTTGCTTTATGTGTATTTAAGTTATGTTTTTGTTAGAATAGGGTTTATATGTTAAATGGTGATAGAATGATTTTTATACATTGATGGTAGTTTGAGTAGTGTTATGTTGCTAGAGAAGTTTGTAGTACATGTTTTATATGAATTTGGAAGTGTTGGGATGATTGTGTTAGGATAGCAAAAGGTTGAGTAGTGTAATGGGCATGTAGAGTTGAAATGCAACTTTTATGTGATGTTGTAGTTGAGTGATTGATGGATTGAAGAGGAGTTAGTGTTTGTTGAATAGTGTTAAGAACATATAACAAGTTTTGGGAAGCTTAGAATGAGTTTGGAGGATTTTTTAATGTGTAAATTTTACAAAGAAAACAGGAGAATTCGTGAAAATCATGTAATTTTGTTCCAACGGTGTATGCCGGCAATAGGCCGTCGGCGTAGGATCCCATACTAATGGCGTACATGGCAATGCTGCCAATGTTAGGGTTATCCAAGGGCATGGACCAAGCCTGTGAAACTCGCGAAAATTTTGGAAAATTGCAATTGCAGTCTACACCAGCTCAAAGCCGCCGGCAGACTATAAAGCCGCTGGCGTATTGTTGAATGCTGCCAATAATGGTAAGCGTTGAGTTTTAGTAGAAAGTGCATCGAATCAACGCTGCCGACATTGAAGGCCGGCGTGTCCCCTGTAGTTTTCATTTTCAAAAACTTCCTCCAATATTTTCCAAAGCTTGATATATAATCAATTGAATACTTGTTAAGCATTGTATGATATTATATGATGTTTAAATGCTATGTTATGACTTTGTAATAATTTATTTGAATTTCTTTGATTGGTTATGTTTGAAACTAGTTGATCAGTGCTTGAACTAAGTGAGAAATTCAATATTTTCTTGTACAGTGATAGATCCTCGCTCAGCTAACTCTATTAATTCCGAGCAGTTTCAAGTACGCAGTAACTTGCTTGATTCTTTGTTAGGATAGACATTATTTAAAATTACTTTAAATTATGAAAATTTAATAATTGCTTAAATAAGTGTCTTTTATACCATTGAATCTGGTTCGGAGAGTGGTACCCTACTCAGATTGGGGGCACAGTAGTTTTAGCACTTAAACCACCCTTGTCATTTTGAAATGACTTTCATAAGTGGTTCAGTGGGTAATTGATAGGGTATTCGATATCGGTATAACACTTGCTTATTCTTGAAAGGATGTAATATGATTTAATTCAATGTTTATGGGAACACTTGAATTAGGTGATATTATGGATTAAGTTAAGTAAAGTCAAGAAACGGCTGAGAACCCTAAATGAGATTACTTTTTCGTTTTGGATAAAATCATCTTGGAGATATGAGTATCCGAGCTATTTATATCAACCCCTTGAGCATTGTGATCGTTAATCAGATTTCCTCATAAATCCTTGTTGATCGGAGTTTGAATACTCTAGTGTTGTTTGATTAATTAAAGACTAACTAATAATCTAATGATTGTTACATTTGCATTTAGTTTAAGTACGTGTGGATCACTTCGCATTTGTATTCATTACTTGTGTACTGGGCCTTTAGCTCATATTTTAACTATTTTAGGTGACGATCAAGATGAGTTTTACGCAAATATGGGTTATGGTACCGACTTTGAGGATTTCCTAGATGACCTGGAGGACTAGATATGACTATGGACCAGGATGAAATTCCTATTTTGTAATAGACTAGTTATGGAATCTCTTGATGTTTATATTAGATGATATATGTTGAATTACCTTTTATGGCTTTTGTATAAAGCTTGTAAGAAGCCTTTGTTTGTAATGTCTAAACCTGGCTATATGTATATCTTGAACTTATTTCCCTTGTAATATATGATAAATATGATGTTGTGTTTTTATTACAAGTTTTACAAAAAATCAATAGTTTTCAAATTTATTTGTATGAGTATTGAGGGTTTAGGCAAATAATACTTCAAACATTTCTTCTAAAACAACCTTACATATAATTTTGCAGGTTATATATGGTTGGGGAGCTATTATCACCTGTTTTTATTATAAGGGTGATAGCGGGTCCTTACATGATCCATCCGAAACCCAACCCAGTTACATCCTTAACATAGTGCCATCCATTACATCACATTGGTCTTTCAAATGAGATGTACTAGGTTTAAATCCTTAATCCCCTATTGTATTGACAAAAAAAAAAAAGAATCTAAATTAAATTTATAAAGAAGATTATGACTTTATAATGATCTCATTAAATATTAGAAAAATTAAGACAATATCAACCATTCATTTATAAATTGAGGAAATCCAATAGAAAGTAAGGGAAAGTAAATCAAGATTATCCAAATCCAATATATAAAGTATATTGTAATTATCACATTAATTCGTAACATTAGGATCTGTATAAGCTACTGTATTTCATAAGTTCTTAAGTAAAAATAGTGTAAAAATATTAAACTATAAAAATCAATGAAAACTTCACATATTAGATATTTTAGTTTTTCATGGGTATGGATTCTAAAATGGTTCAAAAAGACCATAAATGAGTCTTCTATTTAAAATTCAAAAGCTTGTAAATATTGTTTATGAAAAAGACCAACGATTATAAGATGGATATAGGATAATGCCCTATCCACACCCTACCTAATAAAATACAAGATATTAAATTTGTACACACAATCCACCATGCAGCATCTTGGACCTCTATCGTATCTTGTGAAACCTAGTGAGTCAATTATGAGGGCGTTTATTAAATCATGGTTAGGTTTTAAAAATAATCATATAAATAACTTATGTCATGTTTATATACAAGAAGGAAACCCAAAACTAGAATCATGATTCCAAGTTTCATTCCATACCTCATGTTTCGATACACTTTTAAAAGCCGGAATCATAATTCTTTCACAATAAGAAAATTGGACTTTTGTCTCTAAACATAATTTTTTTTGTTGCAAAAACCATCATTACTAATTTTATTTATAGAAATAGAACTTCTATCTCTAAAGGCTAGTTTCTTTGTAGTTCTTGGAATCAACGGTTCTGATCATGATTCCATGCTAGCTTTATTAATTATATATAACTTAATTACCTTTTTATTATATCAAATATTTCAGACAATATTTATTATTAGGGATATTTTTGGGGTAAATTAGGCTACAAAGGTTAAGTTCATTCAAGATATCATCATTTGGATTAATTTTCAATTAAATTTAGCTAGTTTTTATTAATGGACAAATATTAATACCTTATTTGATTCAATTTACAAAATATTGATACCTCTTTTTAACCTCTTAAAACGTTCATACCTCAAATGAATTAATTTCCAAACTTAAATCATCTTTTTAACTAATTGCAATATTGATACCTTGAATGAACTTACCCCAAACGCTGATATTTTTCTATGTAATTTACTTTATACCTTTTACATTTACACTTTATATCCATTCAATTCCATGAGAATTTTCAAGCATAGGAATGAACTTGTCATTCCAGAATCTTTTCATTCTAATCCATTATATTCCAAATCATTCTTACATACTAAACATGACATTAAAGTATAATTAATTCTGAATTCCAACTAGTCATTTCAAAGAGTTTTGCATATTTTTGAGACTTGAGATTTTGGATAAACTTAGAGTTTAAAGTTACTCACAAAAATTTTTGGCTTGATGTTTATTTATTATATTTAATTACATATGATCATTTGAAGTCATAAAGTTACTCGAGTGAATTTTATTATTTGAATATATTTCTTGATTTATTTAAAATATTTCAAATTCTTATCAACTGCATCAACAGTATCTAAATTCAATTTCTTAAAATTTTAAAATTGCAAAAGTAAAAAAAAAAAATAAAAGAGTGATTTTCCAAAAATTTTCTTAAAAACTTATTATATATTTTTAACAATTTTTAAAAATTAGGTTTGCATATAGTTTAGGAATTACACCTCTTAGTATATTATCTACAAACTGATATAACAAACATGCTAATATATGTATTTGTAGGGAGTATCACTTGTTTGTGGTTCCCTTAAAAAAAATTAGTACAATATGTGTAAACACCCGCTATCACCCCTATATTTAAAATAGGAGATAACGGTTCCCCAACCACATATAACCCCTAAGATTATATGTAAGGTTGCCTAAAGGAATTGTTTGAGTAATTGTTTATCTAATTCCATAAATATATTATACGATGGGAGACATAAAATTTTTTTTTTTTCTTCTTAACCTCAAGTAAAGCAATACTACCACACATTTTGGCAAAGGAAACAACTAAACTTCTAATTAGCTAAATACACACATACATATATATATATATATATATATACATATTACATCCAAAGGCTTCTTACAAGCCTTAATCAAAATCCTAAAAACACAATCCAACTAACACTATAATTACATTATCAACCAAAAAGAATCACATCTAATCTATTACATTCATAGGGGTCCATTGAGTCCATGGTCATCTCTAATCCTCCAACCCATCAAGAAAATCTTCAAAGTCGGTTCCGTACCCCATACTCGTATAGAACTCATCGGAATCATCACCTGAAATAGATAAAATACAAGCCAAAGGCCCAGTACACAAGTAACGAATACAAAAAGCAAAGTGAATCACACATTCTTAGACTAAATGCACTATGCACCAATCACTTGTTCATTATTAAGTCTTTAGTTAGTAAAGCAACACGGGAGTATTCAAACTCCGGACAACAAGAATCTAGTATTACGTCCGCCTCCCTGAGTGGTCCCTATTATTCATACAGACTAGGCAGCCCCACCTTCCGGCGTAGCCCGTAATATTAGGGGATCCTGAGTAACGTATCACGACGCTCAGGGGGTTGATATGAGCAGTTCGGATACTCATATCTCCTAAACAATTCTATCCATTAACAAGAAAGTACTCTGCCCCCAATCTGAGCAGGGTGCCGCTCTCCGAACCAGATTCAACGGCAAATAACGACAATCAACACTCATATATCAATAGGATTTTCTTAATTTAAGGTAGCTTGATTTTGATGCCTATCCTAGCAAAGAGACAAGCAAGTTACCACGTACCTGAGATAGCTCGGGAGTTAACGGGGTTGACTAGGCGAGGATCTATCACTGTTTAATCAATATTAAATTCACACTTAGCTTAAGCACTAATTAACTAGTATAAAATATAAATATATCAAAGAAATCCAAATAAATTAATACAAAGTCATTATAAAGCATTTAAGCATCCTATTATATCCTAGATTGCTTAACAAATATGTAATTGATCATATATCAAACTTCGAAAAATTTTAAAGAAAGTTTTAAAAATTCAAAAGCGCAGGGGATACGCCGGCAGCCAAAGCCGGTGGCTTTGAGCCGGTGTTCGATACTCTGAAAATCAACATTGCCAACGCTGGCAGTGTTCAAGGGTACGCCGATTGTCTTCATTCTACACCGATGGCCTTGAGCCGGCGTAGAATCCAAATTCAAAATTTTTGAAGACGCCCAAAGAGCTGTAAGCCGTCCGCTTACCCAGATACGCTGGCAGCTTTGACACATACGCCGGCGGCTTTGATTCCCAGCAGCCAGCGTATAATGTAAAAGGATGAACGCCGGATGACTTTTCCAGCGAAAGCCGGCGGCGTTTGGTCAGCCTTAAGAAATTTGATTCTATGGGCTTTCAACACCGCCTCTAGGCCGGCGGCGTAGAATCCCCAGATGCCGGCGTACGTTCAAATTTTAGCCTATACGAAAATTGTTTTTGAATTCTCCTGTTTTACTACAACTTTGTTCATTTTTTTCAAAAATTCTCCAAACTAAATTCAAACTTTCCAAAGCCTGTTATAGGATCCAAACACTATCCTAACAACATGTATCCTACTTCTAAGCATCAAAACTCTAATCACACTTCCAATTCACAACTCACTACTTAATCCTTCAATCTCCCATAACACTCATCCCCACACAACAACACTCCTATGAAATACAAATTACCACTCCATTAATCACATAATCTCATCCAAACTATCATCAATGCATCAAATCAATCCCACACCAATTATCACCTCAAAATCATATATATCCTAACATTTACAAACAACACATTATAGAACATAAAATAAAAGATAAAGGTTGCATTAAACTCATATGATTGAATCTTGGCTTGAAATGATATTCAAATCCTAAAGCTTGTAATAAGTCTTGGCTTAGGGTTAAAGATTTTGGAATGAGAAAGGAAGAAAGAAAGAAGATGAAAATTCGTATGAAAATAGGGCTGCCCAAAAAGGAGGGCTTAACTTGTCCAAATTAAAGTCAATTGTCATCCAAACTTAGCCATTAGGGGTATATTTGTCCTAGAATTAATTTAGGCAAATTTCAAATGCATTTTGGTTGAATTTAAGCTTAAAAAGTGGGTCTAAGGTTTACAAAAATTCTGTCATACATCTAAACAATTCAAAAGTAAATTTACTAAATTCTAAACATAACACATGCATATTAATTTGAGAAAGACACACACATTCATTACACTATACACACATTTATAGATATCAAACAATAATATTAATTTCATAATATTATACACATATAAATTAACACATTCACTAATTACATTAACTAAGCACACATATATATATTTTTCATTCCAATAACACTTTAGTATGCAATATAAGGAATTCATGGCTATTTCAATATGTCTCTTACAAATTTGATTACCATTTTATTATAAAAAATGAGATTTTGATCATGTGATTTATGACCACACACAAAACTTGTATGTAAAACATGCCATGTAGTCAAATTTTTGCCATCACAAAATTGCATTTAAGATTGTGATTAACATATCCACAATTTTTTTGTTTAAAATTTCACAAAAGTTCCATTCAAATAATGGAATTATTGTTCACATATATTTGTTGTCAAAAAAAAAAAAAACAAAGCTATTGATTGTGTCTAAGGTTGTATAGAGAGGTGGGCAAACGGGCTTGGTGGGCCGAGCCAGGCCTGGCCCGCATCAGCTCACGGGTTAAACAGGCGCTCGCAAGCCAAATGAAATTTTTTTATTTTTTTTATTTTTGTTTTTTTTACGTTAGTTTATATAAAAATTAGAATATTTATATTTTTTAAGGTTTTATATATATTAAAAATTAATTTTGTTACCATTTTAATTACTTATAAATGAAAATAAGTTTTTTAAATAATTTATTAGATATCATATTGTGTTTAAATCAATAAATATATACTTAAAAAATGTTATAATGCTTATAATTCATATATTAATCTATTTTCTTCCGTAATATATCTTAAATAATCACAAATATGTTATTGTATTATTCTTATTCTTATGTTTTTCTCTCTTTTTTTTTCTTTTTTTTTTAACCCCTGGCCCGTAGGTGGCCAAACCAATCATGGCCCAGCCCATTTTGGCTCGCGAGCTAAATGGGCTGGGCCAATTTGGCCGGCATTTAAACGAGCCAAAAAAAATTGGTCTTGGCCCGCTTTTTGAGAGAGTAAACAGGTCGGCCCGTGGGCTATGTCCCCTATGCCCAGCTCTAGTTGTATAGAATAAACCTAAATTATATCTTCATATGTGATTTATATTCAACAGCATAAATGACCTTTTTACATGTCATTTTGAAACGATATTATGGTAATTATCTTATGGGGTAAATTACATGACAACAATTGAAAAGTTTTAAAATTATACGAACCCCCACCTTTTCGAAAAGTCAATAATTATCCCTGGAATAGTTGTGGGTCCACATATTATAAGGACCCTATCACTCCTATAATTAAAATAAGCGATAATAGTTCCCCAACCACATATAACCTATAAAATTATATGTAAAGTTGTCTAAAAAAAGTATTTGAGGAATTGTTTGTCTAATTCCACATAATTAATATAATAGAAACCATAGTTTTTCAAAACTTTTAACAAAACATACTATACCATTAACATATTTCACAAAAGAAATAAACTCAATTCATACATAGCTAAGTACATATATATATATATTACAACCGAAGGCTTCTTACAGGCCTTAACAAAATTACACATATAATCCAACTAGAACTTTAAATATAACTACAAAAGTTATCATAACTAGTCTATTACAAAATTTGGATTCCATCAAGTCTAAGGTCATCTGTAGTCCTCCAAATCATCATGAAAATCCTCGAAATCGGTTTCATACCCCATACTCTTGTAAAAATCGTCGGATTCATCACCTGAAATGGTTAAAATATGAGCCAAAGGCCCAGTACGCAAGTAACGAATACAAATGCAAAGTGATTCACACATGCTTAAGCTAAATGCAAAATACAACAACCAATTATTTATTATTCAGTCTTTAGTTAGTCATACATCATGGGAGTATTCAAACTCCAGGCAACAGGGATTTCTAGGGGAACCTGAGTAACGATCACGACACTTAGAGGGTTGATATAAGTAGCTCGGATACTCATACCATCCTAGATAAATTTATCCATAATGATTAAGTAATCTCATTTAGGGTTTCTAGCCATTTCTCAACTTTACTTAACTCGATCCATAATATCACTTAATTTAAGTGTTCCCATAAACATTGAATTAAATCATATTACATCTTTTCAAGAATAAGCAAATGTTATACCGATACCAAATTCCCCAACGATTATCCACCGAACGACTTATGAAAGTTATATCGAAATGATAATGATGGTCTAAGTACCTAAAACTACCATGCCCCAAATCTGAGCAGGGTTACCGCTCTCTGAACCAAATTCAACTATATAAAAGACACTCAACAAACAATTATCAAATTTCTTAATTTAGAGTAACTTTAAATAATGCTTATCCTAGAAAAGAAACAAGCAAGTTACCGCGTACCTGAGATAGTTCGGGAACTAATAAGGGTAACCGAGCGAGGATCTAATACTGTACAAGAAAATATTGAATTTGTCACTTAGTTCAAGCACTAATCAACTAGTTCCAAACATAATTAATCAAAGAAATTTAAATATATTATTACAAAGTCATAACATAGCATTTAAACATCATATCATATCATACAACGCTCAATAAATATTCAATTGATCATATATCAAGCTTTGGGAAATATTGAAGAAAATTTTTGAAAATGAAAACTGCAAGGGACACGCCGACCTTCAACGTCGGCGGCGTTGAACCAGTGCACAATGCACTAAAACTCAACGCTTGCCATCACTGGCAGCATTCAAGGATACGTCGGCAACCTTGAGTCTACGTCGACAGCCTTGAGCCGGTGTAGACTACAACTCCAAATTTCCAAAACTTTCCGAGAGTTCCACGAGATTGATCTACGCCCGTGGATTACCCTAACACCGGCAGCGTATCCATGTACGCCGACAGCGTAGGATATTACGTCAGCAGCTTTAAGCCAGGCGTTAAAGATTTTGATTCTGTTCACATTCCACACCGCCTATAAGCCGGCGACGTTGGAACCCTAATAGCCGGCGTACGATTTGAAAAATCAACACTGGCCAATTTTCCTTTAAAAGCCAGCAGTGTTTTAAGCGGCTTTAAGAAAATAGGTTCAGATCACCTTCAATACTGCCTCTACATCGGCGGCGTTGAAGTACCAGATGCCGTCGTACACTCAAAAACAGATCTATTCGAAAATGTTTTACTTCCCTTATTTTTCTTTACAACATTTTATAAACTTTTACACTTTCAATCTTTCTTTAAACTTATTCTAAGTTTCCCAAAACTTGTTATATGTTCTAAACACCATTCAAACACCACAAACTCCACTTCTAATCATCAAACACCTAACTACAACATCAAACACCAATTACACTTCAATTCCACACTTTAACTACTCAACTTAACTTCACTACTCACCAACACTTCTTATAACTTCCCTAACACTTAACTAAGCTCACACAATAACAAAACTCAACCTAACATATATCAATGCATAAAATCAATTCACTCAAATAACATTAACTCATCCTGCCATAAGTTTTACTTTCAAAATACAATAAAGGAAATAAAACAAAAAGATTATGCTTGCATTAACTTACATGAATAGGCTTTGGCTTGGAATGATTTTTGAATCCAAAGGCTTGTTGTTGATTTTGGTTTAGGGCTTATGGTTTAGAGATAGAAGAAAGAGAGAAAGAAAAGATATGAGAGAAATTCGTATAAAAATATAGACTACCAAAAAGAGACAATATTTTATCAAATTTGGGACTCAAATTTATCCTATGTTTGACTTTTTAGGCATATTTGACTTTAGCTTAATTTGGAGTGCACTTGAGTTTAATTTGGGCTTGAAAAATAGACTTAAACTTTGTAAAATTCTATCAACAAATTTCTTAAGCAATTCAAAAGTTATTTTGATAATTCTAAACATAACACATACATATTAATTCATAAATGACACAAATATTTATTACATTGTGCACATATTAATATATATAAAACAATAATGGGTCTGTTTGGATTGTCTGTTTTTCATCTGTATCTATATCTTTTTTAAAATGATATGTATAAATATATCTGATTTGCATCTAAATTTTATCTATATTTGTTCTATTTGATCTTTTGATAACTGTCAACTTTTTTTATCTATATCTATTTCTTGATAAATAATTTATTAGCAAAAAGTTTAAAAAAGTGTCTGTATCTGCTGGAAAAAAGCCAAAACAAACAGACCCAATATTAATTACATTGCACATACACATATTCAACACATGCACTAATTATATTGTTCATGCACATATATCCCATTTCAAAATCATATATAATTTCAATAACATATTTATAAAATATAAATTGGGAAATGTATGGCTATTTCACATATATTATTAAATGATAGATTATTTGATTAAATAAATAGGTATGAAAAAAATGTCATGTCATATTTATTTGTTGATATGACAATATGTCACACTCACATCCCAATAGCTTAATCAAGACAGTCTCGTCGTACATTCTAAGTGAAAATGATAGTTGGTGGCCTTAACTTGTTGGATATATTTATTTACTAAACGTTTTCTGTTAAGTATTCTGTTACTGTTAGTCCTTCTTTGTATCTAGCTAATATAAATATCTTTTTTCTGTTTTGTAATAAAGTAACTCAGACATCATTGAATACATTTTTCCTCTGTGACTTTTCTTCAAACCCTTTTTCCTCTTCGTATAAGCTTCTTGGCTTTTCTTCTCGGAATTACGATCGACGATTTCTTCATAACTATCATTAGCAAGTGGAATATACAAGGCTTAGCACATTAAACCAATTCATTGACAGCTGTCAAGTGATGGCCAACACACAGAAATACAATTAATCTGAAGAAATACACTTTGTCCACACCTTTACAGTAATACAATCTCAACTCTCCTTACATAATCATTAATCCTCTCATCTTCCATTCTACTTAAACCAATCCTGATACTCCTTAGAGAATATTGTATCTCTGTAAAAAGATCTATAAGAGTTTGAGCATATAACCACAGCTCAGTGAGTGGATATAAAAAGGGTAATTATAAACATTATAGGATAAATCACAATCATTGTTATTATTAGAATGAATTGTGCAGTCAATCAGGATGCCATCCATGTGATGTTGATCGTTCATCACGAGATTAGAGAAATTAACCTACTCTAATATGGGTTTCGAGGAGTTTAACACAGATTCATTTTTCATAAAATCGGAAATGTGCAATGGACCACTGTCCTCTCAAAAACTATTTAGGACTATCCATTGATAGCTTATAGCATTTATTGGGACCTCTTCTCCTGTCACTTAGTTCAATAAAGGTTAGAATAAGAAATTTCATTCTTATTTAAACAGTCGATTTTGTGGATGCAAGGATGCAAAATGCGATATGCAATTCATGATCGGTTATTAGTTTTACTATATTCTTAATAATACATTTTTACTTAGGCGATCAAACGGTATCTCACACCAATACAATAGGGTAAGTAAACATCCAATATCAAATAAAGTTAATCAACCACACACGTTTTATAGCTAACTTACAAGCATAAACAATTATAATGTAAATAATATCCCTTTTTACAATTACCATATAAATGAACCACTTATAGAAATTACGATTTATCAGTTTTCCCCACGAACACCTAATAATATCCAATAAGGAATAGTTATAAGTATCTATAGTTCATACGCAGGTTAGCTGGTTATTTTATCATTTTCCTTCTTTTTCTTGACATAATTAACAAGGTTAATAATTCTTAATTTAGCTAATTGGGAATGGATTACAATTATAGGGCATATTATGATGTATTTTAAGAGGGTTTAAATAAAGCATAATTTAAGTACTAATTATAGTTTTATATTGGCTTTTATTGGATAAGTAACTTATAATTGAGGCTTTATTATATTGTAGGAGAAATATTAAGACAAGTAAAGTTAACATCTAAACTTAGTAATTTAAAAAAATTTTAAGTGAGCTACAAGACTAATTTAATTTTTACGATGATTATTTTACTTAACTTTCAAATATTAGAAAATTTATTAAAAATAGTGAACATGTGATGAAAATTTAGGAAAATTATGAAATATTGATAAAATTATCTAGATTTTACCACTTCCTGCAATACCCCTATTAGTTACTAGAATTTGAGAATAAGTAGATATTTATTAACTGAGTTATATGATATTAAATATTAATTTCTTTTAGGCTATTGTAGGGTCTAATTATTTAGTATAAGTGACCCTATATAATATGTACTATAGAAGCAATAGTTAAAAGATTAAGTATAGTTAAATATAAGCTTTATAAATATTTGATATCAACAATATAATTAATTTTGTCATTTTCTTGATACTAAGCTTAGCTAGATTAATAAATCTTAAAGGAGATAATTAGTTTAAACTAATGTAAGGGTGATTATTGCTTAAGTATTTGTTATAAGTTCTTTGATAATATATTTTAAAAGTAGTTAGTAACTAGGGTAGTTTAGTTATAGATTTAAGCTATACATAGCTATACATATAAAGTAATTAATTTATAATAAATGGCATAATTATAGAAAAATAGTAGTATATGTTATAACTTGACAAATTTAATATCTAAGCTTTATAATGAGCATTTAGAAAGTGGTTAAAAAGTTCATGTATAATAGAATCATTTTATTATATTTTAACATATAAAATATGCACTAATTAATATTATTTATACTTGCATAATCTTATATTAATTATTAAAAATAGTAAATGACCAATAAAAATTATGAAATTTTTATTAGATGTATATAATATTATGATGAGTTTTCCTAAAAAATATTTTTATGAAAGGAGCCAAAATGAATTCATGAAAATCCCGAAATTTCCGCCTAATCACCGCCAAAACAACCATATTCGGCTATTGTATACCACCATGGACTTTTTGGCAATATAGAGGATAATTTTTAGTAACAAACTGAAAATTTTGGTGATTTTAGGTTGGTCGAAACGAGCTATGTGAATTTTTTATGCTAAAACTCGATATTTATAGCATTTTACCAAGTATTAAAAATTACAAATGTCAAAAATTTTGCATGCAACTTTTTTTGTGGTCATTTGGCATTAGAACACGTGTCTTGGTGAGGTTTCAAAATTCTTGGACGGCTGGAGAATTTTTGGTGAATTTTACATGTAATTTAACACAAATTTGAGAAATTTCTAGGAAATTTCCTGAGATTAATTACATGTTTCGAATTTTCCTAGTCTTTTCCAAATTGTTCCTGATTTTTCTAGAGTATTTAAGGATTTTTTCCTCCATTTTAATTTTTTTTGTTAGTTTTGCAATTTTTTATATTTTTTTATATTTACTAGTTACATTTCATACTATCTTAACCATTTACTACTATTTTACCTTTTATCATTACTATTTACTATTTACTATTTATTTTTTTTATGAATCATTTATATATGTATATTTATTGTAATTCCTTAATTTTTTTTCAAATTGAATTTTATTGATTTTGAATTCTAGAGTAGTTTCTATATTATTTCTTGTTTTAGATTAATTAAGCCCTTTGTTTAAATGATTTCCTTTTATTCTTAGGATTATTATAGTTTTGGTACTTTCTTTTCTTATTGATTATTCCATATGATTTTAACTATATCCTTAATTTAGTTTATGGTTTGTCAAATTAGATGCCTTAATATCGATTTACTAATAATTTTGCATCCAATAAAAATCAACGTGTCACACAATATAATCCATTTTTTCTTTTGAAAATCAAAACATTCCTCTCTTAATGCAAATACAGTTGTAAACCAAAATTAAATCACTAAACCAAAATTTTTTTTTATCTTATCTTTTCTTTTCTTTTTTAATTTTTTAATGAAACAATGTTACTACTTGTATCAACAAATTCCAATTTTATAGATGAAGATGAAGGCAACTAGACATGCATTTGTAATCTAATTAGTTTTATTAAGAGATCAGTGTTCAACTTTAAATCATAGTCTAGTTTGTTCTTAATAAGCAATGCCTATTATAGGATTAGTAATTGCTCTATGATATTTAATTGTGTATTTATACTATGACAAGGTCAGCTGTTAGATTGTACCGCAATATTTACAAGGACTTGTTATCTTATTTATTAATTTATTTCTATCTTTTCTTTCAAATAAGAGAGAAAATGTATAGTCTTTTTCATTTCCATTTTTTCTTCATTATTTTCTAGCCTTGTCAAATAATTATTTCTCATGTATTTCTATTTTCTAACTAGATATAGTATGAGGAGTCTCACTTGGAAATATGTAAGCTTAAGAATATTCATATGTCTCAAATATTAACAAAAAAATGTAAAGAAAATGAAAATATCTCAAATATTAAAAAAATGTAAAGAAAATGAAAATATACATTTTATTTAGATAGATGAGGGAAAAAAAAAAAGAAAGGGGGTTCAATGATTTTGGTTTAAACTATATTTTTGTTAAGGAATCCATGTTTTGGTTTTTGTTAAAAAAAATGGGTTATATTGCCACAACAATAAGTAAATATGACAAGGCATTTTATTCAATTAAATTTTTTATACCTATTTATTTTAAAAGACAAATAAGCTATCATTTAATAATATATATGGACCCTTGCTTTAGTGGAGTAATTGTCCACTTCTTAAAAAGGTGGGAGTCCACAGGGGTGGATAAAAAAACTAATCATACTGAACCAATCTGTAGCCAAACCAATCCAAACAAAAAATATGGTTTTTTTAATGGTTTAGTTTAAAAATTTTCCAATTCATAAAACCGAACCAAACCATTTTAAAAAAATATAATAATATTTTACTATATGTTTATATGATTTCATTTGATATTTATTATTTGGTGAATATTGATTAAAATCAACTTATTCATTTTTAAATATTTTTTGGGCTCATAATATATTTTTTTTTATGATGAAGTATTGTTTTTTTAATAACTTTTAACTTTATAAAGTATAAAATTTATTTATTCAGTTATAAACTTTTTATTATGTATTAATTGTTTAATATATTTTATCAGCGGATTATTTTATTCGTTGATGAATTTTGTTCATAAATGATTTTTTTTTTAATTAAATTTATTGGTAGATAATTGACTTGATGGTTTTATTAAAAATTATAAATTATGACTTATTATATATTAGTTGGTGAATGTTTTTTATTAGTGGATGACTGATTTTATAGAAAACTATACATTAAAAGTGTGATGAATTCATAAAGTATTTTGTTGTGGTTTATAATATAAACTTAGTAAAATGATATAAATGTTTTAAGTATCTACACAAATATAAAAAAACTAGAACAAAGAAAATTTTTAGTTAGAATTTTGATTTAATCCATAATCTAAACCGAACCATACTGTTATTTTAATGGTTTAAAATTTTTCTAATCTGAACCAAACCGTTACTTAATGGTTTGGTTTGAGATGGGAAAAAATCCAAACAGTAAATTATGATTTGGTTTGGTTTTAGGAAAAACCGAACCAAACCAATCCGTGCCCACCCCTAGGAGTCCGTGTAATTTCAAAACTTTTCAAGGAATGTCTGCGTAATTTACCCTATTTTTATGTAAATCTCATTATGATAATTAATTTCTTGACGGGCAATAAACAAACAAAAACTTTGTATATGCACGTATGTACATTGGTTAGGACAAACATTTCTACATACAAACAAACATTAATAGAATGTTACTTGTATGTAAAGTATTTTTTTATAAATTATAATTGTATTTTATTTGAAGCACCAAACTATTTTCTAAATACTATTATAATTTATATATATATGAGAAATTTTATGGTCCCATCAACGAGATTGTCTAATCAATTATTAACTAAAAGAATGTATATAATATTTGATACATTAAGTATTTCTTTCAAAATATATATATATATAATATTTTTTGTTGTGCTATCACAGTTGAGTATAAATCAAAGCTATTAAATAATTAACAAGACTAACCCTATAAAAAGGAAAAAAAAGGACAAGACTTTAGAATTTGCCAATCATTATTATCCCAATACCTATCGTCTAAACTCAATGCATGTATATGAAACATTGTATCAGACCTGGGTCGACCTGCCCAATTCAACTTGGTTAAACCTAACCCTTTCTTAGGAACGGGTCAATTTAACAATGGGATGGTTTAGCTACAATATAACCCCAGGTTCAACCTAGTTTTATTCATTGATTATTGACCCTTTAACATGTTTGAATCAAGGCTTCAGGCTTAATCTAGCGACATTAATATAAATTACATATATATGTAAAATTCTATAGTCTGGTACTTTTTTTTATGGGATCAATCTCGTTAATTTTTTAATGGCCTAGATTTATACTTTATTGTGATCACAATACTAAAATATATAATATAGAAATTACTATATATTTATTTTAATGGAGATAGTTTTGTAACTTCCGTTGATATGATAGTAGAAGTTCCACGAAAAGATTATTGCTAACAGAAAATTTTTTAGTCCTGTGGTAGTTATAACAAGACAGTATTCCAACTGTGATTGAATCTCTTAAATTTTTTACACTGTTTTTTCTCTAATCAATTTAATTATAATATTAGTGATAATACAATAATCTAACAGCACTATAGAAGTTCGCATTGTTAATAAGATAAAGATGATACTGACAATAATAATGGTCATCATTAATTATAACTTAATGCTTGATACCACCTAAATAATATTTGAAAATATTATAAAAGTAAAGGCTATGCATTTATGGACAAGTATTATATATATCTAAATATATTTTCTTATTTCCTAAACTTTATCCGAATATTGTATTTTCAAAAAATTTATATTGTCCAATGCTTTTTCAATAATTGTGGCAATAGTGTATAATTTTTTATAACCATTCACATGTCATTTTTCATCAATACTTATACATTATAAATCAATTCACATGGCTTGTTAGTACATTCAAATCTTCTAACTTTAACATTTCCATCATACTTACTAGATCATAATCAAACTAGTTAACTATAGTAAAATAAAAACTACAAAGATCCTTGTATTTTTTCTCCCTTGCCTCTAATAATGATAAGCACAAGACAAGAAAGATTATGGTGACCTTCTCATCTTGCCATTGGTTCCACTTAGAATAATACTTAGGATAATAATATGAAAATATTAGAATAACATAGGTGTGCTTTAGGTTTACTTGTACAAGATTAAAAAGCGAAGTAGAAGAGAATGTTGTCTTTGATTTTTAGCATTAAGACTAAAGGATTCCCCAAAAATGTGAAACACTTGGTTTTATAATCAAAATAAGATATTGACTCTACTCTTTTCGACAACTCATCTTTTCTTCTTCTTCTTCTTCTTACATCAACAATTGAAAGACCTTTGTTCTATGATCAAAATACTCTACTCTTATCAACGACTCATCCTTTCCCAACTTTTTTTCTTCATTTTACATTTATGGTCAAACACTTCTGCATTAAAAAAATATACACCAGAGTAGCATGTGCACACACATCCCCATTCTTTTCTTACTTTGGTCAACATCATTCTTTTTTTTTAATCCATTCTATCAAACATTCCACACCACTCTTGCCTTACCATCATTTTACCAATCATCTCCAACGTCATCCCTCTTCTATCACTTCGTGGACTAGCCACCATGAACACATCCCTTCACATACTATCCTTCCTTAGTACTTTCCATCATTGGACACACCTCAAAAAGCAAAAACTAATCCTACACCCCATCAATCACCATCTTCCTTTACTAAACAACCACAATGAAAACCACACAACCTCACTCCTCGTCCTTTTCATCTTCTTATTTCCCCGATGGTCATCATCATCGTTCATTCTGCACCAAGCCTTAGTATAGTACCGTGATAACCACTAGGTAGTCGTATGCAATGCAGCCATTGTCCCATCATCACATCACGTAGTGACCCTATGGAGGGCCTAGGAGGATTGCCTTAAATCGCCATATCACGTGTGCACCCACAACATGAAGATCGTCTTGCAAGTCAGAGTTTACATGACTCTAGTTAATTATCCTCTCATTTTATTACACATATATAAATTTATTATGAAAATAATTTATTGGATATTGAAACTTCCACAGATCATAAGACTGCAGAGAATTGGATATCCCACCAAACGACAAGATAAGGTAAACCTAAGTTTAACACAAAATATCAACTAAGTTTAACTTAAGAAAAAGACTACATTTTTATATTTATTCTCTCTACTAGATTTAACCTATCAAATTCTCAATCTTCTATCTGTCTTGTACAACTTGATCTTTGTCATGCTCTACACTTAGATCCTATCCCATCCCTGTGTTCAACTTACCTGCAAAAGCAAACTGTTGGGAAGTCAGCTACAACTAGTTAAGTGAAGTATATTCTCGCTCCATACTGTTCAAGCAAAAACAAACAAGTTATTAAATAAGCATATGCAATACAGGCAAGCAAATGAACAAATATATATAGCTAACCAGTAGCTATGTATATATTTGGATTTACACCCTCCGAATGCAAGGTTGGAGCACATCCACACATCAGCACCCGAAGCGCCAATACTTCGGAAATCAAATTTATTCAAGGAGTTTTTCATATATAGAAAATAATATACATATAACAACATTCCATTGAAGCAAGATATCTATAATAATGACCAGGCGCAATCCTA
Organism: Combretum micranthum; assembly: GCA_024138025.1. NCBI lineage: Eukaryota > Viridiplantae > Streptophyta > Magnoliopsida > Myrtales > Combretaceae > Combretum > Combretum micranthum. The sequence continues at coordinate 305,537 of JAMXBD010000920.1, read as the reverse complement.
GGAGATGGGTCGTCTCCTCAGGACAACTTAGTTCCCATCTTCCTATAACAAAGCCCATGGTATACACTAGGCATATACCACTTCGGTCCTCCATGTTCACCATCCTCACGGGATAGTGTGGCCCATCCGTGTCAAAGTATAGTCGTGATGGCCTTCTATGTGCAAATATGCAATGCATGAATATATTTAATTATTATGCCAAGGTCATTTTAACTTCATTTATTTAACGTGCAAGCAAGTATCAGTCACTTTCATTTCTATTCTAACACAATTAATTCTTTATAATGAGATATTATTATGATGTTTTAACAATCAAAATCAATTACGAGCAACCACAAACAATTTCCCATCCCCATACAAATTTATTTAGTAATCATTTCTATTTTACAAACACAACTAAGTATAAAGATCATAGTAATATACTCACCTATCCATATCTCCTGTCAATCGTAATAAGCAACAGGTAGGTCAAGCTCAGAGTCAGAATCACCTGAATTTATTCGGGAATAGGAATATAAGAATCGACTATAAATGTTTAATGAACTATCTATACTACAAAAGTTTTATAATTTTGTAGTTTTGGTACTAAAGCTTTAATCGACTATAACTATTTCAATTTAACTCCATTTTTGAAATATAAATAGTCGATTTAATACGATATTGTGTGTATTTTAAGAATACGGTATTTTTTTTGTTAGAATAAAATTATAAATAAATAATATAGATATATATGTTAAAATAAAAGAGGAAATAAATTAAAATTGAAAAATAATTGGAACAATTAATCGATCAAGACATATAATAATAATAATAATATAATAATAATAATAATAATAATATAATAATTTACACATATATTATTTATTAAATAATAGATACATCCATTTTCTATATTTTGGCTTTTGTGTAATATAAATTATATAATATATAAAGGTATATACTTGTATATGTATAAGAACATATATATATACATATACACACATATACATACACATATATACTGTGTAAACTAAACTTGCAACATGGTTGCTGCAAGTTGAAGAGGAGCGCCCGCTGTGCCGCACAAAGGGCGGCACTGGGTGAAGCTGGGGTGCACATGGAGCGCCCACCGAGCGCTCAAGGTGTGGGCATGCGTGTGTTGTGTGATCAGCCTCATGCGTGTGTGCTATGCGTATGTGGGGGTTTTGGGTGCTCTGCTTTGTGTGTGAGAACTGCCGTACTAGTGTGTGCGTGTGTTATCGTGCTAGTGTGTGTGTGTGTGTGCTGCATGTGTGGAGCTGCTGAAGCATGGGTGTGTGTGAGCGGTGTGTACGTTGCTGCTTCCTAGCATCATATAGGCGTGCTAAGCAACAGAGCATAGCTCTGTTTTGTGTGTTCGTGTGGTGTGATGGGTACGCGTGTGCTGCGTGGAGTGTGAGTATGTGCTTATGTGTGTGCTCAGCGGTGTGTATGATGGAGCATGCTGTGCGGGAGTGCTCATGTGTGCGTGTGTGTGTGAGCTGGTGGTGAGCGCTGGAGCGGTTGGAAAGTAGCGTGCGTGAGCGGCGTGTGCTGGTGCTAGTGCTTATGGGTGGCCAAACAAGAGAAGAAGAAAAACAAATCAAGCTACAGCAGCTTTACCCGTTGATGATCAGAGGCTGTTCTTGCTGTTGGAGTTGTTATTGTAGGTCAAATTCCAGAATGAAGCAGCGGAGGAAGAAGAAAGAAAAACAAAGAAAACAGAAACAAGAAAGAAAGAAGAAAAAAAACGAAAGAGAGAGAGAGAGAGAGAAAGAGCTCCTATATATATAAGACAAAAGAAATAAGGCACATGGCTTGTTTGAAAAGTCAATCTTCAGATTTGATATAATCCAAACATGGCCGCCGACGGATAGAATTTTAGGTTATAGGTAGATTTTAGGCAAAATTCATAAGTATCATCTTGTTAATTTTTTCATTACTTAATTTGTCTTGTATTAATTTAATTAAAATAGTAAAAATCAAAATAAATCAAATTAGTACAGTTTAAATTTTTAAATTATTGATCACGATATATTTTTATCTTACATAATCAATTTATCTGATAAAATTTAGAATCAAAAATTTATAATTAAAAATTTTAATTATTACTATTTAAAATTATACTATAAGTTTAATATTATAATCAAGTTATTGCGAAATTTATAATCAATTCGGTATTGTTAGAATTTTCGATCAAGTCGATTTAGTGAATCGATGATCGAAAATTTTTTCAAGGCTTACAACATGAACCGTAATTAAATTATACTTTAAAGAGTTGCTTGAAAGTAGAAGTAGATATTTAGTAATTTTTATTACATTATATACATAAATCTCACTTTATGTGATGAATTGCTACTAGCCAAAATAAGATTCTTAACAAACTAAGAGCATCTTTATTACATGTCAATTAGCATGTGCCTTATGCTAAGCAGCTAAAGTGAGTTTCTTGGAAGTTTCTTAGCAGTCTCTCACCTTGGAAAGTTGTTTCTTTAACCAACCTTTCTCTCAAATTTCTATTGATCGAATGTATCACTTGAGAGGCTAAAAAGAAAAAAAAATTGTATTATTAGTCATATAATTTTATTTAATCTTTCTTCCTTATTTTGTCTTTCTTAACTTTTTTTTTATTTTAATAAATTTAAAGCAGGCCAAATCACCATTGTTTGAAATAGGTCATATATTTCAAATATTTAGACTTTGCTTTTTAGCCTTCAAGACAAAATCTCATTAGATATATGATTGTTAGGCAACTGCCAAAACCACCCCTTCCCCTTTCCCCTTCTATAAATATATATATATGAGAATTTATCAATTTTTTCATCTCGCTTGTACTACAAATTACTATTATTGTAAAATTTTCTCTAGTTTACAATTTGTTCTTGCACATAGATTCCAATAATTGTCAAAATTTACCACCTTTTGATTATTTACAAAACCCACCAAATTTCCCACATGTTTTATATTTTGGATCTTATCTTCTATTTGGTGGAATTTTCTTAATGGTAACATAAAAATCATTATCATTATATATAAAATAGAAATTATTATTAATTTTTAATGTATTTTTAAATTTAGTTTCATAGATATTTAATTATAAGAAAAAAAAAATAAACATTTTTTCAATATAATTATAGCATGGGGCTTGCAAAAGTGTCAGAAAATAGTTAAGTAACTCTTTAAAAGTAAACTCATGGATAAAGTGAGAGTTGCTTAGAAGAAAAATTTATTTAAGATTTGATGTGCCACTTTAAGTAAGTCTTCAAGCAATCCATAGATAAAAATGCTCTAAGGCAAATGCTAATCACATGAAGCAATTTAATGTTATAATTATAATTAGTTGACACAAAATGTGATTTTGGATAAATAAGTAATGGTATAGCATAAAATCTATTTTTTCCCAAATCAGTCAACTCAAATTTGCTAAAATTCTAATATGTTTTGTTTGAAAATACCACTTAATTAAGCTACTTTCATGAATAAAAATGAAAATGTCAACAGAGCTTTATTTTCTTATAATGCCATGGGTATATTTATGATAATTACTATATATCTTACTCATTATCTATTGACTAATGCTTATAAATTATGTAATTACTAGTATGAGGCATGTTGTCTAAGTAACATTTGTATTGGTATAAAGAACATTAAATAGTTTAATAATTAAGGTAAACCTATGATTTGTCTAGCCATCATGTAGTCTCGTATCAATAAGACCTAGTTAGTTAGACTCTTAACTTTAATGTTAGTGAGTTGCTAACCTGGTTAATGTCGTGTAACTTATATTTAGCATATTTGGATGAAGATGTAAGTAGGTCATACTTGCAGAAAAAGGACACATGTAATGGACGTTATGTTCAAATGTGTAAGCTAATGGCCATGCATTAATGCCTTGAGGATATCAAAGCCATGAGTTACTTCAACCCTGAAAACACTTAAGGTTGTATTATTTGAATGACTTAAATTAAAGATAATATAGTGATTACTGCATTAGAATAGGTTATGTATATATGTTATATATATTACTACTTCCCATGCATGTACTTGTGTGCGCTAGGCATTATCTCACCTCCTAGGAAATTTTCCATTTTTTCAAATATTGGTGCAATTTATATTTAATTTTTAAAAATTTAGGACTTGGGATCTAGTTCTATGTTAAAGCTAAATAAATCATAATATAAGTTATTATTTTTTGTGTTTTTATATAATATATTAATTTACAAAATTGATTATAAGTTGTGTTGTACTTGTAATATAACAATGAGAGAATATATATTAATGTGAGAAATTGAAGACTTGACAATTATTTATTATTATAGATTTTAGCTGTTCTTAGCCTCTTTATGTGTATGTAGCGAATTGCTCGTGTCTTTTATCTTAGGCCATCGACAAATAACTTCCAAAAATTAAAAATAGGCCTCTTAAACTTTAACTTCGATGTGAAAACATCATTTAAACTATGCAAAAAGCTCTTTTTGGTACATGAACTTTTGCCAAATGGTCAATTAGGTACCTAAACTTTTTGAAAGACCAATGTCACACCCATCTAACTTTTCATGCCCCTTTTTTAATGGCTCTACTAACTCCATTAGCAACATTATCCTCCGTGGACGACTCATCCAATAAATGCACGACACTTATCAATTAATTATGCATGAAAGAAAACAGATGCTATTCTAACCTAACCATGGTCGATGCATTAAATCATGAGAAAAAAATTAACAAAGAAGGACACTAATAGAAAATAGAGAACCCACTTGAAAGTGACAAAGCAAAAGTGAAAGAGGGAATCTTAAACAGCATAAGCCTAGATTTTGAAAGAGACAAAACAACACTAAATCAATGAGAAAGAGGAGTTGGACCCATTGTTGGGACAACAACTAGGTATGATTCCACTCAAACCTAACCCTAAGCACAATAGAGACACTAAAAAAATACATTATCAGGTTGAAGTATGGTACATGTGACGAGTCTTCACTATCTCCACTATCCTAGGCAACTACCAGTCAAATAAAGATTAGTGCTTAGAGGATAATGACATCTACAGCATGTAATGCAATTATGAGGTAACCCTTTTATCCCTCCTAGCAAGCTTTTGTATTTTCCTGCGTGTTAAGAATAGTACACACAATTTGCTTTCTAGCACATCTATATAAGCAAATTGAGAGTGAACGTAACCTTGGTCTAGCTCCTTTACACATACAAAAGGTGTTAGTGTTACAGATTACCATGTTTTGTACTTTTTTAGTTGTGGTGTGTTTTATATGTGAATGTTTAATTTGTATTGTAAGTTTCATGTAATACTGCATGTACCCATAAGTAACCATGTTCTATTTTCAACTATGCTTCTATCAATACAGAAAACAAATCATGCTCTATCAATTTTATTTTGTTCTTGTTAATGAAAATGCTCTATTAATTTATCCAAATTTATATGAAGAGATGCAACTACGAGTTGCTGTCATTTAAATTTGATGTTTCGTGGATTCGAACTAGTAATAGGGATGATATGTGCAATTATGAGTAACTATGAATTAAACATGATGTTCTTTTGTGGCCGAATGGGTAACCAGGATGACATATACAATTAAGTTGTTATGCAACGAATATGATGTTTTTTGTGCTCGATGAGTTATCTGGATGTTGTTTAGATAGCTTATGAATATGAATATGGATTTATCTTATTAGTGTTTGGGATTATATATAGGTCGATAGATCTATTAGTGTTTGGTTATGTTTGTTCATATATAATACCCTGTTGATCTGATTCTCACATATGTAGGATCAATCTTCTCATACATGTCAGAGGTTGCTTTCAAGGCAAAGGTGGAGGAAGACATTACGATGGTGGTAAACAAATACATTGGACCACTAGACTTGATAATTTGAATGAAGATACACTCCTTCGTTTCCTTCAAGACTTCAAGTTTGTCAACATTGAGAAGATCTCCTTTCTAATTCTAGGGAAGAAAATTGCTGATAGTTTGTTGTGTTTAGGTTTAGGGTATGATTCCACATGTAGTGCTATCGCTACTATATTGAGAGGTAACGGTAGTGGTCAGCTCTTTCTAGTACATATTGGATGATGACAATGAGGAAGTGTTAGCATAAGAAAGAAAAAGAAAGCCTTCGTAATAAGTAAAGGGTCACATTGAATAGAGGGTTTCAATGTTGATGTTGGCATCTTTTTGGCGATTATCGGGACGAAGTAAGAAGTGCCAAACATTGTAGTTCGAGGACTAAGGTGGAAAATCCCTTCTCCAATGAGGAAGACAATTTCTAGACAACCTCTAGTGGAGAGGAAGATGATGACGGCACAGTAAGACCTATCAAGCATGTCAGGACAAAGGATCACTTTGATCCTAAAACACCTAATCCACATGTCTGTGTTGGCATGGTTTTTCTCAGTAGACAACAATTCAAAGAGGCTATGAACGGATTCTCCATTCATGACAAACATGAACTAAAGTTGACACTTAACAACAGAAGGAGGATAAGATACAAATGCAACAGTGTGGAATGTAACTTTTATGTGTGCCTCTTATAAGTCAAGAACCAATGAGTTTATTGTGAAAACATTCAAAGAGGAGCACGGTGATTTCTACAGACCATCGTTTAAGAATAGTCGTGTGACATTAAATGTTCTCGCAAAGCACATCCTGTCCTGCTTGAGAATTATGCCAAAGATGACATCAATTGACATTAAAGGCTAGTAAAGGAGGAGTTGTTAATAGATGTGACCATTCGCCAGTGTTGGCCTGCTAGAGAGATTGCAATGAAGGTAATTTGTGGAAGGTTCAATATGGAGTTTGATAAGATGTGGCCATGAGAACATAGTAGATATTCTAGCTTCATGCCTTAGTCCATCCTATCATCTCTACTTCAAGAGGATCTTTATATGTTTAGATGCACGAAGATTAGGATTCATTGAAGGGTGTAGGCATATTTTTGGTCTTGATGGCTATTTCCTTAAGGGAGAATTGAAGGGAGAAATTTTGAGTACTTTGGTAAGGGATGCAAATAACAAATGTATCCAATTACATGGGCATATGTCGAAAAGGAGAATAAGGAAAGTAAGGCATGGTTCCTTAATGAATTAGACTCTATTGTTGGTCTAAGTACCCAATGTAGTGTAAACTTGTTTTTTTTTTTTCTTTTGTGCCGCTGGTGTGCACTAACCCGACTTGTGTATCACCAACAAATGATGTTCTTTTGTGGACGAATGGGTAACCAAGATGATATATGCAATTAAAAGTTGTTATGCAATGAATATGATGTTTTTTCTCGTGGGTTATTTGGATGTGTTTAAATAGCTTATGAATATGAATTTAGATCTATCTTATTAATGTTTGGGATTATATATAGGTCTGTAGATCTATTTGTGTTTGGTTATGTTTGTTTATATACAATAACTTACTGATTTGATTCTCACATACGTAGAGTCAATCTTCTCATACATGTCGAAGGTCGCTTTCAAGGCGAAGGTGGAGGAAGACATTATGATGGTGGTGAACAAATATGTTGGACCATTAAACTTGATAATTTGAATGAAGATGCACTCCTTCATTTCCTTCAAGACATCAAGTTTGTCAACATTGTGAAGATCTCCTTTCTAGTTCCAAGGAAGAAAATTGCATATGATTTGTTGTGTTTGTGTTCGGGGTATGATGCCACATGTAGTGCTATAGCTGTTATATTGAGAGGTAGCGGTAGTGGTAAAGCTCTTTGTAGAGCATCGTTTGGCACTATGTTGCAAAGAAGGCGTCCAGACTGATGGAGTCACAGAACATAGTTAAGACTCTAAATCAGAAGAAGAGGTTGTTTTAGTAGCTTTCCTATTGGATGATGATGATGAGGAAGTGTTAGCATAAGAAAGAAAAAGAAATCCTTGGTCATATCAAATAGAGGGTTTCAACGTTGATGTTGGCATCTAGTGGAGACGAAGATGATGAGGGAACAGTGAGTCCTATCATGTGTGTAAGGACAAAGGATCACTTTGATCTTAAAACGCCTAATCCACATGTTTGTGTTGGCATGGTTTTTTCCAGTGGACAACAATTCAAAGAGGCTATGAATAGATTCTCCATTCATGGCAGACATGAACTAAAGTTGACACTCAATGACAAAAGGAGGATACACCAAAAAATGCAACAATGTAGAATGCATTTTTTCTATGTAGCCTCTCATGAGTCATGAACCAATTAGTTCTTTGTGAAAACATTTAAAAAGAAGCATAGTTATTTTGTAGACCATCGTTTAAGAATAGTCGTGTGACATCAAAGCTACTCACAAAGGCACTTCTTGTCCCTTGAGAATTATGCCAAAGATGATATCAATTGAAATTAAAGGCTAGCAAAGGAGGAATTGTTCGTAGATGTGACAACTCGCCAGTGTCGACACGCTAGAGAGTTCACAATGAAGGCAATTAGTGGGAGCATCAATATGGAGTTTGATAAGATGTGGGCCGTGAGAACATAGTAGATATTATAGCTCAACATCCTAATCCGACCCATCTTCTCTACTTCAACAGGATGTTTATATGTTTAGATGCATGTAGATTAGGATTCATTAAAGGGCGTAGGCCTATTTTAGTCTTGATAGTTGTTTCAGAGAGAAAATTTGAGCGTTATGGCAAGAGATGCAAATAATCAATTGTACTCAATTGCATGGCATATGTTGAAGGGGAGACTAAGAAAAGTTGGGTGTGGTTCGTTAATGAATTGGACTCTATTGTTGGCCTAATTACCTAATGCAGTGTTAATTTGTTTTGTTTTTGCCCACTGGTATGCACTAACCTGGCTTGTGTGTCACCAATGGGTGGTTGATTTTAGAAAGCATGCATGTTCCATAAGCATGTCAATGGCTCAAAGCACAAGATGCCAAGAGATAGGTAACACTCCAAGCTGACATGGATAAAGCTAGATATCAATGGAGAAATTGGTTCTAAAGCAAAGAAGCGATATAATTGCTATGATAGACTTCTGCAAACCAAAGAATATCGGCCTAAAATTCATAGACTTGGAAGGATCTAGCAATGAGAATGAATATGTTATTATCCAACACAAGAGAGTCATTTCCACAAATAGAAGACATTTTAACTTAATGTATATTTTTTTTTTAGATATGGGTTAAGTACCATGTATAAAGTTTGACAAATTGGATAGGTCCAGGGACACCTTCATGTATTTTGTTTTTTGTTGTATTTTTTATGGAGGATGAAAGGAGGAATGTTTATTCTTATGCAAGCTCTTGTACAAGGTATTGTTATTCCTTCTACTCTTAATTGTTACATGGAATGATGCTTATGAATCAGATAGTGAATGAACTGGCTTTGAAAGCTACTGGTGTAATCCTTTTGGCGTAATATGTTTTCACACACAGAAAGGTTGGTGAATACTAGCTTTGAAAGCTATTGGTGTAATTTTTTTGGAGTAGTATGTTTTCACACATTGAGAAGCTTGGTACACCTAGTGGTAATCCTTTTGAATGCTAGGCAAGCATGTTGAATAATAGATACATTATTGCTATATTTTCACACATTGTGATGATGAATGAAAGGTTATAATAACCTTATGTGCTCGCTCAATGGCAATACACAGCTTTTCTTCTTAGACCAATGTATTCTTCTATCAAATGTAAATTATTCAACTGGTGGTGTATTAAAGGACATTAAATCAAAACATAAAAATTGATTGAAATTGATTTTGTTCATTAACATTGAAGTAATTATAAAAAAAAATTTTCCATAGGTAACAAAACACTCATAGCCTAAACACTATCTAGTACAAGAGAATCCCTAACCATGTCGCCATGAGCACAATCTTGTAAATTTTGACAGCCACTTCTAAGCCTCCCCATCTCCCCTTTTAGATCGTCAATCTATCTTGTCATCGTATAGTTCTCTTCCTTAAGCCATTAAATTTCAACCCTCCCATCCTCTACTAATGATGCAAGCATTTTATCTTTGAAAGTAATATCGTCCATGACAACCAAGCTTTCTGATTGCTTTTCTTTATTGCAGTCTAACATCGAAAAAATTGCACCCATACTCCTATGGAACAAAACAATGAGCTTTTTAACATCATAAAACACCTTATAGAAATTCAGAAATTTTACCAAAAAAAAAAGGGAAAAGTGAAGGAAAAATAAAAACATCTTCTTCAACCTTGCATTAGAAGATAGCATCGATAAAGAAAAAAAATTAAAAAAAACACCTAAAATATAAAAGAAATTCATAAAACACCTTATTGAACCTCATGCATCCATAAAATATTCATCCACATTAATCTTGTCCTTGCAACTAACAATCTCACCTTCAAACCATAGTTGCACGGAGATTAGATTTCTACTGTAGTAGGATGAACAGTATGTTGAAGCCGTCGCAGAATTTGACTATGGTTGAGAGACTCTAGATTGTTCTCTAGTAAAGGAAGTTAAGGTTTTAAGAATTTCCTTTTCGTTGAGAGGATATTGATTTAGGATTGTGATAAAAGTTTAATTTTCTTTTATAAAATTTAAGGTTAGCGATTGTTCTTCAAAGCCCTCAGTTATTTGTTGGTTTTGTTCTTTTCCCATGTATTACTAGTACACATGTTGAACTATGGTCAGGTTTAATGAACCTTAATTTTTTCGAAATGGATAGTTGTCACATTGTTATTAGTTGAAAGGTCCACATTAGGTGATTTCATTAACGAAATTAGTAGAGATATTGAAAAGAGTATGAAAAGTTTAGATGGGTGTGGCATTAGTTTTTTGAAAAGTTCAAGTATCAAGTGAGTATTTGGCAAAAGTTCAAGTACTAAAAGGGTTTTTCTATTTTTTTTTTTTTTTTTTGGCCTAAGGGCTTTTTCTATTTAAACTAACCAAAATGTGATATGACATCTCTTAAACTATGTTTATAGTATATTTTTATTGAACTAAAAAAACTACATATCTTTTATGTATCAATTTATCAAAGTTTAAGTATTGTTTGTCATGTTTGAAAGTACATAAGTTATATCCACACCTAAGTACATAAAAGTTTGGGAGTAAAAGAAAAGAAAATGAATAATAATAATAATAATAAGGGTAAAGTCACATTTGCTATTTGAATTTTTTCAATCAATGCAATTTACTAACTAAAGTTTAAAGTATCAATTATTTAATTTACTATCTACAAGTTTCCAAGTTCATTCATAAAGCCTAGATGGGAGCAATGGCTTTAGCCTAGTGATATCTCCCATGGTCTCTCAGTGAAATATACTATATTCGATTCTTCCTTCCCTTGTTGCAATGGCCAAAAAAATAAATAGCTGGATGAGGTGGTTAACTACAAATATATGTAAAATTTAGATAGCTAATTGAAACAATCGGTAAAGTTCGGGCATTGCAACAATAGGCAAAGTTTAGCTGGTAGTTTTTTTTTTTTTTTTTTCCGTTGGCTTTTTTAGGTGGCAAATTAATACTTTTAAATTTTAGATAATTAATTATACAAATCCTCATGCTACTAAAACAATTTCCCCACAAATTCCAAAAAAAAAAGGACATATATTCTTATAAATAAGAAAACGTTTTGGTAATTTAAAAAAAATTATAATAAATATTTAATTAACTTTCTTCCATGTAATTCCTTTCATAAAATATTTTCTTATAATTCATTTTCTTCCTTTTTATCTCATTTTCTTTCCTTCCACCTTTTTCCCCCTTTTATCTTAACACTTCAAATTTGTTAAATTTGACCCTCACTCTTATTAAGTCTTCGGAATTAATTAGGAGTTACTCACAGTCACACGCGCGCACGTGCACACATATGTCTGTATATTTTATTCACATTCTCTATATTCTCAAAAAACTCTTAAAAGAAGAATGTACCCATGATTTATATGACGAAGAATCATAAGCCATGATACCGTCGTCAAAATTTACATAAGAAGTACTGAGTTGCAGTTGTGGTTTCGTACTGTAATTCTCTCTTTAACAAACCTTAATTAATGTGCTTTCCAAGCAGTTGATGGCAAGTTATTTCTCTTCTTCTGTCTGTAATAACATGGATAAAGTTTGCTCTGCAGGTTGCAGAGAAAGATAAAAGTTTGCGTTAAAACCGTCTCCAAGGAGGCACCAGTGGTCTAGTGGTAGAATAGTACCCTGCCACGGTACAGACCCGGGTTCGATTCCCGGCTGGTGCACGTTTGTTTTTTTCTGTTCATTTGATGTGATGATAGTTGCAGCTGGTAGGGTCCTCATAGTCATGTACACATCCTTTGTCATTCTTTTTCACTTCTTCTATCGGCACATAAATAACAGGCGGCTGAAACAGTATGCAAATTATACTATAATAGCAATGTGATGTGAAAGTTCATATATGCGGTAACCTTACCATTCTGGTCTTTCCAAAACTCAAGAGATAAATCCAGCATTGTGATAGAAAACAACTATCATCAAAATGGAATCAAAGTTTTCACCCTCCAATTCATTCCTTTCCTCTCTCTTGTAAATTTAGCTTGAGATTAAATATAACATCACGAAGCAAGTTCTTTCAAATACGGCAAATACAGAAGCGGTTAAAAAAAGTTGCGAAAGGAAGTCATCCATCTGAAAAATGCAATTGTAAGATCATTTTTGTGTTGGTTCATTGTATCAGGACCTAGCTTAATAACTTTGGCATGTTGGTTCTTAGTAAATAAAGTCCTTAACTAAATACCCGTCTTTTGGCATGTATTAATTATGCTTTAATTATTAAATTGGTAAAATAGAAATGGGAATAATTCTTATTGAATAACTAATTTAAGAACTCTTAGAAATAAAATGGAGAGGTTCGAAAGTAAAGGATTGCTATAATTGAACCTCAAAACCATGCACGTCAGAATAAGGGTTGGTCTGGTCTATCTCAAGAAGGGGTTTCACTTTCACAGTGTATGTGTGTCCAAGCTATTTGATTTATTTCTCTAGCCCGGAAAATGAGACATTAGGATAGCATCCACGTTGTTTTATTTTGAAAGAAATTTCAGTGCTTATCACGTTGTTATATCACAAACTATCTTCATGGGAAATGAGCCAGATCTACACAGGAGAGCCGATAGCATTTACATTTTGTAGAATGCAATAAGATGAGTAAAATTAGAATTGCCAAAAGTTATAGTAAAAATTCTTTTATTGCACTTAAAATAACATCTGCATCTTATCTCAATCTAGTCATGGGCATGGTTCAGTTCTGAATCGAATCGAGACCCAAACCAAAACCATCACCACCACCACCACCGACGGTTCCACCTATAGGGAAAAAAAATTGTCTCTTTATTCATAAATTTCAAGGGGGGAAGAAAACATAGCAGTGTCAATGTTAAAAAAAATAATGAAAAAGGAAAAATTAAAATGATGAAAAAAAAACCTTCGACAATTCGCCGGTTCTAAACCGGCACCGATGTCATATTAAGTATAAGCAACCAATAACGTGAGGAAATTACTAGTCCTTAATCCGCAGCCATGAAAAACTTTATGGAATGGCTATTCCACTAGTCAAACAAAGAATTGGTTTGTAAGGAATGAATATGAAGTCTAAAAAATATGCTAAGTTAAAATATATGCAAAAAAGGGAATCATAAATTTCCTAACATGTATGAGAAAGATAAGCATCAAGATATGCTCCACTTTTTTCTAAATTATGGAGTTAATTGAATAGCCATACAGTCGCTAAAGATTAATTATATCAAAAATCATCATTTGAAGGTGAAAAAAAATATATTAACATTTTAAAAAAGTGATACAAATAATGAATAAAGATTGATATTGTACTCGCTAACGTGGAATATTTGAAAAAAAGTCATATCATCTCCATTTATAGTATAAATAAAAACGTTATGTCATCTCCTTTATAATATTAAGCCTTTTTTTTTTCTTTTTTAACGAGATACTTATCATATTTTCAACGCCCCCCACCACCAACCCCCCCAACCACTCCACCCCCACAACCGCGCCACCCCCCACACACACACCCCACCCCCCCCCCCCCCCCCCCCCCCCCCCCCCCCCCCCACACCACAAAAAAAAAAAAAAAAAACCTACGTGCTTATTGAAATTATATTTAACATGAATTCTTGGATACTGCTAACTCAAATCCTAAATACATTTTGTCTTCTTATAAATAAAAAATTGACAGCATTGAGTTTTTATTTCCTGTAAATAGGAAGCTATAGGTTATAAAATGCTAACGCCTATAAATTTAAAGAGTTAGGAAGGTACACACTGGTGTTTTTTCCCCTGATTAACCACCGTTTGCTGACATTTCTGCTACAATCACCTGCTCTTCAGCGAAGATAGCACATCCTTAAATGTCCTCCTACGGTCCTACCAAGTACCAACTCATTCACTTTTCCATGGTAACCTCCGCATCGCATCATCTAATTTCAGGCGAATCATGGTAATTAGCGCATTCCAGTAACTTTTGGTATCTAGGCTTCTCACGAGTTATGACATCATTTAAAACGGGACGGCCATCGATGGTATAGTTCAATAGTTGTTTGGGAAAGTTCTGTCACGTTTCAATCATATGTTTATTGTCATGTGAGGCATTTTTCAATTTGCATATGTAGACTATTATAATCTCTCAAACCAACAAAAAATAAATATAAAAAATAGAGTTTCATCAAATCATTACTGGAGACGTCAAAAGGTGTGTAGCTATTTCACATGACATTTCCCAAACATTTTTTAAATTTTGTCATAACATGATCATAAATTATCATATATTACCCTGTAATAACCAGAAAAGCTAAAGTAATAAATTTTCGATAATATGTAATGAGAAACTAACAATTACACTTCAAGAAAAGGCGATTTAGAGAGAGAGAAAGAAAGAAGAGAGAGAGAGAAGAAGAAATACAATTGTTGAGTTGCACATGGAGCTGAGTAGCTCACCGTATCTTAAAGTTTGAATTTCGTTCCGGTCCTCACTCAACCAAGGGAACACTATACACATGACTAATCTGGTGGTGGTGGCTACAGGCCTGCATATATAAAAAAATGAAGGTAAAAGATGGTGCCCGGTTATCAGGTCACCACCTCCTATATCTAAAACTTGTGGCCAACCCACCAGGATGTTAAAAAATGATACACTGAAATGATCATATACGGAGGAAAGGTGTTTGTCCAACTTCAAATTCTCCTTAATTTCTAGATCTGAAGATCATCCAGATCAAGTTCGTGTTCTGCTCTCAATAGCTTCATTTTCTGCACAGATATAATGATGCCGGTTAAAATTTTTTACCTCGTATGTAGCAGAAGATAAGCAAATCTAGTTTGTGGCTAACTATAAGAAAAATTATCATACCGTAATAAATTGAGGAGGATCATCCAGACTGGATGAGCCTAGAACAACTTCTCTTTTCAGCTTAGTTGACAGCTTATGACAAACTCTCAGCTGTGCATTAAAAAGATATTTCGTGAATCCCAAATTCGAAAGATGGAACAACCAGAAAAGTATTTCAAACAAAAATTTCATGTACCTCAGATCGAGTAGCTCCACCAGCGATGAACACAAATATACGTTGGCCCGTTTTCTTAAAGTCACTTGCCACATGCTTTAACACAGAATCGCTGCAGGAATAATAGAGAAGCATATTACAAGCCATAGCATGCAAAGATGAGATAAGGCAACTAAAGCACGTAATTCCAGCAGAAAGCTTCATTAAATAAGAGTTAGTTGGAAAGTAGGAATGCTTTTTTTCCTACTTCAATGAACCAATAGAAAATAATATGGTCCGTTTAGATAGTCTTTTTTTCATCTGTATCTATACCTATATCGAAATGATGTGGGTGAATGTATCTTATTTGCATTTATATTTGATCTATTTGATTTTTTTTATGAAAACTACTAAATTTTTTTTTTATCTATATCTATTTCTTGATAAATAATTTGTTAAAAAAAAATATTTGTATCTGCTGGAAAAAATTAGCCAAACAAACCCTAAGGGTCATTATCCACAAATAGAGAACAGCAAAAGCACCTTGAATAACCATCGTCGGAGCCACGAGGCCGAGCCCATGTTGGGGTCCTACGTGATCTCATTGAATGTGCAACTGGAGCTGGAGCTGAATTCGTAGATGCAACATGTGATGTGCTATGGAAGGTTGGACTTGGATCATTCATACATGGATAATCATTCTGTGGAAGTTCGCCTTTAGAAAGCTTTTCAGTGAGTTCCTGCAGCAAAAAGGCCGATATATACAACTGTGAGGAAGTTCTTATATAATTCTTGCACCAGCCATTTGGAATAATAGTAGAATTCATGTGCTCATTCTTTCCTCTCCCTCCCCTCCCCCTCCCCCTCCCTGACAGGAGTTTCAACCTGCATTTTGTTTCACTGATACAGAAAAATTTAAGATGGAAACATAAGATATTCCTGTCTGACACAGGAAATCTTCCACTTAACCTTCCTACTTGTCCATATGAATGGAACACTAAAACATGCTTTTCATTTCCAAAACCTTATTGTTTCTAAAATCTAAAGAGAAAAGAATGATATTATTTTAGATCAAATTGAAGTTAATAGTATCATTCTAGGCCAAAAAAGGGATAATACAAGTCAGCGAACAAAGGGATCAGAGTAGGTTTTTGATTTTATGAAAACGCCACATTTTCTTCTCCAGATATATACTCTATATAGAGCAGTGAAAATAGTCGCATCCACTGTAGTTCAAATAGAGAATTAACGAGCAATAACTGGTAACAAAAGTAAAATGCATAAAGAGATGGTAAAGAATTTCTGTTAACAGAGAATTTTATGATTGAAGTTCAAGTTTAAAATCATTTTTCTACAGTGAAGACATATGAGCTTGATAGTACATCTAAGAGGTGATAACTCTCTTTCAGCTGTTGACAGCAAAAATTAACTCAAAAAAATTAAGACATTCATATTGAAGTGGTAGAACTTCATGAGAGATTTTCTGTCATTATATCATATGCAAAGGTGAAAGATCTGTATGATTGGACTTCATTTGTGAAGGGGATCTTTTTCCATTTATTTTTGTTCTTTTCCTTCTCCCTTTAGTTCTCAATTGAGACCATGTCTTAGCATGACTCATTTATCAAAACACTAATACTCAATAGGCCACCAGAACACCATACATAGAAGAGGGCATCAACCATTAAATCTGCAACATTTAAGGATATCATAGACAGGGAAGCATCATTACATGGATTAAATGCATAGCATTGCTTGCTTTTGCAATGACTAGCTCTCTTTTTTTTCCCCCTTTTTTCTTTCCCTCTTTTTTCTTTTTCATTTTGGCAGGGAAGGGGAGAGGAGAGAGAGGGAGGAGCAAGGATGTACATGGAATTAAGAACTAGGAGGGTAGTGCGCTGGACTTACCTTAGTTAAGTTCATATAATAACTGCTTATTGGAAAATATTCACTTGTTATCACAATTATACTGCATCTTTTATATATAAAAGAATTTCGTCAACAACTGCATCCGCGACACTTAATATGTCCGAAAGATCTCCTATGCAATAATCTACCTCCATTATCACAACGTTAATCATTAAGTTTTAGAAAAAAATAAAATATAAAGGTTAGTAAACTAAGTCATGTGATTGGAATTATTTACTACTACATTATGCAATACGATTATTATATAATAAATATAATAGCTCACATTATATCTACAAACTTAAACTTTTAGATTAAATGGTTGTAACGTTAACCTTAATATGGCATCAGAACAGGAAGTCATGAGTTTAAATCCCTGCACACTTGTTACAACCCCATAAAAAGAAAGTGGGTCCTAGTCAAAGAGTTTCGGACCCTAAGTAAGGAGAGTATTATGTAATAAATATAAGAGCTCACACCATATTTATAAGTTAAACCTTTTAAATCAAATGGTTGGTGGTGCTATCCTTAACAAAGACCAAAAACTTATAGCACGAATAACACAATTATTTATCATGTATAATAAACAAATAAATAGCAATTTGGAAGAAAATATTTAATCAGATATAATCTGTAGAAATTATCTAGTTAGAAATAATGTGCAACAAATGAAACTTAATGTTATTAATTATTTTTAAAAAATAAAGTTAAAAAGAAAAAGAAAATGAAAGAAAGAAAAAATAGAATAAGAAAGAAAGGACAAATAGAATGTCATTCAAGCAATCAGCATCTGAAAAATGTAAAATGATACTTGTGAAATTTAAACCGATCACCTCATGCTTGTAAAAGTTTAACCACTTATGTACGTCTAATGTTATGCCAAAATTCACTCTTTAAAATATAAAAATAATATATACTAGTCTTTTTCTAAAAATCTTTAACAATTAACCCTTTGGGAAGGAAAGGGGCAGTGGGAGTTAGAGAGGGTGGTCAGGTTGTTTTCAGGGGCTTCATATGGTATTAAGCAAAAGGGATTAGAAAATGCATAGTTCAACAAATAATCTTAATAATAAAGAGAACAAGAAGTTACCTCTATGATTGGGTAAAAGCGAGAAAGTGCCCATGTTGCTTCTTCACCTATACGTTCTTTTCTAGCCGAACGCTTCTTCTGCATAAGAACAATTTTATGTAAAGATAAATAACTGAAATAATTACATGCAAAATATACCCATTGGACTCAACCTTGTGTATGTCAAACTTCAAAGAGAAAGTCGAGCTTTTTTTGGTATCTGGTGATCCAGCAAGCAACCTCATATTACTCACAGCACTCATATCATCATCCGGTAACTTCGCAAGCTGATGAAGTTCAAAAGGAGAATATAAGTTAGAATTTATATTATATGAAAGTTAAGCAAGCAAGAGATATAATGCAGTAACATCCATGACATCCAGGAAGGAACACTAAAGGATTAACAGTCAAATCAAGTAGCTGTCAACTACTGAAAGACAACAGCCATTTTGATAGATTTGGGACCAACCTTCATCAAATTTTCACCCTTATCACCCTCGAATTTCTCTGGATATATGGCTGCAAAAATCATTAATAACCGCAACTTATTTTCACGGGTAGCATTCTGCAGAAAAGTAATTATGATCATAATCAACCTCAACGCATTAGAGGCATAATTTCTCTCTTTCTAGTGAGTAGTAGTTATATGCCACATGCTCCTTACATCTTTTGCAGTCAAATATTTGATCACATCTTTCATCCCCGCATCTCCAAAAACAAGATCCTGTTCCAGCTGTCCAAGTTCTCGAAGCTCCATCTCCTTAATTATTTTGTTTATTTTTCCTGCAATCTAAATAAACCAAATTCATGATCTTAAGAAAATGAATTCCCACTGCCACAAGAATCAGATAAAAGTAGATATGTGTGGTTCAACAGATAAAATGTAGCAGGCAAGACTAATTTTTCAACAATGCATATTGACCAAAAAACTGAGGCATGAAATAGAAATACATCATATCCAGTTCACCAACCACGACTTCCTTTCTTCTGCCCTCAGAATATGCATTCTTTTAACAATTATATTCCACTTCAAAATCACATAGCAAGGACGACCGAATTTCCAAGTCTTAGGCATTAAAGTTATAAACCAGATTCTGTATCATAAAGACCAACCTCTACATGCAAAGATAGTTTGTCAATTTGTTCACTGTATTGTGGCAAAGCTTGAACCATCTTCTGTAGGTCCCTCGTAGACAGTTCACCACCATCTCTGCAATCAGTCAAGGTTATGTTGGAACAAATCATAATTGAGGATCCAACTCATACTCAATCAAAAGTAAAAGTAAAAGTGGGTTTAGTAATTTCAACAATAAACACAAATAAATTTCAACACAGAAGCACATGAGTTTTTTGGAGATAAACCCTTCGTTTTATCATATTTTGATTATTTTGGTATCATATTTCCGTCATTTTCAAATAGATGTTTGTTAAGAAACAGATATCGATGAAAAACTAACAGTTTTATTCATAAACAGACCAAATAGATACGACACAAATATGATACAGATATAATATAGATAAGTTACAGATATAAATCTGATACAAATAATAATCAGACAATCTAAACAAACCCAAAATTACATCTACCATGCATTTGGTATGTAGAGTTGTATATGGTATTTATTAGTGTTATATTTAATTAGTAATGTAATTAATATAGAGGTAGGTGAAGATAAACCAACAACCACAAGAACTTGTATATATATAATCTCTATGTATGTACAAACAAACCAATAAGAAGAAATACATATTTTTTACTTTTTCTCGTCTTCTACATGGTATCAGAGCCATAGAATGGCAAACCCTAAACACACAAACCCAAAAAAAAAAAAAAAAAAAAAAAAAAAAACCTAATTTAGGCAGTATCAAGACTTGTAGATTCTCCTTCCGGTGTCGGATTTGAAATTCGATCATATCACCGTGCTCCTCTCTCCTCCAACATCATATCCCAGAAACCTCACCGCCAAAAACAACTGCACTCTACCGCACGCCGCGCCGTCCGTCATGCTCCTATTTTTCACCTTTTTCGGCTGCTTTCTAGCGGGATCCTCTGGTGTGGTTTCAGCTGCTTTCGACTGTTTGCTTCATTGACGTTCGGAATAGATACACCATCCTCTTCTGACTTTGTTCGTCCTCATCCACCACCAACCACCGCCGTTCGCCGCGGACCACCATCGCAACGACTATTTGTTTGTTCTTTTCACCTTTTTCATTCTTTTTTTTTTTAAGTTGTTTCTTCAATCCAACATGGCTAGTGATTCTCCCTCTTTGAAAACTAGTCCTTTTTCAAGCGTATTATCTCCATTTCCTACCATTGCAACTAAGAATTTGATGGGGAGCTCTAATTATTTATCTTGGTCCAAGGCTGTGGAATTATGGTGTATGGGTCAAGATCTACAAGACCATTTGACCACAAAATTGGATGATGCAACGAAAGATCCGAAGAAGGATAAGGATCAATAGATAAGAGCTGATGCCCTGCTGTTGAGTCTTTTGTGGCAGTCCATCGATTCATCTCTTCATCCAATTTACAGTCCTTACTCAACCTGCTATGATGTTTAGACTCAGGCGAAGAGACTTTACATAAATGATATTCAACGTTTGTACTCAGTGATATCTAATATGCTTAATTTGAGACAAACAGTACGTCAATTATTGATTTTCTTAGCAGATGGGCATCCATTAAGGCTGAGTACAGCTCTTTACTCCCTCCTGGTCAGTCTCTCCAAGATGATTTGGCTCTGAGAGAGACATTTTTCATGGTTTGCATCCTTGCTACCCTTGATCCTGATCTTACTTCAATTCGTGATCAAATATTGGTTAGTTCTTCTATACCATCTATGGATGAAGTTTTCTCTCGCCTTCTTCAAGTGTCATCAATTCCTAATGCACCTGTACATGGTTTTTCTTCTATGAATAACTCGGCTCTAGTATCTCACATGGCTAATAGAGAAGGACAGGATAGAGATCGTGGATTGTTAAGAGAACCCGTCCTAGTGTACCTACTGCCATCAATGGGATCATACTAGGAACAAATATTATAAGTTGCATGGACGTCCCCCACGGGCTAATATCATTCAGAATACCAATCCTACCTCTTCTACTGCAAAACATTCTGAATCTCTACTTCTCGCTAGAGCTGATCTTGAGAATTATTTGCAATATCAAGCTTCATAGTCCTCATCTTCTACAGCTTCCTTTGCTCACACTGGTAATTTTGTTGCATGTCTCACTCAGTTTTCTACTTTAGGTCCATGGGTGATTGATTTAGGTACTTCTGAACATATTTCTAGTAATCCCCACTTATTTTCTCACTTCTTGAAATCTTCACCATTACCTCCTGTCACTATAGCAAATGGTTTCCATGTTATACCTAAAGCTGTGGGTGGTGCACAACCCTTATCGTATGTGCCTTTAGAACATGTTCTCTATATTCCACATTGTCCATTTAATCTTGTCTCTGTTAGTAAAATCACTTGTGCTTTAAATTGCTCTATTAAAATTTGATCCTCATTCCGTTGTTTTTCAGGACCTCAGTACGCGACAAACAATTGGCGTAGGATATGAGTCACAGGAGCTTACTACCTTACCAACTCTTCGGTTCTTATCTAGCATGATTCGCAGTACATCTGATCATTCGGTTTTCTATAAGCACACACCTAAGGGGCAATGTCCGTCTCGATTTTGAACTGCTTCTGAATGTCTGGCATGACCAGTACCGGTGCTTCGTAGACTTTCTCCTTAAGTGCCTGGAGCGCACACTCTGGATCCTCTTCCCGAAGCCAGGAAAGGGACCGCAGCGCAACGACTAGGACTTGGAACTGGTAATGACCAGGATAGCAGTACTCAATTGAGGCACATCTTTTCAAACATTTCTAGACCAAAGACCTAGGCTTGTTGAGATACTTCCTGGGCATAGAAGTCGCTCAATCCAGTTCCGTTATAATACTCTCTCAAAGAAAATATGTTTTAGATATACTGGAAGAAACCGGTATACTTAATTGCAAACTGTGGATTCTCCTATGGATCCTAATGTGAAGTTGTTACCAAGACAGGGGAGCCTTTTAAAGATCCAAGGAGATATCGTCATTTGGTGGGAAGACTCAATTATCTTACTATCACTCGACTAATATATTTTTTGCAGTTAATGTTGTTAGTCAGTTTCTCCAATCTCTTTGTACTAGTCGTTGGAATATAGTGGTCAAATTCTTATATATGTGAAAAGTGCTCCAGGTAAGGTCTACTATATGAGGATCATGGTCACTCAAAGTAATTGGATATTCTGATGCTGATTGGGCAGGTCTCCATCTGATAGACGATCTACTTCTGGGTATTGTATTCTTGTTGGAGAAAACCTAGTATCTTGGAAAAGTAAGAAGCAAAATGTTGTCGCTAGGTCAAGTGCAGAAGCAGAATATCGTGCCATGGCTTTGGCAACTTGTGAATTGATTTGATTGAAACAGTTGCTACTTGAATAGCTAAAATTTTGTGCAACTTCATAAATGGAGCTAATTTGTGATAACCAAGCTGCATTACATACAGCTTCCAATCCTGTATTTCATGAGAGAACTAAACACATAGAGATTAATCGTCATTTCATCCGAGAAAAGATCTTATCTGGCTGCATCTTCACTAGTTATGTCAATTTAAATGATCAGTTTGCTAATATACTAACTAAATCTTTAAAAGGTTCTCGTATTGAATATATTTATAACAAGCTTGGTGCATATGATTTGTATGTTCTAGCTTGAGAGGAGTGTAGAGTTGTATATTGTATTTATTAGCGTTATATTTAATTAGTAATATAATTAATGTAGAGGTAGGTGAAGATAAACCAACAATCACAAGAACTTATATATATATATCTCTATGTATGTACAAACAAATCAATAAGAAATACATATTTTTTACTTTTTCTCTTATTCTACATGGTACATGGACTATATAATTGTTTGGCTCAAAACCTCATTATATAATAAGTCAAATAATTATAACTTCCCATAACAATTGCATAGCTATTTTAGTATAAAATGAGAAAAAGCTTCTTAAAGTTCCTATCACAAGAGACAAGGGAGTGAATAAATAGAAGAGCTTAGTAAGAAAAGATATGATACAGATATAATATAGATAAGTTACAGATATAAATCTAATATAAATATGATACAGATAAAAATTATACAATCCAAATAGACCCAAAATTACATCTGTCATGCATTTGGTACATGGACAGGATAATTGTTTGGCTCAAAACCTCATTTATATAACAATCAAATAATTATAACTTCCCATAACAATTGCATAGCTATTTAAGTATAAAATCAGAGAAAGCTTCTTAAAGTTCCTGTCACAGGAGACAAGGGAGTGAATAAATAGAAGGGCTTAGTAAGAAAGCATTATCAGAAAAAGATAAGAGAAAAGTTAGCAAAAGAACCAGCTAAAACCATAATAACAATGAAGAGCTTTTTATATTTTCACCAATATAAACTGCCCAAGGGGTGTCCATCTACCAATCAACTGCACCATAATGCTTTTATGAAGTTCATGGAACCACACACCAATTAAATCCAAAGGTTATATCTGTACTGAACAAAGCATCTGTTTATCATTTAACATATGTTATTACCTAATTAATACTCTGACGTTCATCATTCACAACAAGCTTTCAAACCCTGCAATATCTCCTATCCTTTTGTGAAAATTAACAATGGTATCTTATTGTGCTCCATCTAATACCTAGAAGAATTTTTACTTTCTAATGAATATACCCCAAGATGACATGTCCATTTGATTATCATATTTTGTAATGATGTATTTGAATTTATTAGAAGCGAGGGCAGGAAATAAAGAAAAAATCCTACCTGTAGATCACTATAGGAAATTAAAAGTGAGAAAGCAGAGTCTTATATAATCCTATTCTACTAGACATGGTGTGCCATTAAACTCCAACCTCCGAATCATATACCATTTCATTGAACAGCGCAACAAGTAAATAATCTACATTACTGTCATCAGATTCAAGCATGAAATTGCAGCAAAATAAACCACAGTGATTTCCTACCAGTACATAAGACATATAACAAAGTCCTCTTATCCATTACAGGAAGAATTTATCTCTTGTTTAACTAACACCTATGAAACGACCTTAAAATGCTTAATGTGTATAAGAAGTCAACCAACAGAATTGTACAACAATCTTTTTTTCGACCACATCACATACATCTACAAGTAGATCCAAAGAAATTAACCATGTGATTTTGAAAATTTTAAAAACACCATTGACATCTTCTTTGGAACTATCTTGTGTAAAAGTAAGTAGCTATGATAAACATAAGTCAGACTAATAATGTTAAAGCAACAAAATATTGATACTAACCTCGAACCATGTTGGATTTGTGCAGCTTTGTTTTTCATTACGAAGTTTTGCATCTTGTCATGCAGACGTTCACTTGCCTGAAAGGACAGCGAAAGGCAAACATTTACATCTTGATTTTGTTGATAATTAAAACCATTTACATTACTACAAGTACAAAATTCTGGGTCCAGAAAATACGTCTGCTATATGTGCATGACGAAGTTCAAGCCAGACAGGATCGTGATCCTCCAAAAGAACCTCCTTTTTCTCTGAACGACCACCTGTGTTGCTTGGCACCTGAAATCACGAGACGTTTAAACACAGCATATTAATAGACATCATGATGCAGAACAATAATTAAAAAGTCACTGTAGAGGGAAGACCTCATGCACGTATTTATTTCCCTCCAAGTTCAGTAGATCATGGCACATTGCATCATATGTCCACTCATGGATAATAGGAGCAATCTGCAGATTCACCCACACTTAGCATATTTTTATCAGGAAAGATACATGAATAATTGAATAAACAGCAAGCAACCAAAAAGCATATCTAAAGACCTGATCAACAGATCTATCAAGTATAAGCAACTCGCATGTTTCTGTCTGAGGAAAATTAGGGATTGTCTGCTTATATTTAGCAAGGCAGTTCCAAATCCCAGCAGCAAGCTTTGTAGGTATTAAATCACGATAAGTTGTCATCGTCGTAGCATCAAGTGACTTGGCAGCACGGTAGCGCACATATGGAAATTCCTGAAACCACAAAAATAAATACTCCAAACCTTGAATAAAAACAACACATGCAGGCATTATGTACATACCCTCAATGAAGCAAAAACAGTAGCAATACGTGTAGCCATCACTTGTAAACACGCATCTCCATTGCGAGTATCCTCATCATCCCCAAAAAGATCCTCCAATGCCCGCTCATTATCAGTGATAAACCCCTGCACAAGAAAGCTATATGAAGAAATAATACCAGTTATAATAACCTGCAGTATGGGATTCTTTGATTAGAGGATTTGACACTACACATATAAATCCATAGCCATTCATGTCAAGATTTCAAATATCAATTACTGCTAATATCTGCACCAGAATCCAAATCAATAAGAGATGGATTCCAATGGTCATTGCACGTTGTCACGATAATTTTGTTTATTTATTCATCATTTGACATGTTTCCCAACTTGACACACTTTATGATATGGGTTAAACAATATCATAGGTAATTCATATAATGACCAGTTTCCTGTTGTATTTGACTATTCACTAAACAGATTATGACCAACTTGAAAGTCATATAAAAATCCCAAAAATTGTTTAACCCACCACCATGCAAAGAAATCTAATTTAAGTATAATTGATAAAAACCAAGCAGAGGAACTAAAGATGAAAATATAGAAAGAGAAAGGAAAATGGCCTTTCCTCATTGGATTTCAAATTAATATGCATGTTGCTTTAACATTTGTAAAGTTCATTTTACTTGAACAGAACAAGCATTGATAAGAACCGCTAAATTCTATGCACATAAAATAACCCTAAGAATGGCCACGTGAAATATGTTATATCAATTATGAAACAAAATGCTCTACTGGGAACATGAGTCGTCAACAGAAAGGCAAAGGTGGATTGAAATGACGACTATATAGGGATGTAAACTCATAATTTTCTGATCCAATATCAAGTTAAATTAACACTCCAACCATTTTATCAGAAAGTTTAAACTTACAGATGCGCCATGACTTTTAAATTGTTGTTCCAAAATTACAAAAGAGAGATCTTCTATCCAGCAAATGAGTAAAATTTACTTATTACATCAGGATAAAACCTAAAAATAGAAGAATAAGAGCAGAATGTCCAAGCTCAACTGCTCTTCTTTTATGGATATAATGATAACACAATCATCTGCAAAGGTTAGCTCAATTATGATCCTTCTATTAAGCAATTCAAGTGAAATAACTTTAATTGCTTTAAACTGATGCTTGCCACAGGGTTTTCCAATATATTTACAAATGAAAAATAAAAAAGCTACTGGAACCGTTACTTACTTGGCTGTCTATTGCAAAGAACTCCAGATTCATCTGCATATGGTTATCAAAGGGAGAACTCAGCACCTTTAAGTGGTAAATAACCCGCCAGAAATGCATGTGACAAAAAGGATGTCCAAAGGATCCAAAACTGGTTCCATTACAACTACTAAACATGCTCCAAAGATAGAACTATGACCTCTCTCAATGCACCTATACGGGGCAAGACCGCTGAATCCCTCTTGATGTGACTGACCAATTCCCTTGATATTGGAGAACTGAAGAAAACAAATGCCCTTTGGAAAGAGAATCAAGGCCAGTGAGATGCAATTCAGAAGAAAATCACATAAATACCAAAGAGATTAATTAAATATATTTTTACATACTTCTTATACAAAGGTGATCTTCCAGACATGTCCGAGAGGAACATGACAACACTGAGAGAAACCCAAAATAAATCCATAAGTAAATAAAAATAATAAGTGAAGGCAAGGAGAAAAACCAGAAACAGGGCTATTACTTCAATATTTTAAAAATGAAAATAGAATTACTTTTCTTTGGTTGGCTGGATAAAATATATAGCATCCATGGCAGGTAATGGTTGCCTTCTTTTGCATATTTCTTCTACCACTGTGGAAAAAAATGAAATAATTAGAATTTCTTAGAAATTCAATGACACAATAAGCTAAATGAAATAGTTGATTTATAACTAATATATAGCTATAGTCTCTAAAGCTCCTCACAACACAAAATAGGTAATTTCTAAAGGACATTTCAGCTTTTGAGTAAAATGATAAGGAGAACCATGAAGAAGAAGCAAAGATATCAAAGGCCACAAAATCAGGATGTTTCAATCTTGACGATACATATCAAATCTTTAAGTTTCTGAACATCTTTTCTATTGTTGTATGGTCTGTTCTTCAATAAATACAGCTAAAAACAATCCTCTACAAGTTACTGCAATCACTCAGAGAGGGAGGAGGGTGGGGTAAGGGAACTTGGTCCAGTAGAATGCATCTAGAATCTCTGCACTCATCTATGGTCATCAAAAAGGCAAGTTAAATCATATCACCTACAATTCAACTTCCCAGAAACTAAAATTTGACCAGATCTTATCTGAAATCTTGATTTGTTTCTGCATCTTAAAAATTTCTCTATAAAAAATAAAAATTTAAAACAAGAGAGAGAGCATAGAATTCATGCAACTAATCTTTTCATGAAAAAAAATTCACCAAAAAAATATTTTGATAAAAAGAATAAAAAAATGCAACTCCGTGTATTTAAGATGATGTACTAAATGTACTCCAAGATAATAGTGCTGTACTCATCTATATTACATTTCTTAGTTTGAAAAAGAAAAGATCGGACGATTGCTAAAGAAAATAACAACTTGAAGCACTAAAATGGAATTACATATGTATTTATCAATTACACATTCCAGATGATGAACTGTACAATCCTCCAATAATATCCTAGTTAAAATCCAGACTTTAATGACTTTCTCCTAATAAATGAACAAACAAAAGTTCAGCTTTCATTGTATTCCACAAAATGCCTGCAGCAAGATCAATCATTTAGCCAGCATAAATAACAAATTATTCATATAGGATCGGAAGAATTCAGCAAAAGATCAATGCCTAACATACTCTTAACTTATTTAAAATTTATAAACTAATCCTTACACGATACTCCTTCTTCAGTGATATCTGCCATCTTGCATGAGTAAGACATTACCTTAACTGTAAATTTGTCCATTATCAGTACCTAAAGGAATGAAATTTCAAGATCAGCAGGAGATCCAAAGCAAGAATAACCAGACCAATTACCAATGAACATTAAACTCAAAATAGTGGAAGTAACTGTCAGAAGAATTATTGGCTATCACAAATTTGATTGCAAAATTTAGTAAGGGTTTCACTAAACATAATGTGATTCTGGCAAGCCAGTTTTCCCACTTGTTCTAAACTTCCAACAGCAAAGAAAATCCATTATAAATATTCTTGAACATTTATCCCTAAAAGCTCACGCATACTGTCAATCTAGTGGGGAGAATGTTTACATAAGCATTTAGGTCACAGAGCAATGCTGGAGCCCTCTATGTAACCAGTGCACTAGAACAAACAAATCATTTAAGCTCCAATATTTGCAGACTAATATTGCTCTCAACAGTAGAAGAACCAATTGTTTATAAACTAAGACCTTAAGACTGGTAATTGGTGCAAAAAGAAATGCAGCCTCACTTCTCACTGTCTCAACAAAGCCAATATATGGCTCATAATCATTAGTAGAACATTACAAGAAGTCAAATATTCAGAAAACAAGTTATACTCAATGAAGCCGCATTAGGACCTGGAAGCTGCATCAATTAAGAACATAATTATCAAAAGAAAATATGTTTTCATAGTTCAATAACACATAATAGGAAACTCTATTGCTCTTAAAAAATAAATAAATGAATTAGGGAAAAAAAAAAACGATTCTTTCATTGAGCTCCAAATTTCTCCTCTTTTGCTAATTTCTTCGGGATCTTTCTCCCGACAGGTACTGCATTAAGGACATGACATGCATTCATGCACAAGTGATTGCATGGCTCAATAACTGACGCATAAATATGCTGAACTTTCAATATATTCCCAAGACCTTTCATAAAGTCCCAAACCTCACTAGATTTATTTAAACAAGTTGATGCAGATATAGCAGTTTGAAAGGCTATCAGTACAACAAAATGTCAGAATAGGCATCTTAATTGAATCACTACCAAAGGCATGAGCAAAGACATGTACAATTGTACATACCTTCCATGTTGATTTTGAGTCGCCTGTTTTAGCTGAACGAAGCATTTCATACAACAAACCTGGCACATCCAATTCAGAGGGAAAAAAGAAAAGCAAAAAAATTAAAAATTAAAAAAGGAATCATGTCTCAGTACCCTGATGAAAACTATAAGCAGCCCATGCCAAATCTAAGAACAATTTGGTGAAACCTTTCATCCAGATATTTTTACAAGCTCTAAGCTTAAATTTGAGAAAAAGTTCAAGAACTATAGTGAAACATGGAGCAATAAAAGATAAAGGAGAATCATTAGATACCAAGTGTGTTAAACAACAAATATAAAAGCTCACATCATATCTATAAGCTTAAGCTATTCAAAAAAATGTTTGTGGCATTAACTTTGACATGGTATTAGGTATAAAGATCATGAAACTCTGCACCATTATTTTACCCTATTTGATAGGCTTCAATGAAAGTATCAATCCACAAGTGAAGAGAAGTGTTAAAGAATAAATATAAAAACTTATTTAACAAAAAAATAAATAAATAAATAAAATATAAAAACTCACACCGAATCTATAGATTGAGCTCTTACATAAGACAACTATGATGTTAATCTTAACACCAGAATGCTTCAAAGGGGAAAAAGAAAATAAATAACTAATGCAAAAGCTCTAAAAATCATTGAGTTATAAGAAGGGCTAAGCTGCAATTGCTATACATTCAAGGGGTACTCCACACTCCACCATTCCTAATTTAAACTTGCTTTAAGAATAAGGTAGCATTTAGTCCACACAAATAGAACAAGACTCAAGTATCCTCAGCATTTACAAAGTCTTTGATGCCATCATCATCAAGCTTCTCAGCCAACATTTTGAGCACCTCACACTATGAAAGTTAAGGTTCGTGTCATAGGTTTTTTAAGCAAATGAGTATTTAAGGACAATTTCATAACTCTTCAGGAAAAAAGGGGGTAAGAGTCTCTTTGGTTCATCAACTTCCCATCTGTTTGGTATATGTTTGAATCTGGGTATTTGTCAAAAAACAAATAGACAAAAGATAGAGACTTAATTCATATAATGATCATAGATAGATACAGATTAGATAAAGATATAGATACTGAAGAAAAATAGACAATTCAAAATCCAAACAAACATTAGATATAGTATCATCTTTGGTTTGCAAGATGAGCGTGATATTGGACAAAAAAAACCCCGAAAATTATATAACAAAATAAAAATTTGATACCCTCTAACAAGTTGTACAAAATTCTGCCCATAGAACAAGATGCATCTCATGGACAATCATAAAATGAAGCTCTAATTTTCTTAAAGAGCATATTGTAAACACGATACAAAACTATTGTACTACATTGAATCCTTGAGATGTATTGTACTAGAAATCAAACACTACTTTAAGGGTTAAGGACTATGTATGTGGATGATTAGACCAGTGCATTCATTTGATTAAGGATTAACTAAATCAACAATAAAGCTAGTTATGAGGACAAAAATAAATATTTAACATAACACAAAATAATTGGTTTGAACCTATCATTTCTCATTAAATAGGATGAAAAACTTGACTATCTAATGGTTAGATAGGAAAGACGTGTTGCATGTAATGGTGCATACCCTTCAGCAATGTCAGATGTGGTTTTAAGTTCTACCTAGGCTCTCCCTCTTCTGATATGACATGGGTTTAACTACCATACCTAATCCCTTCTCAGAAGTGCGCACGATTAGAAGTTTGATGTCATACCTGAAACCCAATTATAATTATCCTCACTTCAATGATACATGCACCTATAATTTCTGCAATGTCAACCAATTCCTTAATCTTTCATTTCTACAGATGCACAAATGGTCACTACTTCCAATTGCATTAGATGGAAATCCACATCATTACCGACAAAAATACAAGGTTTACACTTATCATTCAATTCACCTATGGATTATAATTCAAACTTGTGTGCTACCACCACAAACATAATTATATCTAATGTAAGAGCATATAAACCCCCAAATTACTGATCATGTTCAGATAAATCGCATAAACTCCCAAAACATGCATTAACCTTCTTAAAATTTTCAAAATATACAATTACCTACCCTAACATCGTTAAAGCCTCAACGTCGCTATTTATGTGCCTACTGGGATGGTTAGGGAGGTAAATTCATCATTCAAAAGTCATGGGGATGCATGTCATGAGTTTAAGGGTTTATCCACTTCTAATTGATAATTTTTGGGATGTATTAGTAATTACCCCTTATTTTCAATAACCACTAATGGTCTATCTCCAAATTTCACTTCTAGTGTCAAAGCATTAAACAGTACCTAATTATCCATTAGAACAATTTCAATTATATGTTAATATACACCCAAAGGTAAGACGATAATATGTCAGCACCCACAATTAACCCCTACCAGTTCTAACCACCAGCTATTACTTTCCACTTGCTTTTTTTCATCATTTGACAAATCCATGGAAAGGTGACCATAGGTTCTTCTGTCCATCAGAACAAGAAGAACAAACCATTTAATGTGCTTTATAAGGATGGAATCAAGGTCCACTAGAACCACATAAACATCCAATAACTCAACTAACATGCATAGGCAAAACAAGTATAAGCTACAACAATTCAATTACACAATCTCAAAAATCATACTTTTTCCTCAACTTTTCTAATCAAAACTAACCCACCAATAGTTCTGGCTACTACAATCAATTCCCACTACCTCTGACCAGCAGCTATTACCACTAAGAACAAATTCTTCTGCTCGTCACCAATTGATAATCATATGCACTAAAGCTGTAACAAGAATTACAAATATTTACCGGCAACTATTTCTGCAAAATCAAAGCATGCTCATAATTTTCAGCCAAATTCCACTATAATCACATAATCCAACTCCACAATCTCAAAAATCACATCCTTTTCTCAAACTTGTCCAGTCAAAACTAGCCAACAGCTAATTCTGGTCACTGCAATAAACTCCCACCACCAACAACCACACCTTTCATTCATTAGCACGAACACTTCCATTGCTCATGGTCATAACTCATAATCATAAATACTAAATCATAACAAGCGGTAAAAACAAATTTTCAGATATCATTGTCCGCGAAACCAAACGAGTTCGCTTCTCAATCAAATTGGACTAGAATCACATTAACCTAGTACATACCGGAGCAATGCAACTCCAAAACCCCGAAATTCACAATCCTGTCTCTAAATCTATCCAATCAAAACCACACCTTTTTCCCTCTCGCATAGCTCAAACACTATGTCACAACAGCAATCAGTCACTAAACGACACTTAAAGCACCAGAATCACTACGAAATATACGAATTTGAACTGATTAAAAGAATTCACTTACGATCACGCGTGATCTGACGGAAAGTCTTGTAGTCGCCGGCCTGAGACGAGGAGTCCGAATCCGAGTACGACATCGTTTAGAAGGAAAAAAAGGAAGAGCTTCTATTGCTTACTTTCTCCGAAGGAAAATCAAGAGAGACAGAGACAGAGAGATCGTGGAGTGATTAAACTAAAGTCGAAGAAGGAGTTATTAGAGAGAGAAACAAAACCAGAAGAGAGAAAGAGAAAGATGAGAGAGAAGGAGGAAGAGACATATTATTTGCCTTTTCTGTTTTCTTTTTTATTTAAATTATAAGAAGTCATCCCATTTGGGGAGAGAGAGAGAGAGAGTCCATGAGAGATGACGTGTTGACCAGAAATGTGACTCGTGCCGGGTTTGGGTTCAGGAGCCACATGAGCCAAACCGTATATAAAAAAATATTTCCATTGGATGGACCTTAGGGTGCTAGGATCTTGAGTTAATAACAAATAAAATCGGATTAAATTAATATTATTTGAGTGTGCGTTCATTACTCGAGTACTAAAAAGATATATAAAATTAAATTAGATAAAAAAAATTTGATAAAAGAAGTTAATTAGAGAAAAAGAATGATCAACTAATATAAAAGTTAGTATTAGATGCTTTGTTAAAAATTAGACGATTTGCTGATAGATAATAGGAGTTCCTTTATTTATATATAAAAAATTATAATTATTATTATTCTATGCATGCTTTAAATATTTATTTTATAGGTTGTATGTCCTATTAATTAGATCCAACATATCATCTCTAAACTTTAAAAGTATAATTTTACTTTTTTATGATTTATGGGGCATCACAGCCACTTAAAAAAAATGAAAATTTCCAGAAGATTGGTACACTTATTTTTTCATTTTTATTGTTAAAGTTATATAGAATATATATACAAGATACTAACTGTCTCATCTAGGGATGTAACCGGGTCGGCTCTTATAGGGTTTTCGATCCATCTGACCCATTAAATACTCTATAGGGTTATAAGATCGGGTTTGGATATATAGTAAAAACCCTATAGGATTATAGGATTGGGTTTGAATCTTATAACAAATCCGATGGATGCCCAATAACCCGGTATTATAATTAAATAAATAAATAAAAACATTACTAAATGAGCAAAGAGAGAAAAAAAGACATGAAGGATCTATTATCTTTTTTGTCTCCTAAGGATGTTTTTCTTTTATATTTATGGATTAGTTACGGATTTATAACTTTTTATTAAATTTTGTTCAAGTCATATTTGCTATGGAAATTAATATTATTTGCTGTCCGTTATATTTTAGTCCAAACAGTATATTTAATTTAAACATATTTTTTAAATATTATACGGTGACAAAAGTAATATATTAATGTGTTTAAACATTATATAATGAATGTGATCTACAACATTTTCTATCAATTCTACATGCATCATTTCATTTTTGAATGTATAGGGAACTTATGTCAGAAGTATCGATTTTTGTTAAATTTATTATTAAAATTTGAAAATAGATTTAAAAAAAACGATTATAAGGTTATAAGGTCGGGTTTCAAATTCTAAATCAAACCCTATAGGGTGGGTTTAGAAGGTCCTATAGGGTAGCCGATTGGGTTTCGGGTTTATATGATCCACTCGAAACCCAACCAGTTACATCCCTCTCATCTGCTTTAAAATAATAATATGCTAATCTTATCATTCCCTCGATAAAATAGAAGTTCAAAGAGGGAAGCATATGTCATTTCCTTTGGGATTTCCAGTTTGACTTTTTGGAATCCTCGATTTCAAACCGGTTTTCCATTAAATTTGAATGGAGAGCAAATCCGATTCGGTCTTGAATACCAAGTGTCTCCAAGCACATTAAGGTTTTTTTTTTAGCATGATAGACTAAATTAGGAATAAAAGATTATGAAAAGTAAAATAAATAGATGAATGAATTATTAAAGAATTTAAATCTTTTTACATGTTTAGATAATGAATGGGAGGAAAATATATAGAATGTTAATTATTATAAAAAAATAAAATATAATGATAAATTACTTATATATTCCTAAAAGTTAATAAGTAATTTAAAAAGAAGGCTACATGATTTAGAAAAAAATCATTTCCCTTTTTATTCTCTTCATTTTTTAAGGAACAAAAAATTGAATCCGAAGAAAATATTACGTTCGTTTTCTTTTCTTTTGTCTTTCCAATTCAAAAAAA
Source organism: Combretum micranthum (assembly GCA_024138025.1). NCBI lineage: Eukaryota > Viridiplantae > Streptophyta > Magnoliopsida > Myrtales > Combretaceae > Combretum > Combretum micranthum. Next base: position 270,394 of record JAMXBD010000920.1, on the reverse strand, counting down.
TAATAATCATGATAATTTTTAATCTCTCCTAATTCTTCCCCTTCATAATCGCTGAGACGGTCCAAAGTGTTTATTTATGATAAAGTGATCTCAATCATTTGCAGATGGTGCGGTTTGGTCCTATTATGGACAGTGGTAATTACTTAACTTCGAAGACAGTTGATCCACTTTGGAAAATTTGAATTTGTGAAGCATAGATTTCTGGTGGAAAAATTGGACGCTTTCGTGAATTTTTTATTAGGAATGATTTTTTTATATTTTTTTTCCAATTTTTTTTCTTTTTACCAATTTTCAACAACTTATAGAATGGAGAATCTCTATTCAGATATTGTATAATACCAATACTAAGGATAAGTGGATATAAGATGGATAAGGTATGAAGTTTTGCCCATATCCTACCTTATAAGATAGAAAATGTTAATTCTTCTATCGAGAATTTATCAACTAATATCTCATACCCACTTTGTATCTTGTACCCTGCAAAATCTATAGGGTATAGAATACTCTATAGAATCTATAATTTTTTTTTCCTTAAGTTTCAAGTTTATAATAGTATATATAATTCCATATATTCACGATAAATAACTAATAGAAAGTAATTCAAAAAGTAATTATTAATATCACAAGTTTTGTAATATGAGCAATTTATTTATATGTGAAAACTAAATTCCATAACTTTCTTTAATTGAACGAAAAATAAAAGGGAAAATAATAAAAACGATAAAAAAATGAATATATTTATGAAAAATTCATTAAAAGATTTATCTTTTAGTTTAATTAGCCTTAGATAATGCATAAAATATTTTTTAGGTTAAGCCATTAAGAACAATTAAAGAGATATAGCATTTTTAAAAACTTAAATAGTCAAGACAATAAAAAAATATCACGTCTTAAATAATATTTATGTTAACAAAAAAAAAAGTAAAAATAGATAATACTATTTGATTATTAATAACTTCATACTATTTTATCCAAATTTTATATGGTTGGTATAAGATCTCATGTACTTTATATTTAGTAGAGTATAGATTCGGTACAAGGTATGGAAAACTCATATCCATACCCTTACCTATGGGTGTAAGTTCCAAAAATTTTGTATTTGAAACCTATCCATTGACTATTAATAAATACTTGGAAAACCCGGTCAAGTAGGAGCTAAGTGGGTATCATATACGATAGGGCTCTCCACTCACCCCTAACCAATATTCATTTTACTTGATCAAAGAATATCAACTTTATTACAATCTTATTTATTATGAAGAACTATTCATTCTATAAAACTTTTATTAAAAATTCATTAAATAGCCACTCATTACTTAAACTTAGCAATTCAATACTAGAATTCATTTTTTTCTTGCTTTACACCCATATTTAAATAAAATATTAAGAAATGAAAACTAATTACATTTTTATTCATTCTCAATAATATCAATTTTATTATAACTTTATTCATGATAATCCCTCCCCGTCTCTATAATAATTCCATCACAATATTATTAGTAATGAATAGTTATCAGGCACTTAGTAGACATTAATAATGATTCCACAACAAATCCATATTAAATAAATAATGAGTAGATAGTCATTACTCAAAATCTCAAATCTATCAATTGTAATTCAATAACTAAATTTTTTTTCAATATATCCTCATTTAAATTAAAAAATAATTAAAAAATAAAAAACTCATTATAGAACTATTTCATTATTTAGTAATAGCATTTTATTTATTCAACCAAGTGAATAAACAGTTATCAACATGTGATGAAGGCTTTTACGAGTGCCATGGTAAGTGTTTTTCATTTTTATATCTAAATTAAGTTCATATTTGTTTCATCAAAACTACAGAATGAAAATGTAGGGAGTGTTTGGAATCATCAACGTTACGAGGCTATGACTTTTCTGGCCAACATATGAATATGGAATAATGGGTTGTTGAAATAATCAGAATATCCGGCTTGTTTGTTTTCAATTACTTTCGTTTGCCACCATTGACCCGTATAGCCCAGTCATTGTCACTTCCGTGGCCAAAGCCAAAGTCGGAAAGGTGCGGATGGAAGCCGTGCTTTTCTCATTTATAATTTAACGTCCCATCGTTAACTGAATTTTATTTATATTTAACTACTTATATATCTATATGAGACCATTATAGTATTTGATAAGATAACTAATTATAAAAAAAAAGTAAAAATTACATTATAATTATAAAGATTGATAAAATTAAGATAGTTAAATAGAAAAAATGGATGATGCTTTGGTAGAATTAACATTTTTTAATTTCGGATACTTAATACAAGACCTATGTGCGAGAAAGAGAGAGAGAGAGGGAGATAGAGAGATAATTGATTGTCTAGTAATCGTCTAATAAAATAATTATCACTATTTTTATTTTTTTACCAAAACTGAAGGAGAGAAGAGAAAAAGGGAAACCCATGTCAAAACACCTAATGCGGATGTTCAACATGGGACCTTTATCTTTCAAACTTTAAAGACACACACACACAAACTCACTACCGATGTGGACTAAGAACCCCACAATGGGGTCCCTAGGGCCTAGTATGCACTAAGCACTCCCACATGGTTCTCGAGTTGATAACCAGTAGAGCGGGATTTTTTTTTTTTTTTTTACCAAGACTGAGGGGAGAAGGGAAAAAGAAAACTCATGTCAAAACACCTAATGCATGTGTTCAACATGGGACAATTATCACTATTTTATTGCATGATTTTTTTTGCCCTACTTTGCTGTAAATTTTTTTACAAAAACAAAAAAAAAAGTCAGATACAAAATGAAATAATTACCCTTTAAAATAATATTAAGAAAACAAAATCCACTTGGTATTAGCAAGGTGCACCCATATATATATATAAGATTATGCTATTACAATTAATTTGAATAGAAAGAAAACTTTAAACTTTTAAGGAAGATTAAAAATACTTGATTTTTTTTTTTGGGGGGGGGGGGTCAATGGCATACTTGATGTGTTCCATCTAATACTCCAATTGCAATACGTGTGCAAATCAAAAGAAAAATGAAATCGTAATCTTTCAAATGGATTTCTCTGCTTAAATTGTCTAAAAGTCAAATTGTTTACTTTTCTTTTCCTTCTGTTGATTTGCCTTGTATTATAATTTGTCTATTGAATTCAATTAATAAATTTTACATCCGATCGCATATTTGTTATTTCTATATCTCTTTGAAACCGTGTGGAAGAGCTTGAAATTAATTAGAATGGGAAATGATCCATTTTATTGCTTAGCTTTATAGAGAATTCTCAAATTTGGATATGGGATATATTATTTTCACTCATCGTCATAGATAGAAAATCATTATCCCTAGTTTTAAAGAATAACGAGTAAAAGTGTAAGATGTTCCATTAATAAATTCTTTTTTTCTAAATTTATATACTAATTCTTGGGGCTTATATCACTATTTGAAAACTAGTTTTTAGAAATAAAAATTTTAAGCTAACTGAAAAACTTCTATTTAAAAAAGAATTAATCAGTAGCAACATATCTATAATGGATTTGCCATGACATAAAATGAGAGAGTATTTGCATTTTATATATGTTTTAGCAATGGAGTATGCAATATATTAGTTAATGATTTATTAATGATTTAATTTTATTGTAAATCTATCTATAATTTATAGCAGCAGTGCAGATTTTTTTTGTCTCCATATCTTGATTTAAAACTCCATTGCAAATCTAATTCTAGAACTTAAAATTATTATATATATCTATTGGGTTATAGATTTATAGTTCTATAACCAAAGGAAGCCTAAATATATGTCGGATGTATATTTAGAAAACTTTGGAATCAAAGTAAAAATGGATCAGCACGCTTTGAGCAAGGGAATCCTAAATATATGGTTATATATATTTAGAGGACATTCAAATCAAAGGTATCCTAAGTATAGGATATAAACTTAAAAGAGGACTTGAAAATAAGGAGAATTTTTGTATCAATGGAAGTTTGGACATGTACACCTACAACAGAAGAAGCTAAACCACTGGCTTAGATGAATTATAACTACTAGCATTGGAATTTGCAAATTCCTCTCGAGAGCTCCAGACAACCTACACCGACATGAACACCACTGGCGTTGCTGACGTAGGGCGGGTACACCGCAGACGGTCAGCCGACTTACGTTGTTCCAGAACGCTGTTTTTCTACACCCATTGCAACGCCGCCAACTTTTAATTAAATGTTATCAGCCTTAAGTGTCTATTGTTTTTTCTTGTATTGTTGCATATATATTCTTCCTTTTGTTCAAGGGTTTGTAAAGAACAAGTGGTGTGCCTCTTCTCAAGTTTAGATAGAGAAATCTAGAGAGAGAGAGAGAGAGAGAGAAATAAGAGAGGAAATCCTAGAGTGAGAAACCTTAGAAGAAAATAATGTTTCCATTGTAATCCACCAATTTGTCGTGAAGAATTGTGCGATCCACTAGTGAAATCTAGTGAGGAAAACTTGTAATCCCATTATATTGTTTATAGTGGAAGATTCGAGCGTTGCTAGTCTCGTGGTTTTTCTCGCATTGGGTTATCTACGTTATATCCTGGTGTTAATTGTTTTACTTTTCCGCATTGTTTTATTGTTTATTGCTTTAGTAAGAGGAGATTTAACTTCTAGTCATAGATTGATTAATTGTTTGATTAATCGGTTTTATTGTTATTATGATTAGGGTTAGGCTTTATCCTAACAAGTGGTATCAGAGCGCAAGATTAAAAAAGAATAGGGTTTTATTGCAATGTAGATATGGCAGAATCATCAGGTACGATGATCAAACTAAATTCAACAAATACTTCATATGGAAAGCTATGATAGAGGATTCGATGTATTGCAAAGATCTACATTTGCCTTTAAGTGGTGATCGTACAAAGCCACAAGACAAATATGATGTTGCTTGGACAATAATGCATAAGGAAACTGTCTGTTATATCCGACAATGGGTGGATCACGACGTTTATCACCATGTAGCCTAAGAATGAGAGCAGATGTCCTATGGAGGACATTGGAATCCATGTATGAGAGGCAAACGACCTTAAATAAGACCTCCTTAATCAGGAGAGTTGTAAATATGAAATACATGGATGGATCTAACATGACGAAGCACTTGAATGATTTTCAAGAGTTGGTGAATCAGTTGTCTACCATGAAGCTGGTGCTTGAAGATGAGATCTAGGTATTGTTGTTGCTGAGTTTCTTGCCTGATAGTTGGGAGACACCACTTGTGTCTATTAGTAACTCTACCCCAGAGGAACGCTCACCTTTGTAATGGTAAAGGACAACTTGATGAACGAAGAGGCTAGGAGGAGGGATCTTGATATAGGATCTGATTCTGATTGTAGGGAACTTGTTACTGGTAAGTCGGGAAGGAATGGTAGAAGTAGGTATAGAAGATCATCTGTTAAGCATGATGAAAAGGATGAAGACACTACAGCTGCAATAGTAGCAGATGATGTTGACATCGTCATTGCCTGGGATGAGAAGTGTGTTAGCTTTGCAAGTTATGATGATGGATGGGTTGTTGATTATGATGCCTTCTTCCACGTGGCTTCACATAGTAAGTTCTTCTCAACCTACACTACTAGTAATTTTGGTAATGTCGGGATGGGAAACGATGGTAAATCCAGGATTGTTGGCATTGGAAACATAGTTTTAAAGACTAACACATATTGCAGTCTCACTCTCAGAAATGTCAAACATATTTCAGATATCTGCCTTAACCTTATTTATGCAGGAAAGCTTGATGATGATGGCTATAGTAGCTACTTTGGTGAAGGAAGCTCGAAGCTCACAAAGGCTTCTCTTATTATGGTGAAAGAAAAGAATAGGAATACCCTTTACTTAATGTCAACAAAGCTAAGTAAAGAAGATGTGAATCATGTACTCTCACATGAAGGTTCTAATGATGGCAGAAATGGGAAGAGATTCAATTGAAGAATCCCAAGAGCCTCATCAATGATTCAAGATGAGAAGATCTGCAAAAGATGGAAGACCACTAATTCGATTTAATCCAAATGAGTATGTGATACTCACTGATGGAGGAGAGTTAGATGGTCATAAGAAAGTCATGGGAAATGAGGAGAAGAAAGGAAAGGTTAGAGCCATGAAAGATGGACTGAAATCCTTACATGAGAACGAGAAAATTGACTTGGGAAACTGCCTAAGGGCAAGGGACCTCTAAAGAATAGATAGGTGAAAATTGATGATAAAAGCTCACAACCAAGGAACAAGACAAAAGATAGTTGTGAAAGATTTCAGTCTGACAAAAGGTATTGCAGGCAAACAGCAGGATTAGGGATACCCCCATATCAGTAGGAGGGGGAGATTGTTGGGTTATCGATCTAACTCATCTGGGTCTATAACCAAAGGAAGCCTAAATATATGCCAGATATATATTTAGAAAACTTTGGAATCAAAGTAAGAATGAATCAGCACGCTTTAAACAAGGAGATCTTAAATATATAGTTACATATATTTAGAAGACATTTAAATTAAGGATATCCTAAGTATAGGACATATACTTGGAAAATGACTTAAAAATAAGGAGAATTTTTGTATCTAAGGAAGTTTGGACATGTACATCTGCAACAAACGAAGCTACACCACCGGCTTAGATGAATTATAACTACCGGTGTTGAAATTTGCAATCTCAAGAGCTCCAAACAGCCTATACAAGCATGAACACCGCCGACGTTGGGGTCATACCCCTGGCATAGGGTGGGTACACCGCCGACATTGAGCTGGCGTACATTGTTCCAAAAGGCATTTTTTCTACACCTATTGCAAGCCGCCAGCCTTTAATTAAATGTTGCCAGCCTTGAGTGTCTGTTAGTTTTCCTTGTGTTGTTGCATATATATTCTTCTTTTTGTCCTATGGTTTGTAAGGAACAAGTGGTATGCCTCTTCTCAAGCCTAGGTAGATAGATCTAGAGAGAAAATCCTAGAGTGAGAAACTCTAGAAGAAAATTTTATTCCTATTATAATCCATCAATTTGTGATGAAGAATTGTGTGATCTACTAGTAAGATCTAGTGAGAAAAACTTGTAATCCCATTATATTATTTATAATGGAAGATTTGAGTGATACTGGTCTCGTGGTTTTTCCTATGTTGGGTTTTTCACGTTATATCCTAGTGTTATCTGCTTTACTTTTCTGCATTGTTTTATTGTTTATTGCTTTGGCAAGAGGAGATTTAACTTTTCATTACAGATTGATTAATTGGTTTTGTTGTTATCGTGATTAGGGTGAGGCTTTCTCTTAATAATACATGACTTTCAAAAATATTTTAAATCTTTCCCTAAAACTGAAGTAAGATGCATATACACATATATTGTCACTAGTTTTAATTTGGTAGAGGCTAGAGAGGGAGTATCTAGACTAGACTCGTGTGCATAGTACAAAATACGATTAGTGACACGCAAGTTTAAGCTCGACATGGCCACTCTAATACTTAAGTCAGTAAGCATATTAAATCAAGGATAACAAATGGATATGAGAAAGAGAGTCCAGACAACATTACCATTTATGTGAAGTGGAAAAAGATATTTATAATAGACAAGTCCCCATTGATTAAACATGTCGTAAGATTATGAACAAATGTATGAGTAGGTGGTTGGTGATGATTATGGTAGACACAGGGTGGATCCATTAATCCTTATATACTTTGTGTCGAGCTTGAGTAAGAAGAGTATGTCGAGAGATGTTAGGTCGGGTACCATTTGGATGCAGTAGGAATCAATCAATATACCAAGCCAATCTAGCTATGGTGAAGGGCATCCTAGCAAAGCTTGTGGTTTCCGGTGTTATAAGCTGGGTATTAATCTATAGGGTCAATCCAAATGACTATTGGATTGGACTAGACTTGTGAGGCTCGTGGTGTCAACATATATATATGAATGTTAGATTTGTCTCTATTTATTTTAACATTTTTATAACTATTAAAATGAATTATTTTAAATATAATTTTGATGGGAGCAAGAGTTATATAAAGATATATGATAAATATTATAAAGGATTATAAATGAAGGAATTTGCCTTGTGTGTGTATGCTATGTTTTTGCTTGCAGGATCAATCAGTCTAATAAAACAAAGCATCCAACCAAAAATCAAAGTGAGATGAAGCAAAGTTTAGGGTGCAACATAAGAGAAATTCGCACCCGCAAGCCGGTCCATTGATTTCAAGAACAAAGGTAGTTGAGTCCAAGATTTGAGGCACGATAAAGGCACAAAATTTGAGGCGTAACATATGAAGCATAGACCGGCGAGTTGGTAGGTCTAGGGACCGACAAGTCCATGACCAATTGATCTGATCGTTGCATGCATTAATTGTCATAATTTGACAAAAGATATCTCCAATAGGCATTTAAATTTTTTAAAACTATAAATACTCTTTATCTTGGAAATTCATATAGCTTTTGAACAACTATTGAGAGCTTTCATTTGCAAATAAAACAAACAAGTTTTCATACTTAATTGTCTATTCTCTTGTTCATTATTTGCAAATCTTTAGTAAGAGAGAAAAAATCATTCTAGTGCTCTGTTCTTATATTTGTAATTTATAAAAGAGCATCTAGAGATTGAAGGAAATATTTTATTTCCTAAAATGGTGTAATTGGTGTATTGCTCAGCTTGAGGTGTTTTTGTTGTGATCAATAAAAATGATCGTGAAGTCCTTGTTGGAGGCATTTGCGGATCATGGACAGTAGGAAGCGGGCCAAACTCCATGTTAAATCTTGGCTAAATTTATCTATTCCTATCTTTTTTATATTCCATATCATTATTTATTTTGTTATACCATTGCTTGCAAAAGTTAATCTGATCCATTGCATGAAAAATAGTTGTTAATGAGTTTTTAAGTCAAATACTCAATTCGCACGCACCCCCCACCCCCCCTCCTCTTGAGTATCCTTTAGTGCATTTTCAATAACATCTTACTTTCTCTTTTATTTATCCATTAGTAAAAAACAAAAACTAAAACTCTATTAAACTTTTTTGTAACTTTAGTATTATGCCTATTACTTTTTGGTTTTTTTTTTATTTTTTATAATTATGGTTTAAACTTTTACTATTTAACTATTTTGTTTTCCTCATCAAATGTCCTTTGTAATTTTTACTTTTAATATCATTTCTTTTAATGTTTTACTTTTAACATGAGTAAATTGTTTTATAGCTTTCACACCCCAACTCTTCTTCTTTTAAACCTCGTTTCACCCTTACCCTTTAAACCCTAAATATCAAGCGCAGGAGTTCAAATTTTTCAAACAAGATAAATCTTTCTTTTTCATCACTAGCTCTCTCACAAACTCTTTAGTAGTTGCTTGTTAGGTTGTCTTCCTTTGTTAGATTTATGTTTAGTTCAACACCTTAACTCATATTTCTTATTCCTCTTTGATAACATATAATTTAATAATGATGGTTTCGAGTGCACATAACTTGTGTGATGTGGAATTTTGTTTTTGGAGTCATTAAAATAAATAGTAAATGAAATATTAACTATTTTAATAATTTGATCACGATTGAAAATGATTTGATCACGATTGAATATGATGTGATCCATTTGATAGTGATGGGATCAGTCTCATCAACATTAATGATGGAACTATAGAATTTTCATTGTTCTTGTTGAAATGAGTTTGCTATAATCATTGACGAACATATATAATAAAGTACAAGTATAAGACATTGAAATAAAGGTATATTATTAATCTTTTTTATTAGCAGCAATAATTGTTTGACATGTGTTTGAGGTTTGTTAAAAAATATTGCCTTTTAAAGATTTCAGGAATGTGCAATATTTTAATTGAAAATTTTGGTTATTAGAGTAATATTTAAATCTCATATATCTCACTTTTTAGCCAATGTTTCTATTATTTTAATTAAAAACATTCAAAGTCTGTATAAAGCTTTGAAATTAAATTTATCCGTACTTCGCATACCTTCTTTTTATGATTTTTACGAGATGTTTCACTTCTTACTCTATTGTCAATCTCGTAGTCAAAGAATTGTGCCATTTTTTGATGTCAATATCTGTAGTTTAACATTTTTATTTCGAAATTATTGGTTATGTTTATGTCCATTTCATAACCGAATTTCCTTTCGCGATGTGGCAAATAAACGAAGCAGTGTTAACGCATGCACTGTGGCACCATTTGAGTTGTTAGATTAATGATTGTAAATTGTAATTATATTTTTTTTTGGGCCAAAAAATTGTAATTATATTATGAATACTTTATGAGAAAACATAAAAAATACTAGCCTTATGTTAGGAGAAAGCCTAACCCTAATCAAGATAACAACCAAACCAATTAATCAAACAATTAATCAACCTGTGATCAAAGGTTAAATCTCCTCTTGCCAAAACCATAAACAATAAAACAATGCGGAATTATAAAACAAATAACATTGGGATATAACATTAAAAACCAAATGGGGGAAAAACTACAAGATTAGTAGCGCTTAAATCTTCAACTATAAATAACAATGGGATTACAACAAGTTTTCTTCACTAGATTTGTCTAGTAGATCTAACTATTCTTCACCACAAATTGGTGAATGACAACAGGAATAAGATTTTTCTTCGAGAGTTTCTCATTCTAGGATTTCCTCTCTTTTTCTCTCTAGAATATTCCTATCTAGGCTTGAGAAGAGACACACCACTTGTCCTTTGCAAACCCTAGGAAAATAAGTAGAAAATATATATGTAAAACAAAGGGAAAATCAACAGACACTCAAAGCCTAGCTCGTGTATTTAATGTAGGCCAGCGGCCTTTAACTTCAGTTGCAGGTGTATAACAATTTCATCTCCTTTGTTTTGCAAAAATCTCCTTATTCCAAGTCCTCTCCCATATATGCCCTATACTTAGGATATCATGATTTCAAGGTCCTCTAAATATATAATCATATATTTAGGATCTCTTTTGTGCAAGCATGTTGATCCGTTCCTACTAAGATCTCAAAGTCTTCTAAATATATATTCAACATATTTGGTTATAGACCCATATGAGTTGGATCTATAATTCTAACAATGTTCCCCTCCAACTCATATGGGGGGTATCCTCAATCCTGCTGCCTTCCTGCTATACCTTTTGTCAAACTGAAACCTTTCACAATTAGCTTTTGACTTGTTCCTTGATTGTGAGCTCTTATCATCAGTCTTCACCCATTTGTTGTTCAGAGGTTCCTTGCCCTTAGGCAGTTTCACCAAGTCAATTTTCTTGTTCTCATGCAAGGATTTCAATCTATCTTGCATGGCTTTAACCTTTCCTTTTTTCTTCTCATTTCCCATGGCTTTCTTATGACCATCTGACTCTCCCTATCACTGAGTATCACATACTCATCTAGACTGAATCTAACTAATGGTCTTCTATCACTTGCAATCTTCTCATCTTAAATTGTTGGTAAGGCTCTTGGGATTCTTTAATTGAGTCTCCCCCTTTTCTGCCATCATTAGAACCTCTATATGAAAGTACAAGATTCACATCTCCTTTACTTAATTTTGCTAACATTAAGTAAAGGATATTCTTCTTCTTTCCATTTGCCACAATGAAAGCATCATTTGTGAACTTCCATCTTTCTTCACCAAAGTAGCTACTATAGCCATCATTATCAAGCTTTCTTGCATAAATAAGGTCAAAGCGGATATCTGGAACATATCTGACATCTCTGAGAATAAGCCTGCAACCTGTGTTAGTCTTTACAACTATGTTTCTAATGCTAACAATCTTAGATTTCCATCATTTCCCATCTTGACATTACTAAAATTACTAGCAGTGTAGGTTGAGAAGAACTCACTATGTGAAGTCACATGAAAGGAGGCTCTAGAATCAACAACCTAGTCATCATCATGACTTTCAAGGCTAACACACTTCTCATCCCAGGCAACGATGATTTCATCATCATCCGCTACTGCTACAACTGTGTTTTCATCCTTTTCATCACCTTTACCTTTCTTTTTCTTCCAGCGTCTACACTCTCGCTTCAAGTGATTCGACTTGTCATAGTAGTAGCATATAAGGTCTTTCTTTCATCTTAACTTAGACGTTCCCTTAATTTCTCTTATTTATCATCCACATCAGATGATTTTTTATACCTGTTTCTACCATTCCTTCCTGGTTTACTAGTAACAAGTTCCTTAGAATCAGATCTTGTATCAAGATCCTTCTTCTTAGCCTCTTCATTCATTAGGTTATCCTTCATCATTGCAAGGGTAAGTGTTCCCTCGAGGGTAGAGTTACTAATTGACACAACCAATACCTCCCAACTATCAGGCAAGGAACTCAACAACAACAGTGCTTGGATCTCATCTTTAAGCACCAGCTTCATGGCGGACAACTGATTCACTAGCCTTTAAAAATCATTAGAGTGCTCCGCATGTTGGATCTATCCCTTTATTTCAATTTACAACTCTCTTAATCAAGAAGGTTTTACTTAAGGTTGTCTGCCTCTCATACATGAATTCAAACTTCTTTCATAGGACATCTAATCTCGTTTCCTGGCCACATGGTGATAAACGTTTTGATCCACCCATTGTCGATATAACCGATAGTTTTCTTATGCATGATTGTCTAATCAACATCAGATTTGTCCTATGGCTTTGCAGTATCAATACCCAAAGGCAAATATATATCTTTATAATACATCAGATCCTCCATCGTAGATTTCCATATGGAATAATTTGTTGAATTCAGTTTGATCATCGTTCCTAATGATTCTGCCATATCTATGCTACAACAAAACCCTAATTTCTTTTTGAAAACATGGGCTCTGATACCACTTGTTAGGAGAAAGCCTAACCCTAATCATGATAATAACCAAACCGATTTGCTAAATAATTAATCAACCTGCTATCAAAGGTTAAATCTTCTCTTGTTAAAGCCATAAAAAATATAATAATACGGAATTATAAAATAGGTAATACTAGGATATAATGTGGAAAACCCAATACAGGAAAAACCACGGGATTAGCAAAGCTCAAATCTTTCACTGTAAACAATAATGGATTGCAATAAGTTTTCTTCACTATATTTATCTAGTAGATATCACAATTCTTCACCATAAATTGGTGGATTAATAGGAACATGATTTTTCTTTTAGAGTTTCTCACTCTAAGATTTCCTCTATTTTCTCTCTTTCTCTCTCTAGAATACTCCTATCTAAGCTTGAGATGAGACACACCACTTGTTCTTTGCAATCCTAGGACAATAAGAAGAATATATATGTAAAACAAAGGGAAAATCAACAGACATTCAAAGCCTGGCTCGTGTATTTAATGTAGGTTGGCGGCCTTTAACTCCAATTGGAGGTGTATAATAATTTCATCTCCTTTGTTTTGCAAAAATCTCCTTATTCCAAGTCCTCTTCTAAGTATATGCCCTATACATAGAATATCATGATTTTAAAGTCCTAAAAATATATAATCATATATTTATGATCTCCATTGTGCAAGCGTGCTGGTCTATTCCTACTTTGATTCCAAAGTCTTCTAAATATATATTCGATATATATTTAGGCTCTCTTTTATTATAGACCCATATGAGTTAGATCTATAACCCAACACCTTCTACTATTGATAATGAATCTCAACAAAAGAAATGATAAATTCAAAAGCAATTTGAATGAAGTTTTGAAAGATGAAGATTGAAAAGTTTTGGAGAAGAAAACATTGACAAATTTGAATAGTCCCTGTCCATAATCGGGGTTTGAAGTGTGAAGATTTGATCAAAGAAGAAGAAAAAGGAACAACATTAAAAGGAATAAGCGTTTCTTGAATCTTAATGCAAGATTTAGTTAGAAATTGTTAAAGATAGAGTTTTAGCATGACTTTTTTTTTTTTAAAAAAAAGGGTTGTAGTTGGGTTAAATTTTGAGTTTTGGATGTTTAGGACAAGAAAACAAGGTTAGACTTTGCAAATTGACACGTTTCACTTCTTCCATGTTCAACACGATTTAGGCTATGTTCACACTCATGATGAACACCGTTGCACATTAATTTTGATTCTATGCTCAACGCGACAGAGTACATGGGTTGTGTTGAGAACTGTGTAATAGTTTATGGTCTCCAACACAAGTCATTTTGGCACTTCTGTGCAACACAGTTTTTCCAAAACTTGTCTTTTCCTATAAAAAGCTTTGAAACTTGTTTAACTCATCCCATAAAAGGTTTAGGGCTACTTTAAAACCTTGAAATCTAATCATTATAAAATTAATTACCTATTTCTCATTTTTTTTCCTAAATTAATCTATTATCTCTAAACTACGTATGTATACAAGTATCATTAATGTTTGGGTAAAAGTGAAAGTTATAGGAAATGTAGTCTATTGATGAATTTGGAAGAGTACATGATTTTAAATACTTTAATTACTTTATAATTGGGTTTAGAAGATTTTAAATTTCATGATGAGTTATATTTCAAGTTTGCAATATCTTGCTTGTGACTGTTGTTTGTTTAGAATAGATTCACAAATTGACTAAATGACTATCTGGCTATAAGAATTTATCTGTTACTCATGCATGGCTAAGGGTGCAAATGAACCAATGTTTACTCAAGTTTGATTCGAAAATAGTTGAATTGAAGTTCGACTTAAGCTATTCGAATAGTCTATCGAGCCAAACTTGAACTTTATATGTTCAGTTCAATTAGCTTACGGCACTAATCGAGCTCTATTAAGTTCAAGTTGAGTATAAATGTTATTTAGACTTGAATTGAGTTTATATATTAATGTTATTTTAATTAGAATTAAATATATGTCTTTTGATAAATTGAGCCTAAATGAACTTAATCAAGTTGAATTCGAGATTATATAATTTTACTTCGAGCTAAACTCGAGCTTAAAATCTTAAACTTAGTTGAACTCAAACCGAGCCCAAGTTTTGAAATTTTAAGTCAAACCTAAATTTGAACTCAATATTGTATCGTCTCAACTCAACTCGTTGTAACCCTATACATGGCTACTAGTAATAGGTGGGGAGTACCACACTACTAGTGCAACAACTCGATGATCCATGTGTGACATTATCCCAAAGTGGAGTTGTGTATAGAAATAATTTAAGTAGATTTAGGTATTATATGGGGGAGTACCCAATATTTAATTTACAAACTCATGGATATTGGGAAGTACCTAACATTATATATATATATACGTATTATTATATTATGTGGAGAGATGAGTTATTTCTATATTGCTTGCTCGACCTAAAATAAAGATAATAAAAAGTTGGGTGTTGCTTAATGCTATGGCTACATGAGAATGTATGTTTGCTTGATTATGCGTGCCTGTTTGTAATAAACCGTACTAGGATCCAGCTCATTCTTTTATCTTTTTTGGGTACAAGCTGTGAGCATACGAATAGTTGTATCATTATTAGTTGCAGTGATTAGTAAGAGCTGGGAATATCATTAGTATTGAAGACTTTCTAGATTATGATTAGAGGACATGGGATGATTTATGAAACAAAATTGTAGTTATGTGTAATTAGTCTAAAGGTAATAGCTGTTTAGAACATATTGAAGATAAACATTCTAGATACAATGAATAATTATTATAGCATTGTCATGGTGAACTGTCATTGTATCTATCAATTAAATTCTTGTAGAATTGAGATGAGAATTGTGTGACTGTTATGGTTATAAGTATGTAATTTGATATTATTTGGAGTTATTGATATAAGTAATTTTGGAGTCAATGGTGGTGTCAATTAAAGATTCATAACAAGTTCTGAAACTTAGCAAGTTCTAAGACTTAGAACATATATATTTACTAAGGAAATGTGGTGGTGTTGAGTTCTTTAAATGAGTTTTGATGATATCAAGAAGGGGTTAAAGATATCTAACATGTTTCTTTAATGAGTACAAACTATAAAATTCTCTTTTATCAGACACGAGTTACTAGATATGAATAAGATTGTTTTGAACCAGTTTAAAGATGATTTAAAGAAGTTTTATGGTCAAAAGGTTTGACAAAAGTTATTACAGAAGTTTATCGGAAGGAAAAAAGTGAACCAGTACTCAATCAAAAGTTTATCCAATACTCATTCCTTTGCGCTTGTGTGAGATAGTAGAGTGTTTAATCATTGTAGTTGAGTAATTAGCTAGTGGATAGTTAAGGAGACTTAGCAGTGAGACTTTGCCAAAGAGTGGCTTAACTTCTACTCTCGATTATTTTTGATATAGTGGATTGCAACCGGTGAAGACAATTGGGTCCCAGCATAAAATTAGAATAGAGGACTGACTCACAAGGAGGAACCTCTATCTTTTCATCACTATAGTTGGGTGATTACCTAGTAGATAGCCGGGGAGACTCGGCGGTAAGACTTTACCAAATAGTGACTTGTCTTGTACTCTCAATTATTTTTTATATAGTATATCACAACCAATAAAGACAAACAAGTCATCAGAGTGGAGACGAAAGAGATGACTTATTCACATGGAGGAACCTCTATACATCATTGCTTGATCTTCTTATCCCTTATCTTTTAATTTCTACATTTTTATTAGATTGTTATATTATTGTTTCATACCATTATAATTGCAAAACTAAGAGAAAAATTTAAAATTATTTCGATTGAAAAAGATTTAATTTTTAATAACAATTAATTCACCCTCTTTTGATTGTGCATTCCGGATCAACTGATGACTTGTAAATATGTCTAAATTAAAGGCTACAATTTCCGTGGAAGTCATCTTGAATTGTTATAAATCATCTGTCATTGATCAATGTACTTATTTTAATGCCCCGGGAGGGGAGGGGGAGGGGGAGAGGGGTTTTGGGTTTTGTGGGGATAGTGTAATAAAATCCTTAAAATCAATAATCTAACCGTCGATCAATTATTTAGTTTATCCGTATGATTAGAGAACAGGTAACAAACTGTATGTGTGTTCCTATGAAAGATGCTAAGTGTGTAATTGCATGTGACAAAGAATGTAACTAATAATCAAAATAAGAGTTGTAAAATGCTTATTTATTAATAAATACATGTTTGTCCAATAACTTGTATGGTTCAAATGCATTGTTAACTTAATAGTAATTGCCAGACGATGACAACTGACAAGCACCCATTTTGAGCAAGTCCATTAATCTGTATCTGTATAATATTGAAAAAATATGTGTAAATATATTCAATTTATATTTATATTTTATTTATATTTGATCTATTTATTCTTTTCATTATAACTGCCAACATTTTTTTGTCTATGTCATTTCTTAATAAATAATTTGTTAGAAAAAAGTTTGAAAAAAGTATCTGTATTTATCCAAAAAAGCTAAACAAACAGACTCTAAAAGATGCTTCTATGGTCTTGTTTATAAGATCGTCTAGTAAATCATCTAATCGTTAAAATAAATATAATAATTGAAATATTAATTATTTTAGTGATTTGATCACGGTTTGATTGAGTGTGATATGAACCGTTACATAGTAACAAGATTAGTCTCATCAATATTAATGACAAGAATATAGAATTTCCACAACTAAAATGTCATTAGTGAACTGGATCATTCTTGCTTTTTGTTACTTTCTATAATTTGAAAACTGATTCTTCAAATTTTTGGCAAAGGTAAATAAACAACTCTTCTTTAAAATCTATTTACACAATGGTTAAAAAAAAAGAAAGAAAGAAAGAAACAAAAAAGTTCCTTATTCTCCCCCATTATTTTTGTTGAAATCTTGATTTGGCTGAAAGGGAGTCTAACGCAGAGCATTTTTTTTTTCTCATTTTATTACTTCACAATACAAATTAAATAGTCTATGCTTTTCTGCTATAGAAACAAAGTATAGTGGAATAAGTCTTCTTTTTGTATATTTTCTTAGGATTGATACCTATAAAATTGTAAACAAATTCTTCAATTTCCTTTAATGGACATGGTCTTAGGTCTTTGAAAGTATATTTTTTATTATAGAATTTAAGGTTTATTCACCTCACGACATTTACTTAGGTAAAATGGTAAATGTTATAAAGAAAGCAATTTTTTAGATCCAAACTACATATAGTTAAAAGAAAGAAATTTTTGTAATCGATAAAAGTTCTTTAAATGAATATGTGCTATTTAACTACTTAGAAAAAATACATATAAGTTCTCATTTAGAGTTTGTCTTTCAAATGGAAGATTAGGTTTTGACATTATTATTATTATTATATTATTATTATATTATTATTATTAGGGTTAATTATAAAAATATGATCTATGTATTTGATCAATTTGTAAATGCATGACTTATGTTATCTTGTTTAACAATTAGATTATCCAAGTTTTATAGAAAAGTATCAATATTATTAATTACTATTAAAGGGAATGTGTTAGAGTTTTATTAGTCTAAAAAAATTAATGTAATAAAAAATAATAAATAAAATTAAATAAATAAAATATAAAAATTTATTTTTTGAAAATTAGAAAATTGAAAAAAATGTAAAATTAATTTTTTATGACCAACAAAATATTGGCACATATCATTTTAAAATTATTAAATAATATTGATATTTTTGAATGAAACTCTGGTCACCTACTTGTAAAAAAAAATAACACGAGTCATGTGTTTGCAAATCAATTAAAACATGATAATGTTTTAATAATTAACACTTATTATTATTCACATAGGTTAATAAGGGCAAAAATACTCATATTCCAAATTGTGTGTGTCCAACATTCTAACCTAAGATATGAGATAATTGTCAAAATTGTTATTTTATTATTCAATGAAATTTATAGAATCGATAAAATCCTACATAGCAAGTAAATTTGTAAACATGTAGTAAATATGTAGAATTATACACCTAAATTCATAATTATAGCTAACGTTTATACCTAAAAAATTTTATATTCATTTTAATTAGAAAAAAAAATATAAATCCATAAATTCTTAGAATTTTATATTTATCCAGCCATTTGACATACATGGATATGACATTTTTCATGCTCTTGAGTTTATATAATCGAAACAAAAACAAGTGGAAACTAACCACCAAATCTGCGTATAAGTTATGCCGAAAAAATGAAATTGAATTTGCGAGGGCATGAGAATGGAAGCAGATATCAAAAGCTCCTAATTACCCAAAAATATAGTTCTTTATCTGAGATGTATTTTGGATTGTCTTCTAAGTATAACAACATTTCCTTAGGAGTGATTGAATCTATATCTCTCTCTCTCTCTCTTTTTTTTTTTTTTTTTTGGGTGGGTGGGGGGTGGGCATGGGTGTGGGGAACTTATTGATTGTGATTGGATAAAACAATAGTAGATTAATAATGACCCTTGATGGATAAGGTCCTTTGTCGGATCAATACGGGAATGGGTGTCTGTGCAATTGCTAAACTGCCAAAAGTGAAAAGAAACAGCAATATGAACGTTGGAGCGTCTATTTTGAGTTGGCAACTCTGATTACGGACTGGGTTCTAATGATTATATAGGGTTCATGTTGTTGTTTGTTTTTTATCTGTATCTGTATTTATATGAAAATAATATATTTATATTCATATTTTATCTATATTTGATCTTTTCATGAGAACTGTCAACTTTTTTTATCTATATCTATTTTTTACTAAATAATTTATTAGAAAAAAGTTTAAAAATAGTATATATATCTATCAAAAAAAACTAAACAAACAAACCCTAAAGCAATAGCAAATGATTTCTGGGCATCCTGGTTGTTAGGATTGAGGGCAGAATCAGAAAGATGCCAATGGGAAAATATAGTAGTGCGACAGTACCCACCCCTAAGGGATGTCCGGTCGAGTCTAAATCAGTAAGGGATCCATCCATAGAGATGTCTAGATGAATCATGTCTGTTTGGATTATCGGATGTTTATATGTATCGAATCAGTTTCAGTAACTTATCGGTATCAGATCAATATCGGTTCAGTTTGATTAGTTTATGAGTAAAACTATCAGTTTTTTATCGATATTATATCTATATCAGTTCGGTTAAAAAATGATACCAAATCTGATATTCAAACACGCCTACAAAGCCTGTTATGGGACTTTCTAAGAGGATTATATACCTCATAGGGTAGGTGGCTGTTCCCTTTTTCTTGTGTCTGTTTTTAAGCTCTTATGACAATGTTAAGGATATTTAGGTTGGATCAAGTTGCTTTATTTTGCGGATTTGGGTCAACGTATGATCCATGTTTTAGCTGATGTATCTCAGCTATGGCCTGCTTTTGTATTTCCCTTGAGCTTGATTGCGACGAATGGATGGACAAGTGGAAAAAGGAAAAAGGAAAGGCAAACCAGAGGCTAATTTTTTTATCAAAAATTAAACTGGCCCATTTTGAATGCACAACTCAAGAAAAAAAATGATGCGGAATGGGGATCGAGAAGAAAAAATATAAAGGGGATTATTATTTATTTTATGCTTGTCAATAGATATTGAATGAGAGATTGAATCCATTTTATTCTATTTTATAAATTGGCATAACTTGTAACAAACATAAAGGATGAATGAGTTAATAATATATTGAATAAAAAAAAATTTCTTTATAAAAGTGCGAAGCCCCTTTTTCACTCATGGATGGTGTAAGGTCATCATAAAATCCATTGAGTGGTGTAAGGTATACAATTAATTAAAGATGGTGTGAGCCATTGTAAAATGTATTATGTAGTGTGAAACCATATAATTCAATGGTGATATGGCATGAGATTATTCAGATATCTTTTTACATATATATTGATACCTTAAATCGTATAAAACAAAAAAATAAATTATATTCTTATGTAAATTTATATATTTTCCTCCATCAATTTATTTTCCGCTTTCACTATTCCACTTTGAAATTGGTATTGGAGATGTTTCGTTTCTTTGTCCTGCATCAATTTGGTATTGAAACAAATTTATTGGACTTGAAATTTTTAAATCAAAAAGACTTAATGAGAATCATCAAGAGTTATTATATTATGAATTCACAACTAGTTTTTCCATGTTGCTGTTGAAATTTTTGTTATTAAAAAATGAATCTTTTTAAAGAGCATGATGCAATTCAAAAAGGAAAAATATGAAAGATTATTATTTTATATCATATTAGTTAGCATAGATTTGGTTTCGTTATTAAAGGGGAAAATGATAATTACCCTTGGAAATTTCATCTTAATGCACATTGACTTCCTAAACTTTCAAGTGCATATTTTGACCCCTTAATCTTTCAAAAATTAACACAGTTAAGGACAATCAATATTTTTCATTAATATAAAATAGAGAGAATTGAAAACTACCCCTCAAACTCTCACATATATATGGATTTATCTCATGAACTTTCATCAATGTATGTAACTCTAAACTTTCAAAGTGTACAAGAAAAGTATTAATTATTCTTAATTGTTCCAAAGGTTAAAAGTTTAGAAGATTGAACCTTTAAAAGTTCAAGAGTGAATTCACACCTAAATAAAAGATGAGGAGATATTTTGCAATTATCCATATTTTATTTTATTAGATATTGGTATCCACTTATAAAAATCAAATCTCTTAGTTTTCTAAAAAATTAGATTTATTCACTCATACAGCTAGGCAAAACTTGTAATAGAAATAGAGAATGAACTAGTTATTAATATATTGAATTAACAAAATTTCTTTTCAAGTCTGTGTTGCCTTTTTTTCCCCTCTCATGGTGAGGCTATCATAAAATCTATTGTGTGGTGCGAGGACATATAATTCAACGTAGTGTGAAGAAGCCATCATAAAATTTATCATATGGTGCAAGGCAATACAAGACAACAATAATGTAAACCTATTAATAAATCAATTTGGCGGTGTAAGACTATTAGATTTATCTTTTTTCACATTTATCAATCTCTTAATCATTGCTAATATATATATATTTATATTCCTTCATTTTGTACCTATTTGTTAGTCTTTTTTAGAATATTCTATACTGTTATACAAATCTACATGTTTCTTTTTATCAATTTATTTTTTTACTTCGTTGTCCTATATCAAAAGTAGTATAGAGTTTTTTCTTTTATCTGTCTTGCATTGAGATATATCCTTTCTCGATTTCCATATGATGTGCAAATTTAAGCAAGAATAAATATTAATCAAGACCAATATTGTAGATTCGTTTTAGCCTATTTGATTTAATCCATTTAAACTTGACCACTCTTAGAAATAGACCAGTTCACTCATAATTGAACCCACAATTCAACCTGATTTTACCTATTGACCGTTGGCTCTCTAATATGCCGAGGTCAAGACCTTAGATGAGGCTTGAAAACATTAATAAAAACAACCTACAGTTAATAAGATGAGATATTCAAAGATTGTTTACATAGCATTCAATATATTTTCATTACAAGATAAAGCTCATATTTGTAGTAGTGGTATAAAACTAAAATAGAAAATAACAAATAGGAAAAACAAAAATTTCTACAAGCAACTGATTTTTTTAGTGATAGACATAGGAGAATATATAATGATCATAAAACATCTCGAAAATTCAAATAGAATTGATTAAATAAAAAACTAATTAAGTTAATTTCATCTTCTCTCATGCTACCGGATTTTTCTCGGTTTTAGAATATAGTGAGGTTAAGGAAAAATAATAATAATGCAGTAAAAATTTCATAAGAGTAGGTCCTTATTAAAAAAAAGATCTAAAAATGGGCATTTGAAAATTTAACTCTTCCAAATACAATTTTTTAATATTTGACATTAAAATCATGTTTTTAGGATGTAATATATAAATAATTTATAACGAAGGGAAAAGTATCATTTGTATATAATAAGAGAGTTTTATGGTCTACCCTAATATGGATAATAATTTGTTGACATGTGATGGATATATTTGATCAAGTGGAAGTCATTTAAGAAAGACATGAGAAAACAGCCTAAAGCCATCCCTAGACGGATGGCCTAGGAATTTACGCCACCAGCTTTGGTGCCAGTCTTCATGGCCTCAAATTCGTCTTTGAGTTCTAAGCCACCAGTGTAAATTATAGGTCGCCAATCGGATTTCCTACATCATCAATCTTTGTGCTAGCTTTCATACAAGGAATTTATAAAGATTTCTAAGCTCTTTATATAAACCTAACCCTATTTCTTCTTCTCCAAAACCTTTCCTAAGCTATAGAAAACCCCTCTAACCTATGATCTTGCTTCAAGGAAGATCAAGACTCAAGAATTAGGTAAGATTGATCCATTTGAATTCTTTAGCGATCTAAAAGAACGATCCCTTCCTAAATTTTGCTTATTGGTTTCTGATAAAGTCATGTGTCACTTAAATTTTTAATGATCAAATCATGTTTATCTATTATAGATTTTATAGAAATAAGATGAAAATGGTACTTAAGTGTGCTTAAATTTTTATTTCAGGTCATTGAAGGACTAAACAATCAAATCAAGCAAATTGGAGAAGTTTTGAGCAAAAATTAGAGAAAAACACAACCAACACCAGTCAATGACAAAACAACACTGCCGGCCTTCATCGGAAATCAAAAGCCAGCCTCTAATCACAAAAACAACACTATCAGCATTAGCCGGAAGAACTTCACCAGCATTGCAAAATTTACAACGAACGCTAGCAAAATTAAGGTCTATGCCACCAATCTTATATTGTGTGTAACACGTGGACATAATCAAAATTATTAAAGCCGGCCTTTGTACTACTAATGCAAAGAGAAAGTTAAGCCAGCTTTGCATTTTCTAAACGTACGCTGGCTACTGAGAGAATCAACGTTGCCGGTGTTAAGCTGGCGTACACATAAAACTTGTTCTTGAAAATTAATTCTTCAAAGGCAATGCCAACAAGATCCAAATGTACACTGTCGGTGTGCAGTGCCCGATGCATGTGTCTTACAACTATTCATATATATATATATATTCCTCTTATTGTATCTTTTTGTGAGAGAGAAACCCCAAGCACAAAATTCTCTTATTTTCCATAGCTCCTACGTTTAGATTAGGTTTAGAATATAAAAGAAGTTTTCTTGTTAATTTATTTTTAGATTCCACACCGATTCAAGTGGAAGACATCATTTGGATTTGAATTCAAGAACAGATTATTTTGACAATGTAATTTTATTCTTTTTCTATATTCACTTATTGGATGATGTTTGAAACTTGTTTCTTTTGATCTTAATAAGGTTTCGAGTTGTTGATTTGGATTATTCTGTTGATGATTTCTGCTGGTGATTGAATCCTTATTCATATTCAGATTATTGATGCTATTTCATCGTTCATGTATTTTGGATTAGATCTTGAATTTTGATAGATTAGAATTGTAATTGGAAAATTTTCTTTCTAGTCAATTATGTGATTAGCTAATCAGGATTCAAAATCACATAGGGATATGGGTTTGAATTCTATTAGGGTTTAGTAATTGAAACAAATTTGTAAATTAATCACTTTCCTAGGAATAGGAATATTGATTTTAATCTAGGATAATAGCTTACTTTGGAAAAATGAGTTGTTACTGGTGCTTGCTTGATTGAAAATACCAAACCCATTGACAATTTGGATTAGCAAGTGTGTTCTGATCAGTAGCATATTTGATTATTATTCATATCTATTAGCTCTTAACCTAATCAAATTATAGGTGTTGGAAATCCAAGATTTTTGTATCGATTAGTCTTATATGAGAAAATCCAAAATGAGAAACAAATTTGATTTGCTTCACTATAATTAGATTGATCTAGTTGATAGCTAGTCCTCACTCCCTGTGGACTTGACTTGGTATTTACTGATATATTATTACTACACACATCCGGTACACTGGTCTGTTAATATCTGCACATTTAAAGGAATTGAAAAAAAGACTAAAAAGAGTTTTTAAAAAGACATATAGAAAAAGCGTGATCAGTTTCAAAGGAAGTTAATCATGGATGAGTTTTAGAGAAAATCCTAAGTTTCTTACTGGTGATTTCTGTTCTGCTATCAAGGAGGAAGAAGAATCAAGAAATAGGTAGGTTGATTCTTTTTAATCCTTTTGGTGATCAAAGTGTGATTCCTTTTGAATTTCTTATTAATATTGAAGGGAATCATAGTTATTGGAGAAATTTTGAAGAAACCAAAATTTTGGTGATTGGAGATTATGTGATTTTTACAATTAAAAGAGAAAGATGTGTATAAACCTAAGGTTTGTAGTTCTTTTTAGTTTAGGGTTTGGATGATGATAGAAGTATGTTTATCTTGTGAAAATAGGTTTGAAATGGCTTTGTTTATGTGCTTGTTTGTTGTTTGTGAATGTAAGTTTAGTAATTGTAAATTGACATAATATTGTATGGCTTTAATTGCATTTGCTGCTTGTCCTTGGCTGGGTCTAGTCGATTAGGATGACCGATGCTACTAAGACGGCGTCTTGATGATCTATGTGTAACGTTGCCTCGAGTGGAGTCGTGCACAAAGATCATTCCGTAGTCTAGGAGTGGTGCGAGTACAGTACCCAAGGTGTGTGGGGAGTACCGAATATTAATATATGTATATATTATTATTTTCTATACTGATTGTTTTTACAGAGTCATGAGTTGCTTCGATTTTGGGACTATATTGCAAATAGTTATAAACTGTGCTACTTGCCTGGCTGAATAAAGATAATAACCTGTGATTGTTGCATATTATGGCACATGTGAATTTGTATGTTATTTTCTCATACGCATATATTTGTGGTTTGGCGTACTGGGCTTATGTGCTCACTCTTTTATTTTTCAGGAACAGATGATGATCTCGTAGTGTTCAATCTATTTGAATATGATGTTTATGTGGACTATGGAGCGGACAATAGTGGACCTGACTTTCCTACTGATTATTAGAAATCAAGTGTTGAGGATAGTAAAAGTTGAAGAACTTATGATAACTATTGGATTTTGATCTTTGTTTATATGTTTTATAATGATTAAAGTTTTTGTTTTTAGGATGAATTGTATGTTGGCGTTTGATTTAAGCCAACCTAGTTGCTATGAAGTTTTTGTTATGATACAAATATTTTGAAGTACACTTTATGTGAGATATAGAAGATGTTTTATGTTATTTGTTGTTTAGTGGAATCATAGGCTTAGCGTGTTCTTCCCTAGTGATAATATGTAGTGGGTTGTAATGCCTTCGGATTAGGGCGTTACATAGGATATATTTCGAACATAAATTATTCCCTCTTCTTTTCTTCTTCATTTTGAATAGCAATTTTTTCTTTAATAAAACCCAAAATGAAACTACTTCGAATCCATTCATGATACAAATTTCATAACAATTATCAGTAAATTCAGCCTCACAACGTCTAAGTTGGCAATGAGATATTGATTTTGAGGATGATTTTTTTTTTTTTGTTTTATCCAAACCTTAGCCGCATGGCCCAATGAAGTGTAGATTTGTTTCTCCCTCATTTTGTTTCAATTTATCTATCTTCTATTGCAATTTGTATGTATGGGATACTTTATATAGATACATGTATAATCTATTGATTTATTGTAGATTTTAAATTTCAAATTAATCAAGTTTGTAAGCTATCCATACTAAAAGTTTGATAAAATGTCATGCACACTACAAAACGTTTTCTCCTCATTGAAATAGTAATTCTTATATCAATAAACTGCTTGAGCATCTATTTACCAAAATGGTAATTCTCATACCTAATTCTATAATCCTCATTTGTGACAACTACATCACGGATAATAGTTGTAACCTACATATCTTGAATTGGTGCCAAGATCCTCACGAACTTGAGTCATAACGTTATCATAAGCTTCTTCATTATTGGTTAAATAGTATTCATTGTAAATGTTAATCGATAAATGGGAAACTAAAATAAGTGTATTTCTAATCTTTTATATTTGAAATTGTTGTTTATCATATTTAATTAAGCCTGCATTAGTGAATTTTTTACACTTAAAATTTGATTTTTTTAAGTATCATAACCAATTAAATTTTGATTTATCAAAACTACTATTACTTGTATCATTCTTAGAAAAGATGATGAATAAACATGATTAACTAATTTTACATAGCATACAAAGTACATATTTTAGTTTTGTGTAAATATCAAACTTTGCCAACTTCTCATAAGAGGCGCTAAGGAGCTTTTCCATATGATATGAAGAAGGGTTTCACTTAGGTTGACCCTAATCCCATCCTAATGCATGCAAATATTGCAACTATTCACCTGGTGAAGGTTGAGATGGAATGTAGCTCACTTAGTTGGATACTCAGCCATAACCCTAGCTAAACCTGATTAATGAGTGTAGTAGTTCTTAATGAGGCGGAGGGGCAAATGGCACCATAGCTTCTTTTTTAACATCTTTTGTTCCATGGAACAGTTATTTGTACAAATTTCTAGAATCTTATGTACTTGCACATGTTATATCATATTAATGAAGTTTAATTATACATTTCATTTATTTTTGTTGGTATGTTGCTAATGTCTTATTATAGTTTGGAGTTTGTTTACATAGATTAGATTGAGACGATTAAAATGTGAAGTTGTTTTATAATGAAGTTTAAGTAAAATGATTGAAATTGCTATGTATATAATGATAAAATTGATTTTGATTTGTATTTGTAGGTTTAAGTGAAGAAGTGTGTATTTGGGTTTGGTTTTAAAGTGCAATAAAATTGCAATTTGTAGCATGTTTAGATGATTTTAGCATCTATTCTCAGCTTTTTTGTTGAATGCTTGGTCTTTAATACAAAATGAAATCGTATTTTCAAGATACGATTTCAAGTGCTCTATTTTCAAGATTTCTCTTTTCAAGTAGTCATATTTTTGTTGGAATCTATTAAATTAATATTTTTTTTCCTAAAAATAAAATGGTGAGTGTCTTTTATATTTGTTGTATAACATATTTATGTTACTATTTTTCTTTTGGATATAGTTATGAACTTATGTTATTATTATTTATAAGGATAAATTACATTAGAAGATATCAACTTTTGGGAGTAAATTGATTTACGTTACCAATGTTTTGAGGGGTCAAAAAAAGGAATGAATGTTTTACAAAGTGAATCAAATGAGATATCAAAGTTTTGTAAAGTTCATTTAAGGTAATAATATTTAGATTGATTTTCCTTAGTTTTCATCAATAGTTAATTATTGATATCTTATTTAACTCAATTTGTAAAATGTTGATTCCTCTTTTTAATCACTTGAAACATTGATACATTAAATAAAATTTACTTCTAAACGATGAAACCTTTTTCGAACAAATAAAAATATTGATATTTTAAATAAACTTATCCTAAATGTTGATATCTTTTGACATAAATCATCCTTATTTATAATACACATTTTTTATCAGGCCATAAGCTTAGATAAGTTATAAGTTTGCTCACTGATATATTATAGAATTATCCAAAATGATGTTGATTTGTTTATTTAAATAGACGCATATATGTATATATGTGAATGATGGTATTATAGTACTTAGAGTTGTGCATGTAGGGCACGTTATGCGGGCTAGCCCTCATAACCTATAAAAAAATGTAGGTTTGACTAAAAATTTTAGCCTATTTAATGTGTGGGCCAAAATGGCCCGCCCCACATAACATACGAGTTGAAATGGGCCAACCCACTACAGGTCGAGTTGGCTTGCAAACCCACATTTAAAAAATTATAAAAAAGAAGAAAATATAAATCTTATAAAAAAAACCCTAGTACATTACCCTCTTCATTTTCTATTCACTTTATTTTTCTATTATTTAGTTGTTGAATATTGATTATATAATTTTTATGGGTGTTATGTTTTAAACTTTAAACTTTTATGTTTATCATATTCTTAGTCCTTTTATCAATACTTTTTCTTTCATATTTATTAGATATTTAGATGTTTCTATTTAAAATAAGTAGCACAATATCAACTGATAATTTTCATTATGTATTTTTCTTTACCATGCCAAAGTAAAAAAATGGAATCGATTCTAATTTCTATTAATTAAAATAAATCCTTTTATATTGAGATGAAAAATTTCGGAATAAAAGTCTACAATTTTTCCTTACAAGATTACCATCTATGATTAGTTTGTAGGTAATTAGTAAGATAAAAAAATATATTCTACATTTAAATTATTAAAAATTTAAATTTGCATTTGAATTCTTATGAATTTTTCCAATAAAAAAATAAACTAGCGGGTTCGTTGATCAATCCACATAACCCATCAATTTGCCCGAGGTGGATTGGGCTAAAAATTTTGGCCTGTATAACCTGCGGGATGAATTAGCTTGTATGATTCATTTGCACATCTCTAAGTGCTTATAAAGGGCTTTAATATCTTGCATTTACATAATTAAAAAAAAAAAAAACAAAAATGGCATGCCAATTTACAACAATTGTATAAATAAAAGAGTAAAGATGGGTAATTATTTAAGGAGATATGTAAAATCATAAACCCACTTTCCTTTATAAAATTTCTCTTCAACAATTGCATATGTGATTGGTTTAGTTTTCTTCTAAAATTATCCCGGAAGTTGGCAAAAAAAACCTAGCCCGGAACTTGTCGTCAATATGTCAAGTGGCTGTAGTCTTTATATGTGATGTCTAGCATTGGTCTACCCTGCCACGGTACAGACCGGGTTCGATTCCCGGCTTGTGCATAGCCGAGCTGTGACGACTTGCTAGATATGATGGTTGGGTCCATCTCCTTCGCGTCCTGCTCTAGGGGATGACAAAGCAGATCCTGAGCTCCGTAACATTTTTTACATCTTCAAACAAAACATACTACCAAGGTCTGAGTCATAACACCAACGATAACGCTCAGGATCGTCAACTTTCAATTTTTTTTTTAATTTTTAATCAATTTTCACCTTAATCTTATGTTATTATGTGTTGAAAACATTAGACGTACATTTCACTTTCTACTCCCACTTTCAAATGTTTTATTTATGGGTTTTTTTAAATAAATTTTCACCGTAATCTTATGTTTTTATTTGTTGAAAATATTTGAGGCATAGCTCACTTTTTACTCTTACAAATGCATTATGAAATTAGAGAAAATAGCAAGCGTGATACCACTTATTTAACTAAGGAGCCTTCAATGTGGGGGAGAAACTTTGCATATGACCTTGTGAAGAAATATACAAACTCATGAGCAAAAATGAATTAAAAGAAATCAAATTCTTTCTTTATTCCAATTCACCATTTAACATGATTTTTCTTCTCATGAACAGCAATGCATGCAGATACTCAAACTCGTTGTACCCCTAACTTTTTTCTTACCATTCTTTTTTCGTCACATATGCTAGAAAACAAAAAATGGCATCATTCAACCATTGATTATCAGTAAGGTGAATACAAGGTAAACGGTAAACCATTTTCATGTTGCTTTTTTCGTTCTTTTTTAGCCCCGGTCACTTCGCATAGTTAGCCATTCGCTTCTCGTTTTACGTAAAACTTCTATTATAATGTTTATATAAAATAAATGATAATTCATAATAAATTATTATTACGCAAAATAATGAATAGCAATTCATGTTTTCACACCATATACTATTATTTAATAATTTATTTTTTAATTTTATCACAAATACCCTTATCTTGAAATTACCTTTTACTCCAATAATTAATTGTTTTACATTTTATACAAAGTGAATATTATAATAGTCATTACAGCTCTATCACATTTGAATTGAATTAAAATTTCATTCCCTCTTATTCCATACAATGAAGTAGATGGTCTGTTTTTATTGTCATATATAAGCAACCCATGAGCCAATGAACATTAGTTAACCTAATTTTGGTATGTATAACTAATCTAAATGTACGATAAATAAACAATTTTACTGTGATGACTTTTTTTTTATGGATTTTTAAAACATGTTTAAGAACTGTCAACTATCTTATAGTCTAACGGTATCATTTTAATTTCTCAAATAAAAAATACCAGATTTGAATCTTTCTTTCCCATTGTAATTGAAAAAAAAAAAAAAACATGTTTAAAGACCTAAAATTATAGAATAGAATGTCATATTTAATATTTATGTCTAATAATCTAAACCCGTAACTTTGGATTGGTGAATAAACAGGCTTATGAGTTACATATGATCTACTTGCACCAAACAATAACATTAACAATACAAAGACAACATTTTGTAATTTTTTTTTTTGTGAATCAATTTATTTACTCACAACAAAATGTTTTCTTTCAAAACTGGCCTTGCCTCTCTCGTGTCCCTTTTCTATTCTTGCTGCTGTGTGTTCATACCCGTCCACCGCTAATTTGTTTCGAAGACGTTGTAAATGACAAAATACTATAACATATGAAGGCTAGAATCATCATACTCAAAACATGTGCAGAATATATCTAGTGACATGTATAACGAATGAATGGGATTGATAATTCCTAGTGCAATCCATCAATTCGATACGATATAACTTGTTACATAGGATTGGAATTTAAAAAATTTAGCACACCTAATAAATTGGCTAGATCTATTAAACTTGTTTATAAATATATTCATCTATAGGTCTAATATCTAAACCTATATATATATATATATATATATATATCTGTCAACCATTTAAAATTCAAGTTCTTCCCATATATTTTTATAATTCTAACTTGATATTGAGCTATAAATAACATCATATCTTATTATCCTTATTTAAATTCATATATATATAAATGTTGTTTCCAAGTGAAAAGCCATGCCCATCTTAAGGAATATCATTGTAGGAAGATTTTATAACCTTATCATTAATTTTGATTGGACCGATCTAGTCGACTATCCAACGGCTTACACCATATTCAGCCATGATCAACTCACAAAAATAATTAATATTTCAATTACTATATTTATTTTAGCGTTTAGATGATTGATTGCACGGTCCTGTCGATAGAATCATAGAAGCTCCTAATCTTGTATAATGTCTTTTTCGCCCCTAATTT
This sequence comes from Combretum micranthum, assembly GCA_024138025.1. Taxonomy (NCBI): domain Eukaryota; kingdom Viridiplantae; phylum Streptophyta; class Magnoliopsida; order Myrtales; family Combretaceae; genus Combretum; species Combretum micranthum. The sequence goes on along the minus strand of JAMXBD010000920.1, from coordinate 238,610 downwards.
TTGAGAGTCTCATTCAAGGTCTTCTTTTTTTTAATATACATATTATAATTCCTTTTTTGTGAAATCTCATGCTCAAATTATCCTTCTTGGAAAGCTCACTTATCTTTCTTGAATATTATAGATGTGAGGATTTGATTCAAGTGGTTACATAGATGTAATGTAAGTATTGCATTATACATGACCCTGACAAAAAATGCAACGATGATACTTAGCGAGATGAATTGGAGATACGACTAAGTAGGAGTAACAGATAATCTTAATGTCTCGAGTAAATAAATGATAGATAAGTAAGAGTCTAGCTAACCTTGGTATAAACCTTACAAATTTTTAAGTAATGATTGAGATTGACATTTGCTTGCTTCAATTGCTTGTTTTATCTTTGACAATTGAGCTTATTCCATAGTGGACCCCTAAGGAATAAATATTTTGATAACGTCAATAATCTAAATAATTGCTAAACTTAGCTCATTCCTCTTTTATTGTTTCAAAGGTTTACAATATGAGAACACTCATGATGTCTCATCAATGGCATGATTTTAGAGAAAATGTCTCTAGCATTCTATACTTATCTGGTAATACATTCACTACTTTGTTGCTTGAAGGTGTATTTCGTAAAACTTTCATGTGCTTGAGAGATCAAATGGTAGTCTTCCCACTCATCATGATATGTTTCAGGTCGGATTTCTGCATTTTTTAGAGCGGCAACATACATTTCTTTCCTCCATTCGTCAGCTGTTGGACACCCAGATTGTGCGACCAACCAATCAAAGTACTCAAACTGAAAGTGGGGAAGAAATAATGTGAATAAGCCATAATGTAAGTAGATTTAGATGTCTAATGTTATCTTGAAACAAAAATGCAAGCCTACTTGAAAACTACAACTAATAGTACATAGAATACTTAAGCAAGATTGGAAAGCATAATGCCTTAAAGAATTTACCCGAGCAGGAAACAAGTTATGAGTATATCGCTTTGGTATGCCAGAGGCTTCCAGGCTAGCGTAAAATCTCTGGATGTCTTCCATCATTTCTTCTTGGGAGGGAAGTGCAATTTTTTCGGACAAGACACCTGCAATCCACTTGCTTTGCATTTCAAATAGTGGGAGAAGTACACTCTGGTGCCAAAAGATACATTAGCCAACATCATTAACATAGTTAAAGGAGGATAACAACATAAAGGGATGAAAAAGTTGTCTAAAACAAAACCTTCCATGGTATTCCCACAAAAGAAAGCCCAGGGGCTAAAGCTGGAGGGAAGACATGCTTGTACAATGGCCCAACACGATTATCATCCACGGTAACAATGCCATTGGTCTCAAGAAAGGGAAAGTGATACTTATACCTTAAAATACATAAACCAAAATTAATCAACATAGCTCGAATATCTTCTATTTCATTCATTTCTTATGTATATCAAGATACTCATGATGTGTTTTACTCAAAATAAAGTAAATTTAGCTGTTGAATACCCAGTACAATGTAGAATAATGTTAGCATTGGTGGAATTCCCATCTAGGAAAGACACGGTACCATCTTCATGAACACTTTCAATCTGCGTTAAAATCAATTAGCTATACAGGTTAAAATCATCTATTTGATGATAATTTTCCATTTAAGTCAACATTAATTGAATGGATGTGAGTTAACTAATGGACCATTGGATGGAGCCACATGTTACTGTATCCAGGTTGTGTTTGAGATGATCCTTCAAATGACCAAGATGCAATATGCACATCCTTGGCTACCTTAGCGATTTCTCGTGAGATATCCCTTGCACTCCAAGAGCTTCCTATCAAAACTACAACCTAATTGCATGAGGAGAAAGATCGTGTTAATGTGTTATTCATGGAAGAGGAAATATTTAGGAGTTAATAGAAAGGACATCAAATCAAGTGAGAGATATCTATAGAGATTTAGTATTGAAATTGGAAGATCTTTTACCTATTGTTATAGATAGGGGTGTTCACGGTTCGGTTTACCGGTCCATGACCTATTTGTTGATCCTAACTGCAATGATTGGATTTTTAAATATCCTGATTCTAAATCGATCCATTATGAACGGTTAACCGCCTTAACAGTTAATCATTTTTTTGGGGTAATTTTTTCGGTTTTCATTTTTAATTGTTTAACATAATGGTTATGCAAATTTTGCAGTTAACCATATTTTTCAATATGTCTGTAAAAAAATTAGAGTATTTTTTTGTATAATTATATTAAAAACTATAAATTAAGAATGTAAGACATGTAAAATAGTTGTTAATATATATCGGATCATCAAGATAATCATCATAATAACATTTAACTCATGTGTCCTTATTAACCTTGATCGATTGAGCTCAATACAAAATCTCAATTAAACACCACCATTCTAATTTTCAAACATATATGCATTGTTTCTTCTTATATGAATCATTCATTTTAACATAATTCATATTGATAACACTAAAAAAATAATTATATGGGTATATTATAAATCATATATATTTTTAATTACGTATCGGTTAACCGAATCCATCGGTTTCTGGTATCTAAAAACCAAAACCGAAAAAAAAATTAAAAATGTTAATCCTAAACCGGAACCAATAGATCGATTAACCATTTTTTTCAGATTGGTTTACCAGTTTGTTCTGTTATCCTATATTTGGTTTTTTTGCACACCCTAGTTATAGACACATGATTTTTTAAAAAAACAAAATGAAGAAATAGATCAAATTAAGAGGAATCTAGAATTGAGATGCATGTTATTATATTAAAAAAAGTGTATCTATCAAATTGACAATTTATTTTAGAGACCTTTTCTCCATTCACAACCTTATGAAATTTAGAGAAAAACAACCCTTTAAGTGAAATTCAGCAAAAAGAAGAAATAAAATCCTTGTAAACTATTGTCTCCACCCCATAAGAAGCACGAACAAAATACTAACTACATGATACTACTAACTAAGCTTGGTAAAGTCGCATAAAACATTAACACATTTTCTATATATTTGACACATACTCTTGTCGGATTTGGATACAATCCATTCTCACTATTCGAATTTTCATTAAACATCCAAGGAAAAGGAAAGAAAGAAAGAGGCACCATGGCATATATGAAAGAGTCACAAAATAGCATCACAACCCATTTTTCTCTATAGCTTTTTAATATTTGAAACTAGTTCTACGTAACGTAATGCTTATTTACGATGAATGCTACAAGCCGTCAGTAGTATTTGATAGTTATAACATTCGAAGATTCTCTGTAATAAATCATCAACTATTGCTTATTGAGTAAAAATCACAATCGGAATTTAATATTAATTTGGTATTTAAAAGTTTTCGATTTTTCTAATTAACTATCTAATTTAGGATTCGAAGGTGGATAGATCTTAAAACGAATCGACATTGTTTTATGAAGCACAGGATTTATAATATATACAAGATTACAAGTTATACAGTATAAGTAGGCAGGTCCTATTTGTCTGCTCTGGGGTCCATGTGATAAAGGCATCTCCTTAGCAAGGGTCGTTTTCTATAACCCTTTTGATCCATAGTTCATTAAAAAAATGTCCTTAAATATCCTGTGCCAACTCGTATCATTGTGAGAGCCCAACTTTTTTATTGGTCCGATTACCAAATTCAAGTAAGTTGGCATGCCATTAAATAAAATAAATGCATAAAGATATGTTGTTTATTTGTTTGGTTAGATTAGGAATAGAGTAGTATTATTTATTTGTCATGTGGCAATTGATTTGATATTAAAGTTTATTGTAACAGTTAGAACATTGATCTAGATGACTTAAATGATTAAAGTTTGATATTTTGGAAAAAGAAGGATAAAGTAGTCTTTTCTATTTGTATCTTATAACTAATACAAATTCACTTACTAACTAAATATAAATATAAATATATATATCACAAAAAAAAAAAAAAACTCATTCATGTATTTTATTAGCTAAAAATTATTTTATTATTTTCTTTTCCTTTGTGGCCAGAAAGCAGATGCGATTGATTGTTAAATTCAGGAGACATGTTTTTTCTAGCAATAATTGTAGCATTCATAGTAAATAAGCATCACGTTACGTAGAAACTAATCTCAAATATTAAAAAGCTATAGAAAAAAATGGATTGTGATGCTATTTTGTGACTCTTTCATATATGCCATGGTGGCCCTTTTGTCTCTTTCCTTTTCCTTGGATGTTTAATGAAAATTCGAATAGTGAGAATGGAATGTATCCAAATCCGACCAGAGCATGTGTCAAATATATAGAAAATGAGTTAATGTTTATATTCTACTTTACCAAGCTTGGTGAGAAAGCTTGAGTCTTAATGTTAAGCTCGATAAAAAGATTAGCTTGTACTCGAGCTTGTTAATTTTAAACGAGCCTATCTCGAGCCTAAATCTTTAAAAGTTCGACTCAACTCGGCTCAACTAGGTTACAGCTCTACATATAACAACTAGGGTTTAATTAGGATGATTTTCTTTTCCTTTTTGTGTCTTTTGTTTAAAAAGGAAGTCAATACTTCTTTTATTTGGGCTACTTGTAGATCACATTGGTGCCCAAATCATTCACATTATCAATGCAAATAAGTGTCTATAAAATTTGTGAAAAAATGGTATTAAAAGTGTATATACTTTATTATTTGGATAAATTAGTATATGAATTTTTATTTTTTATGTTTATCTTGTTTCTTCTTTTACTTTTTTAGCCATATCAATGTCTCTAGAGACATAAAAAATGTAAAGAGTGAAAATTTAGATACTATTTTCCCAAAATGCTAAGTGAAACAACTTTGAATGCACTTTTTCCTAAAATTGGCACATACATATTTTGATGGCACATACTTTAATCACAAGCGTGGTACATGATATGCATTGATCTGTTAAGCTAAACAAAGAGAAGTAGAATGATATAAAAGAGATCAGAGTTGGTGCAAATTTAAAACCTGAAACATACCTGATCTCGATAGGGTTCAGGAGTTCGATAATTATGGCTATGAATTTGCTTTCCAGGCCATTTACTCATCCCTAAAAGAAATTAAAAAGCAAAAAGCAAGATTATTGTGATTTTTCTTGCCAACCAAATGTAGAAGAGAAACCAGTGTTTGCTTGTCATTTGCTACAAGCCTACGACTGCCTTCCATAAATCAGCTAATTATGGATGAGAAGATTACAAAACTCAAAGTTTAATTCTCACTTCATGGCATTGACAACATGAAATCTATTTTGTCATTACTTTCTATTACAAACTATGATTTCATTAATATCTAAAATGCATACATTATTTTTATTACTTCTTTTCAAAAGTTTTTCATTAGAATTGCCATAATCGTCTAAAGTGCCATAATGCCTGATCATGAATATATATATATATATATATATCCCACTTCATGAAATTTTTTGACTAAATTCATGCATATAATAACTTATTATTGTTTAAAATTACAAAATGCAAAATTTTTTTATTTAAACTTTAAATCCAACTAAAACAAATTAAGCAGAATCACCACCAAATATAATACTAACCAGGAATCTCAGCAACACGAGGCTCAGTATGATGGCCATTACAAACAACAACAGAATCAAAAGTCTCTTCTTCAACAACTTCTTCTTTTTCCTCTTCATGATCATTCCTTTTATTTTTCATTTCTCTCCATTTCACAACCCATTTTCTATCAACCAAACGCACCTTAACAACTTCTCTCTCAAAACCCACCACTTCTTTAACCCCAAACTCATCAGCAAAATTTTCCAAATACCTCAAAACCTCTTCATGGCCCGGAAACCTCCTCGGGTCACCACCTTTCTCCCCTCTCTTAACAAAAAAGGATAGTCCGTAAAACCCATTACTTCTCTTGGCAAATTGGTGCGCAAAGATTGATATAAGCTTGAGTGGACGATGGGTTTTCGGTTAGGATCGAGCCCGAGTGGGTCCTGTTCGGTTTCTGGGGTGTAGACCCATGTTCCGCCTATGCGGTTTTCACGTTCGAAGACTACCACGTTGTGGCCCTCGCGACGGAGCTCGCGTGCTGCGACCAGGCCGGAAGCTCCGGCGCCGATCACGGCTACGCTGCGGGAGATCCGTGCTGGGACGGGAGACATGGTGAGATTGGATTGGGGATCTATGCACATGAACACATAAACACAGTAGAATTTAGAGAGAGGAGTATGGGAGAAGAGATGCGACAAGACAAGTACAAGATGTGTTTGTATTTACATGTACGAGTATTCTCCTTTTAAAGAGGGACAATTCACATGTATTTTAGTACAAAACATTCCAAGGCAGGACTCACATGTTATTATTGACCTTAACCATGCTTTTGAATTGTTTTAGGATAGGCGCCAAAATAAAAAAGAATTGCTCTAGGATAGGCGGCCAAAATAAAAAAAGAATTGTTTTAGGATAGGGTAGATGTGAGGGCATAAAATAATGTTTCCATTTTTTTTTCTTTTTTTGGCCGACTATGTTTCCAAATTGAAAAAGAAAATGAAACAAAGTAAAAATATTTCAATTCTTTTTCAAGATTATTTTATATATTATTTGAAATAGTGTTGTTAAATCTAGGCTGATTCACTCGGTTTAACTTAATTGAACTTGACTCCTATTGAAAGTTGGGAAGTTTGACAACAGTTTAATCTTCAATTTTACTCATCGATCCTTAATTATCTAACTCATTCGAGTCAAGCTATTAGGCTAGGTCTAACAATATTGGTTAGAAATGAATGGCCTAGATTATAATTTCAAAACTACCTTATATCCATTAAATAAAATAAAATACTTTTATTAATTTTAACTTTATTTTTCTTATTTTCATGAAATTAACTAAATAAAGAAAATTGAAATATTTAACTTGATTCCTTTTATGTCTATAATCATGTGTAATTTATGGAAAACATTTTCGAAATTATCTTTTTATATTATACCTTATCGATATTACAGTTTTGTATTATATTTATTAATACTTTTCATATTATTCCTTTTGATTTTACCATTTCGTATTGTTATGTTTCATTAAATATTATCTTTCATATTGGTACCTTTTGCTTTTATATCTCTTTGTGTTACTTCTTTTTTAGGATTAATGTCACGAATGATACCTGAATTTTGACAAAATATGTAATTGGGTTGTTAAACTTTAAAATTGATTAATTTAGTATTTGAACTTTAAATTGATCAATATAGTACCTAAAAAATTTGTCTTGAACATCAATAACAACTCTGTAGATATTAAATTGATTAATTTCAAAGTTTTTTAGATATCACATTGACTATGATCAATTTTAAAATTCAAATATGGTTGTATATTTTACCAAAGTTCATGTACTATTTGTGAAGTTATCCTTCTTTTTAATATTCTATTTTCATTCTATTACGTTTCATGAAATATAATCTTTTTATATTGATATTTTTTCGTATTCCTTTTCATGTACTCTATTTTAGTTTATAAAAAACATCATTTTAGTCCCAATTCTCAATACTTAGAACTTTTAAACAAAAAGAACATTGATGGTAACTCCTCGAATTCAACATTAAATACTATGTCATATGTGATTTATTATAATATATTATTTATTATATTATAATATATAATTTCGAAAGGTTTATACTATTATACATTTATAACATTGATCTTTCATATCTATATTACATTTTATAAAGAGCACAAGTTTTATTTTGTTTAATTGCACCTTTTCAATATTACCTTTTTCATATTCTTATATCTTATAAAAAGTGGTGCTTTTTTTAATATAAAATGAGAAAACTCACTCCAATACTAACTTTTAATATTGCATAAATTTATATATAACACAGTTGTTAACATTTTCCAATATTTTTAGATTTTCTTTTTGTTTTTCTCCAAAACTTTATTATTCATATCATTTTATTAACAATAATTTGATTTTTATTACTTATATCACCCATACATTTTAATTTCTTAAAAAATATATCTTTATATATAAAATATAGTTTGTAAAAAGTCACAACTTTCGTATAACTAAATGCAAATGATGAACTCCGGTACATGATATTATATTCTCATAGCCTAATGATTTAATTTTTTAAATACTATAATGTTATAAATGTCTTCTAATAACTATATAAACTATATATATATATATATATATATATAATGTTTTTTAGAAAACTGGGCATTACAAGGGTTCTAACTTGTTCTTTATGTAAAGATGGTGTAAATTTCTTCTATAAAAAAGAAATGGCTTAATGTGATGGACTTACTAAAGTTCAAAAGCTTAGTTACTTTTGATATAATATGATCATAGAAATGCAAATCTTATACAATATGCTTGTTTTCAATTTTTTTAAAGCATAAAAATTCATGGCCAATGTATTAGATACGTATGCAATAATAAATTATCGATGAATGCCGAATAGCATCCACAAAGAATGAGGGCCAAATCCCAACTATATAGTATTAATTAGCTAAACAAACTCATAGTTTTGATTTTTGAATTAAAAAGAAAAAAAAAGAAAATTAAACTATTCTACAAAAATTTTAAGATTTCCAACACTTAAAATAATTTGATTTAGAGCTAATCGATTCAAAAATTAATTAAATGTACATTATCAATGAAAGTATGCTTGCAAATCCAAATTGATAATGGGTTTGGTATTTTCGTCAATTAAGCATTGGTAAAAACTCATTTTTTCAAAGTGAATAATTACCCTATATTAACCAATTAATTTTTTCAATTTCTAGAAAATTAGTTAATTGACTAATCTTTTCTAATTTTCTATACCCTAATTGAAATAAAGCCCATATCTTTATGTGATTTTTAATCCAAATTATCTATTCACAGATTTATCAATTGCAATCCTAATCTAACATGCATTCCAAGATTAACCTAAAATATATGCTCGTGAATTAATGTTAACAACTTGAATGCAAGTATAAAGTTAATCGATAGCAATAAATATAAAAAAATAATAATAAATATCAACTCAAAATTCCATTAAGCTCAATGAAAAGTTATAAATATGTATAACATGAAATTGAGAAAAAGAATGAAATCACCTAGTCATGGGAATCTCATGTTTATAATCCATTACAAATGATGTGACTTGTTTGTTCATGGTGTGGAATCCACAAGAAAATCAAAGAAAAACTAAGACAAAGAAGCTATTGTCCTCTACTTTGTGTTCTTTACTCCTCATGCAAATTCCTATGTGTCTTATCTATTTGTCTTCCCCTTCTGACGTACAAGTGTTGTAAAAAATGGAATATGCACGTAGGCCTCTCTTATGAAAATAATATCCACTTAAATCTGTGTTGTTGATTTTTTTTTTAAATAGAAATTTTAGCTAGACCATAAACGAACTTCTTAAGACGTGCTGACCATATTCCACTTGTCGGTTTTCAGAATTGATAAATGGGCCCTCCCATTATTTTTATATAGTCTTAGCTCCTTGCACTTATTTTCGACAGTTGTCTTCATGTTGATGCATAATATCTTAACCTTCCATGCATGATTAAAAATTTCATCGTATGTGTATATATATATTGTTTGATTGAATTATATATAAAGTTGTGTTAAATATTTAGTTAAATAAAATTGAATCTATTAGTATTAGCATAAATTAGTTTTTGTAGTATATTACATGTTAGAGTAAGTTGAGCCCATGATTCTTAAAAACAAATTAGACCAAGCTCCAATAGACTTTGGAAACAAACCCGTAAACTAAGCTAAGCTAAAGCCTTTTCCTTCTCAAATTTTTGTTGTATCAAAAGTCAAAGACTTATTTTACTAGGATAATTATCAAACTTAAACTCAGCAAAATCACACCTAATACCAACTCTTGTTAGGCTTCTTTTCAAGCACTGATTCTCATCAAAACTCTACAAACAAATCACCCAAGACTCTTATCAAGTCTTCATCTTTGAGCTAAAATTATACAAGATAAAATTTGCATGCCTCTATGACAATTTACTTGTTTGTTTCTCTCATGAATCTAAATTTATGTTATAATGATTTCTAATGAGTTGGCTATGGCATTGATGAGTTAAGTTGAATTATAGAGTTAGATAAATCCTTGATATTGTGATAGATGGGTTGTTGGAAGTTGTCATGGTTGTTTTAGTAGACAAGTGAGTTAGTGTGATCTTTCAATGAGGAAAGTAACGTTAAGGAAGTTATTTGATGAAGTAAATGTGAAGTTTTTGTATGTTTGAAGCTGCTAAGTGTATGTATTGATTATGTGTAAGTTAGTTGAAGTAAAAATTTGATGTTTAAGTATCAAAGTTTATGTGCCCTGTTTTTTGAAAGTAAACACGAGTGGAACATAGGGTGATGTTTTAGTCCTGTATAATATTGAGTTTTCAAAGTAACATCATGAGTGGAACATAATAACCTTAATTCCCTTGCTTCTCACTGTGTATAGAATGAAATGGGAAATTATGATAGCACGAGTGGAACATGGCCACATATTCAACCGTATTTATCTCTATTTTCTCAAGGAATTTGATTTTCAAGTGAAACACGGCTTGAACACGGTGACACCTATTCTACCTTGCTTCTCACTAACTTTTGAAGAGATTTGTGTACAAATGAAACACTACAAAATACATATCGACTTGTTTTAGACGTGTTTCTGATATGAAGAAACATAGGGTGAAGCATAGTTGTACAGCTGTTATTCCTTTAAAAAAGTATTTTTACTTCCAAAATTTAAAATAAGGAATGTGTTATATTTATATATGCGTGTGTTAAGCCATAGGTTAATAAGGGTTTTTATCTAAGCGTTGTATTGAAAAAATAACTTAGTTTTTAGTTGTTCTTGATATTAATGTTATATGAATTAAATTTCTTTATCTTACAGATTCTCCTACACAATTGTATTGTCTGTTGACCAATTACTAGATAAAACAACTAGTTCAAGTAAGCATTAATTTGATTGTTGGTTGATAGGTTAGGCATACTTACTCAAATAATACAAAGAGAACTTAAATATATTTGAAATTATTTATGCATGCGCCGTTTATTCGGTCCGTGGAGCGACAACCTTATTTTGTGATGCCAACATGGTAGTTAGGCACTTAGACCACCTCATTGTCATGATGCAATGACAATTTGCAAGAGGCTTGGTGGATGGTGGATAAGGAAAATGGTATCGATATAACATTTAGTTATTCTTAAATGGAGGTAATATGATTTAGTTCACGTTTAGGACTAGTTGAACTAAGGGATATTATGAATTAAGTCAAGTAAAGATGAAAAATGACTGTGAACCCTAAATGAAACTATTTTTCTTTTTTAGTTAGATTTAGGAGAAGGCATCCGAATTGCTGTATCAACCCCTTGAGTAGTTGGTGTTACTCAAGACCCCCAACTTCTCAATGGTTTGTCTTTAGAGTTTGAATATTCATATGTTGATTTGATGTGCTTAACTATGATTAAGAATTCCATGATTGCTGCATTGCATTATATCAGGATTGTATATCACATATATTTGTTTGTGTTGTTTGTGTTATTTGTGTACTAGGCCTTTGACTCATGTTTTCCTATTAGGTATAGATGAGGACAACTTTTATGACCAATTGGGGTATGGGATAGACTTTGAGGAATTTTGAGATGACTGGGATGACTACGGATTTGACAATGGCGACATATGTTTTTATAATATAATTGTAGATATGTTTTTATGGATAAAGTAATCATTTAAGACTTTTCAAGCTTGTTCGTAAACTTTTGTTAAGGCTTAATCATAAGTCTTTAGTTTGTAAAATATATATATATATATATGTATTAAGAGTATTGTTATGTTTTAAGATATCAAGCCTATGTAATAGTTTTGGTAAATGTTCTATGGCATATTTAAGCAAATGATCATTACAAACATCTTCTTTATGGATAGCCTTACATGTAATTATTTAGGATTACATGTGGCGGGGATTAGATATGCCTGAATTTAGATTTGGGGCATGTCACATACACCTCTCCTATCTCTTTTTATAAAAGTTGGACTTGGAAAATTATGGCAGCCTACTTTAACTAATTGGAGTTTAATGTAAATGCTCCTAGGTCTATTATGCTCCAATAGTGCTGCTATCTTTAGTGTGAAAATCAGTTAAAATTCAAGTTTATTTACTGTTATGGAAGTTGTTCGATCGATCTACTCATCTCAAGTCATGAAGCTGACATTGCTGCTTGGTCTTGGTGATGTGAAATTCGATGTTAGTATGATTTGCTATCAACAAATTGCAAGTTGGTGTTCTACTCTCAGTCAGTTCATGCTTCGTGCTTTCAACTATTTTGATGATTGGGTGATCCGTTTGAAGCTAGAGGCTACTGTGTTCTTGAATGAGCACTTTAAAGTGTGACAGTGTATATTCTAAGTCTCCAATAGCAACTCAAGTTTCTATTGTGAGCTCGACAAGGAAATGGTTCTCAATGACTTGTTGTACTACTACTCCCTATTAAAAAAAAAAGAAATAACAATAATAAATAAATACATATGTGAGATTAAAACTTTAGTCAACTTAACGGAACTCAAAACTCAAATTTAGCTTGAATTTGAAGTGTAGTCAAGAGTTGAGCAAGTTGAATATGCTCTATTTATTGCTGCTATGCACACTTTCGAGTTGTGTGTGCTCTACTTAGGTTCAATGAGTGCTCCAATTTTAAGTTGGTGCTTGGTTTCCTCTCAACAACTGCTGTCATAGGCTACTTTGAGATCTACTACTGTGTAGAAACTTTATGGAGCATTTGACTTTAGTAGATTTGAAATTCCTGAAAACCCAAAACCTAAAAGTCATATATCTCTCTCTTATCTTTCTATAAAATTTTGAATCAAGTTAAATGGAGCTCAAATGAGAGAGCTATCTTAAAATTACAAAACTGCATTGAAATTGCAGATTAGAACATTACACTTCACGTACATCAATTTCATGACACTTTTGACCTGATACTTTTAGAATTTTTCAAAATCTAAAACATAAAATTTTACATTTCTCTCTTATCTTTCCATGAATTTTGAATCACATCAAAAGGAGCTCGAATGAGTGAAATATGCAAAATTTACCAAACCTTATTATTTTTCCAAATTTGAATGCCACTACTGCAGATATAGTAACTTCAAGACAAATTTTGATACTAATGCAATTTAAAGCTTGATTTTAACACTAATGCATCCAAGAATGTGGCTGAATGCAAAACATAAAATTTAAAGATTTCTCTCTTAACTTTCTATGTCATTTTAAACCATGTTAATATAAATCATGTTAATAAGAGTTCAGATGAAAGAGATACGTTAAATTTATAAAATAGTGTCAAAATTGTAATACTTTGAGTGCTCGTTCGCAATGTTGCTACTTAGGCACTCCATTTGATGAAATGTGTGCTTGATTGTTGCCACTTTAGCACTTAGGTCTCACTCCATGGATGCTTTTATTTTTGTGTCTTGATTGCTTAGTTAAGGCATGTTGGTGCTCTACATTGGTTACATTAACTCGATTTGACACTTAACCTTGAATCACGAATTTGAACAATGTCATAGCAACATTATTTTATGGAGAAGGAGCTTGGGAATTTTCAAGAAAGTGCAGCTACTACTTGACATAACAACTAATAAACTCCGCAATAAATTGCACAAACAAAAAAATATGACAACTATTGATTGTAAAGTGTAGTGAGTAAATTTTCATCAATCCGACATTGAAGTCTGGTTCAGCTTAGAAGTTACTTTCTATTCTAGATAGCTTGGTGCTCAGTGCATGCTTTGTTCATGATATTAGAAATTAGGATCAACACTTCACGTTGCAACAGCTTATTTGAAATGAAGTTCTGCTGTTAAATAGATTATTGTATTCAATTCTTGCAACAAGTTGAAATTTTTTTAATTGGTGTAGTAGCTTGTTATAATGATCAATTCAAGCATGTAAACTCTTTTAATCAAGAGATTAAGTCCTTAGATATGTAAAAGTCATATATTTAACTTTATCATTTATCCATTTCCCTCAATTTAAGCAATTGAACCAAGTGTGAACATTTCATCATTTCTTTAAGTAGAAGTTGTTGTAGAAGCTCAAGATATGTCCATATTTATATAAATAATGTAGAGATAAATGCGTGATTTCACATATTCATCACAATCATAAACAGATTATTAGAGTTGCAAGCGAGTTAAGCAAGCTAACTTATCTTGTCCCGCTTTATCCAGTGAGTTAAGTGGAGCAACCTACTTTGGTCCACATAATAAAGAAGGCTAGGCTTTTTGGCGCAACATACTCTGCACGAGTCGGTAGATTATGTGGGTTAACCCACTTACTTGCTTAGTGTTTTTCTTTTAAGATAATGACATAATATAATGATACTAAAAGTAAAATTTTATTTTTCAATTAAAATTAAAATAAATTCTTGTTTACATATAGGATAAAATAGAAAAAATTGAAAGCTACGTGTTGGAATAGAATAAAATTCTTATTGTCTCTGTTACTATTTTATCTTTAGGTACCACTTTTCTATATTTTCTTAAAAATATTTCTGTTAATTTCACTTGAAAAAGTCATCACTTAATATAAAATTGAGATGATTAAAAATTGAAAATCAAGTAATCTAACAACCCCTTCACTAATCATTGTACAAGTATCATACATGAAAAAAAGTTATCATCAATCATCATCTAAATAACAATCAAATTCAAATAAAAATTGAAAGTTTGAATCATAATATCTTTATCATCACATCATACATCATGATTCACATCTTTAATAGGTTGTAATCTTTACTCCAATCTACTTTCATCATGTCTTTATTTGTGTATTTGCAAGCCAACCCAATGGATTGGCCCGTTTTAACCTATAGATTATGCGGAACATATCAAAGAGACCCACATCTTTAATAGGTTGTAATATTTAGCCTGATCCACTTTTTACTTTTAGTTAAATGGATTGATCCATATAATTCGTTTTGCTTGTTAAAACATGAAACTGATATGATATACTATATAAATATATAAAATTAAAATATGGATAAATACGAGTATACATTAAACTATATACTTCAGTAAAAGTTTGTAATTTTTCTGTCAATATAATGTAAACTAATTACTTATCATATGGATTTAAAATTTTTTATGTCAAATATAAATTTCACCAAAAAAAAAAGAAAAAGCGCGAACATCAATGCAAGGTCCTCCGCACAACACTTACGTATGAAATTCTGTTTTGAGTAGCCGGCATATGCCTTTGGGTAGATGGATGATGTGTCCATTGACTAAAACTCCAGTGTCGAAAATCATACTAGAAGAAATGCATAACATTCAAAGCAACGTGTTAAATCTTTTTTATCTTTTTGGCCGGTTAAATCTTGTTTGATTACGTATAAAATTATATGAGTGAACGATGACATGTATTTGAGGTATTTTCCCACAATATTATTGACAATAGTTGAGGGAAAAATAGTGAGCCATGCTGTCGGTATTATTTTATATTGGTTAAATGTTATGAATAGTGCTTATATTTTAGCAAAATATGCAATTAAATATATAAACTTTGAAATTAATCAATTTCGTACCTGGACTTTAAAATTAATCATTTTAGTACATGAAATAATGTTTCGTATACACTAACCAATATCATAAAAGTAATGTTAATGTGCACGAAATGTTGTTTTATGTATCAAATTGATCAATTTCAAAGTTCAGAAACCTAATTGTATAATTTGCCAAAGTTTAGGTATTGTTTGCGATATTAATTAAGTTAAATGTTCTATTAATACACAAACTTATTAATTGAATAAATAAATACATAAGTTTCTTTTCACAACTTTAATACCTCCATAAAATTATGTGTCAAATCAATTTGAGATTTTTGTCACAAAGTAACTTGTTTTAAATATTTGTGCATACTATTGAATATTAATCATGTTAATATCTTTTATTTTTATTCTCATAAATTCATCATAAACTATAGAAAAAATTCCTTTATTTTCGATATATTAAATAACACTAAAACAATTATTAAGGAACTTTTAAAGTGAGTTTATATCCATCTCGTTTGGTATCAAAGCAAGTTAATATTTTACATTTCCTTTCTTGATGGGCTCGGACATAATTAGAGCAACTTTCTCCTTCTTTAGATTCTCCTCCTCAGCATCACATATGATAATTAAATCATTGATACCCATGCCTCATCTTGAAAATTATACGTGCCACAAGTAACGATATTGTCGAAATTCGTAATTTAAAATAAAATTTTAAACTGTAAATTAGATATAAAATGGGTCTAAAAAAATACTACTTTTTAACCCATATTCATTTAATACTAATAAGGATGTGCAATTATTTATACCTAAGCACATATCAATTGAGTTGAAATATTAGAATAATACTTTAAAAGAGTAAGTATATGGAAGAAAAAGAAATTTCACATTATTTATAAGTAAGATTCTTTTCTTAGTAGAACTCTATATAAGTTTTCAATTATATTTATAGTATGTGTTGTTATAAATAATGCATTAATAATTAATAATTTTTATTAACATGAAAAAATAGTCCAAACATTAAATGCTATTTATTTTTTTAACTTTTCTATTATTTTGTATTATATATTTATTTTTTGAAATAGAACCGACTAGACCTATCAGGTCCATGGATTTAACTACTAGAACCTATGAACCATAATAGATCCAAAAGCTAGGTCAGATCTAACTGGCCGAGATAGGTCAAAAAATAAACCCAATATGGCAGGTTCACATTAAGTAAGGTTTGAATCCAACGCGTCAAGATGTCTACTCCACCTCATTGATATTGGTTTGTGTTGTGTGTAAGTGGAAAATTTTGATTTCTTTTTAATTTTCACTGATCATTGACCAAGTTTTTCAAATTTATAAATATTTTCTAAATCAGATTCAATAACTACAGTCTCACAGGACAAACACACCCATCAAATGCAGCATAGATAATGATTTAGGTCGGTCCCAAGGGAATGGTTGATAGCTAGTATACTCTCAACCTCATTAATTGTCTAGCCAAAGAAAGGGTTGAAAAATATAAAGAAAAATGAACTATGCTAAGTTAGAAATATTCACAAATGTTTAATGGGTAAAATGATAAATAAGCCTATAACTTCTATGAAATAGTAGCTTAGGGTTACTTCACAAATTCGTTATCAGAATAATTTCTAAAGAACAACAAACTTCTTAAAAGTTGTTTGAATGTATGTTTATACCATCGGATTCTCTAATTTAAACTAAAGCTTTTCTTGAAGTCAATAGTTTTAGATCTAGCTGAAACTAGTAATCTAAAGTTTCACTTAGACCCGCATAAAGAATAGAAATCCATTGTTTTGAAAAGACAATTGAATGAATTTTTAAAACAAGTGACATAAAGTTGGCAAGAGGTAGATAGGATCGACTCCATTAGCAACCACAGATCTATTCGATTGAATAATCTCTCAATCTATTCAATTGAAATCAATCGTGGATCTAAAAGAATGCACCATTCCTTTAAAAACCACAAGTTAAGTTCAAGTTACTAATTACAAACACCCGATCAAATTTACTTGAAAGCGCATTTGAAATAAGATTGAATCAAGAATTGGATTCGTACCCCTAAGATGTAGGAGTTTATTTCTCTATGTATTTATCAACATAAGCACATATTAGAAGAAATAAAACAAATTCAAAAGATTAATCAATTAATTGCTCAAAAATTCATAGAAATTACAAGCATTGAGTTAAATTGATTTTACCTAGAAAACAGAAAAAATTCTCGAGTAAAAAAAATAAAAATTCTTTTGCTCAAGAATCCTTCAGAAATCTACTCTATGTTGATATTGATTTACATTGTTGGTACATACTTTACAACGCACGCTTGCACGTTTATTTATAGACTACTATTCGCAAAAAGCATGACTTACTTTATTTGACATGTGGCAGATTATTTCTAATAAAATTTAATAACTTTTCACGGGTACATATGATTTGTGCAAACACTCGTCGAGGGTCGCGTGTGATCTATTGGTCGAGGCTCATATCAAGTAAGATCAGGCTCGACTTTAGGAAATTCCTTAGTAAACTATGTGTTTTTGTCCATTGCTCTATCGAGGGTAAAATTGAGGGAGTCGAGGGTCGTATTGTTGAGACTCGAGGTGACTTTGATGAAGAATTGGTTTGTCAACACAATTGTCGAAGGTCGAGATTTAAGGCTCGACTTTGAGGCTCGATAATGTATTTTCTTCAGGATGATGCTCGATTGCTTCGACTGAAGTTGAGGGTCATATCGAGGGCTTGCAGTTGAGGTTCGATAGACCAATTTTTGTTATCTTCCTTTTTTGTTTGGCCTTGGTCGTGACTTTACAAGGCTCGACTTCTTCAATCTTGACTTTACTTGTTGTTTTTGCTCCAAACCTTAATTAAAATACTTGATTACTCCTCATTTGATTCTAAGAGCTTTAAAACAACATTATTTATCAAAAACATAATTTTTGCAGGATTTAATAAAAAATTCTTAGCAAATTAAGCTCAAAATACTCTGAAAAATATAGAGTAAAAATGACTTATCATATACATTCTCTGATGCCTTTAGCTTCATCATGCCTCATTGAGTAAAGCTTCTTTAAAAGAATACAGATAAGATTTGTCCATGGTCTCATCACTATTTTTTACGGGATCGATTTCATCGATAAATAACCGATTGTAACCGGTAAAACAAACTTAATGTACCGTTTGAATTTTATTCTTCTGCCTAATTACAAGGAACATTTACTGGACTTACAGTTCTAGTGAAAAAAGCAAAGCTCATGGAAATTAATGTTCTTTCGCGGAATTATGAACAACATTTACTAGACGTATAATTCCATTGGAAAAAGCAAAGCTTATGGAAATTAATGTCTTAACAAAAATACTACAAAAAAAAGTCCCAACAAAATTAAAATAAAATAAAATAAAAACTAGATTTGATATATCATATTAACTCAGTGAATAGTATTTTTATTAGCCAATTTTGATATATATGAAAAAATTTTGTTCTTATGATTATTAAACTAATTAAAATTAATGATATAATAAAATTTAAGAAAACATCATATATATTATGCATTTAAGAAGAATATAAAAAAATATTAACATATGTAATTGAAGTGTTCACTTCATAATTAAATTATTTAACTATTTGAAACTTGTGGAAAAATAAAATTAAATGGCAATTATGATATATGTATGGGGAATGAGAAATACAGTGAGGATTTAATCCTATTATAATGAAAATGGTAATAATGTGATGGAATAAACTTTCAATAAGGATTTGAGCCGTGTAAAGTTAAAATGAGCATTACAATAAGAAAGTGAGACCTATACTGGTGAAAATAGAGGTTGCATTGTAGATATACCTTAGCATAAGTAATTGAACATGTTATGAATGAGCATAACAATATGGAGTTTCACACTATTGTAGTAAGAGTTTCTTGGTGATATCAACATTAGGTAAAGGAATTTAACCTTATTATGATGGAAATGATATGAATGGTGAAATAAGTATCACAAAATAGAATCAAGGCATGTCGGGGTGTGAATAGATCTTACGTGGTGAAGTAAGCGCTATGCATAGAAATGAAGCCCTATAATAATAAAAAAAATAATATGGCAATGAGATGAGTAATATTATGGTGAATATAATATGCATAGAAAATGTGCCATGTAACATTAGATCGGGCCCCTAATGTAGAAAAAATAGAGTTTGTGTAGCAAAATAGCCCTTATACCAATGAATTGGGACTTGTTATGTGCAATAAGCCCTATAATGAAGCACATATCATAAAATGATGCAAATGCAGTATGATTGGCGGTATAAGCCTTACATTTGAGGCATTGTGCCCTATTATGATGATTATATGACTTACAACGATAAATTAAACCCTTATGTATTGAAATTACCCATAGAAGATGAGGAATTTCCTTGTAATGTAATAAAATGGACCCTAGAAGACTGGAATGAGAAATTTACCCCTAGTGTGTCAAAATGGCCTTGGAAGGAGAAATTCCTTCCTATTGTGATAAAATGCCCTTGGAACAAGAAATTCGCTCTTATTATGATAAAATTGCACTTGAAACAAGGAATTCTCTCATAGCATGCTAAAATGATCCCTAGAACAAGTTTTTCTTTACATTGTGGTAAAATAGCTCATAGAATGAGGAATTTCCCTTTGGTGTTATAAAATAACCCATAGAATGAGAAATTATCTCTTTGCGTAGTAAAATATGCCCTAGAACAAGAAATCCCCCTCCTCCCCTTCCCCCTTACTGTGGTAAAATGGCTCCTCAAATAAGGAATTCCCTTCTAATGTGGTAAAATGAACCTTTGAAGAAAGAATTTCCTCCTAGTACAATTAAATCGCTCCATAAACGAGAAAGTTTCTCTAGTGTGATAAAATGGCCCTTAGAACGAGGAATTTTCCCATTGTGGTAAAATGGCACATGGAACAAAAAATTCCCCTCTAATGTGGTAAAATAGTTCCTAAAATGAGAAATTCCACCCTAGTGCGGTAAAATGATCCTTAGAACGAAGAATTCTACCCTATTGTTTTAAAATGATCCCTATAACAAGGTTTCCCATCAATTATGGTAAAATAGACACTGGAACAAGAAATTCTCTCCTAGTGTGGTAAAATGACCCATGGAACAAGAAATTTCCCCCTAATATGATAAAATGACCCATCGAACGAGAAATTTCTTCTTAATATGGTAAAATGGCTCCCGAAACAAATTTTCCCTTAACATGATAAAATAACCCCTATAATGAGAAATTTCCTCTTAGTGTGGTAAATGATCCCTAGAGCGAGGTCATTAGTACCTGACTTCCTCTCTCCAAGAGACGAGGTTACTATTAAGTAGTGATCTCGTCTCTTGGAGAGACGAGATCAAGGTAACTAAGAAAGAGACGAGGTTAGCCGTACCCACACATAACTACTTTGAAAATTATAAATGACCCCCTTATTACATATTAATTGTTATAACTTATCAAAATCATACAATATTAGCTATATAAATCATTCATTAACCATCATCCACCATGGCTAAACAACTTCTAGACTTCATAACCCAACCACAATAGTATTCCCAAACCTAATCCATCAAAAAGTCAGTACCAAACCCTATTCATTTAATCATAATAGAATTGTAAAACCATTCACAGTAAACATAAAAAAAACATAGAATATGGAAGAATCGAATGAAAGATGTGTTAAGTACATGAATGCTATGTTGACTAAAAACACTAGTGAGAGAAAAGAAGAATCTATATACAAGAATCATACAAGAATTATAAAAGATAAAAATCTACATAACATCTATTGCTAGGTGCCTCGTCTCCCTTGTCCTCACTTGATAAAAGTCGGGGGAATGGTGTATGCTGGTGGACATCTTAATAAGGAAGCTCCATAGTTGGATCCACCTTAGTGAGTGTGGCATCCTCATCTCCACCACCAGCACCATAAAGATGAAATGGGACTGTGTCTAGCTCCACCTGGGTGAGTCCTCCGCATCATGTGGTGGTGACAGTCGCCTCTTTTGTGGAGCAAGGGGTGTGGAACTCGGTATATGCTATGTCTGCCATGGGGGTTTCATGTAGATGAGCATATGATGATGATGATGGACCAGGATCAGAATAAAGAAAATGTGGAAGGCCTAGCTCATCAGATCCGTGTGCATGTGAGGGCGAAGGCTTATCTCTAATATGTATACCTCGATCTCGCCCTCGCTCCTGAACTTGACCTTATCCTTGCCCACGCCTTTCTCTAGCTAGACGCTGTCTCTATACAAGCTGAGGCTATAGGTCTTCAGGTGCTGGTATTGGCACTGGTGCTGGCGCTAGATCATTCAAATTAAGTCTCATAAACTCATCTACTACACGAATGACATCTTATACAGTGGCATGAGTGTCCTCTGGTGGCATTTCCAGGACTTTGTAGATGAAATTTGCTTGCAAGTGAGAGGAAACAAGTAGATCAATGAATAACAAACACAGTATAAATTCATATATAGTTTATGTAGTTAGTGAACTTACCATATATCGACTGTACGACTGATCCAACGCCTGGTGATTGCATAGTACCAGTTGAAATAATCTACAGATGTGCCAATGGGAATATCTGGTACCTTGACAATGCGATCGCGTCTACCATCCCACTTAGCTATCCATCTGGCATGCTTCGTCACCCAGTTCCTTTCTAAATGCCCTTGTAAATCTAGCTCATATAGGGCTATCATATCAATGGGATGGTCGGGAATCCCCTGGAAACCACTAAACCGTCTGAGCATCCTATTTGGGTAGTAGTGCTCAACAATGTGAAAGCAAACTAGGGAGACTTGAGCACGCCATATGTCTTTGCCAACTCAACAGTACATAGGGAGGGAATCTATAATAATGATGTAGGGGTCCCAAACAACTTGTAGAAGAAAGAAAAGTATAGTGTACATTAGTAAATACAACATAACTATATACATGTGAACACATAAAATATACAAATCAATACCTAACTGGGGAGGTGTCTATCGAAACACGCCTTATACTCGAATAACAATGTGTGGGAGAGCAAGTGACATCGAAAGTAACACCCCAATAACCGATCAATGGGCGATCCATGATAACTGATGTGATCTATCGTAGCAATGGAGTGATGTGTGAGAAGCGCTCCCATGCCTAGATTTATAGAACTATTAGGGGTCCTGCTATGTTACCCGTGTCTACATGAAAAGCCATGTATAGCTGCCTGTATAGCCATACTAAGCAAGTTGCTCCTCATGCAAACTATAATGCCCCAAAACTCGCCTACTGAGGTATTGTTCGCTTTGGCCATACGCTGCACGGTTTTATTCTTTTGGTGTCAACACGTCCTAGAGGATCACCCGTCATGGGATTGCTCTGTACAGAGTACGTTTAACTCTAAAGTTCTAATGAACTCTAAGCCACTACACCAAAAGACGCTTTTGTGATTATAGTTCTACGATCTATATTTAAGGGGTATCACATATTCCCCCACTTATAGAATTGATGTCCTCGTCAGTTACGTTACACAGGTCTAGAACCATACCAGGCAGTAAGGATACACTCTTCCACTTCTAGCTGACGAACTGCTTTGATACCACCTGTAACGCCTTGGAACTTCGCCTACGAGGTATTGTTTGTTTTGGTCACACGCCACACGGTTTTGTTCTTTTGGTGCCAACATTTCCCAAAGGGTCACCCATCATAGGATCGCTTTGCACAGAGCACGGTTAACTCTGAAGTTTCAATAAACTCCAAGTCATTACACCAAAAGATGTCTTTGTGATTAGAGTTCCACGATCTATATTTGAGGGGTATCACACAAGCTGTCTTACTCTCTCTAAGTCATCGAGTAGCTGGAGGTACATAACGTGAACCATATTGGATGATTTGTCTGCAACAATGAAGCCCCCCAATAACAGTAGAATATATGCTCTAGCATATCGCTGGAGAGTAATGTCATCTGCCTGATCAGGTAGTACTCTAAAGTGTGTATCTAACTGTGACATCTTCAGTCAGCCATCATCCATGTCCACACTGGCCTGTGGTCTAACTCCGAGTAACTGGTGGCATAGTTCCGGCAAATCAATTCAAGATGCGCGAGTAACTGCATGGCCATTGACGGGCAAGCGATGAGTGCAGCAACATCCTATAATGTCACAATCCGCTCTCCCATCGGCATGTAAAACGTATGTGGTCCTTCATATTTGGTGATGTGAAACCACCCTCCGTGCTTCTTGTAACTGCCTTTGAATCTCTACTTACAACCCCTATTATGAACATCGGTACATTTAATTGCCCATGACCTCGGGTCCGAGTCCACCACCTTGAAGTTATAATGATTCAATACATGCCACATTTTAACTGCCCGTATGAGATGATCTTTAGTCTCAAAGCGCATCCTAACCTTGAACTCATCGCTGAAACTCCAATTACCAGCACTCATTTCTTGCTTAGCATCAAATGTAGCATAACCACTACCAACATCAGTAAGGAAAAAAGGTACTCGCACTGAGCTCCCAATTGCATCAATATTTGTGGAAGCTACAAAATAGTACTAGTCATTTCTATTATACTGTATGCTGGTTACAACATCTTCCTGGGGAAAAGCTATAATATTATCATTTCCGTTATCATCATAGCCATCACTAGATTCACTTGCCAAGGAGTCTTGCATCATATCAGTAACGTGATTTCATGCTCAATCTGGTGCAATATTTTCAAAGTTACCCATGCACCTATGCGCTACCTATTGGCTGGATTGGAGTTGAGTTTGAATCTACTAACCCTTAGCTGCTAATATTTTCATCAATACCTACTTCCCCTGCAAGTGCCTAAGGTAGATCGCTCTCAAATATCTCCACGTACATAGATACCGACCTTTCAGTACACCGACCCTTCAGTGGACACCAACATCTCATGTGCAACCTCATCATCAGTCACTGGAATAACATTATAGTGTAGCGTCCTATCTCCAATAGCTATCCTATGATACAACTCAACCCGATGTGTAGATCTATTTACCTTAAGCCTATTACAAATTATACCAAGTATTTCCTCATATGTTAAATTCCTACCAACACTAACTACCGCAAGTGATCGCTTATCATAACAAAAACCATCATTCTCCTCCACAATGTTGCCACGAGCGTATGGTACAAACTTGATCTTATCTATTTCCTGTCCTCACCTACCTTGTTATTGTAAGGACCCGACCTACTAAATCCCGAGATTTAGTGTACTGAGTCCCCAACCACAAATAATATTTTCACATTATATGTAAGGTTGTCCTAAAACTAACAGTTTAGGAGAATTGTTTGATTAAATCTACTAACACTTTATAAACAACTTTTAACAAAACAAGATTGCTAACAAAAGCAATCCATACATATATACATTATATGTACAAAGTTTAGTGTCAATATAAGACACTACAAAATTACAAGTCATTCTTGGTACAAAAGATAACCTAAAGAGATCTTAAGGTCTTTTACAACTTAGGCTTATTTAACAAACCTCATATATAGAGAATTATGCTTTAACAAAAGCTTCTCCCAAAACCAAGGGCATTCGAGTTCTACTCATCCCACTCGTCTATGAACCTCTCAAAATCTGACCCGTATCCCAGATCATCATACAACTCATCTTCATTAACTGCAAAGCAGCAAAAGTGAGCCAAAGGCCCAGTACGCAATAACAAATACAAAAAAATTGTCAAGTAAACTTAATTCAAATGAAATGCATCAACGATCAAGTTATTATCTCGTTAAGTTTTCTTTTAACAAAACGACAGTAGGGTATTCAAACCCCGGAATCACGCTCTGGGAATTTAGGGGTCTTAAGTAACAGCAGCTGCTCAGAGGGTTGATATAAGCAATCTGAATACTTATATCTCCAATATCTATTCCATAAAGAAATAGCTTCATTTAGGGCTCAAAAGCCGTTGCCCGACTCTACTTAAACTCAGTTCATAATATGAATCTAGTTCACAAGTCTCCATAAACTTTGAACTAAACCATGGCATTTCCCCCTAAGTTTAAGCAAATGTTACTCGAATACTATTATCCTTATAAGCTATCCACTTAACAAAAAATGAATCGCTATTGCATCATAGCGTACCATTGCATCATGGTGAAGTCATTGCATCATGACTTAGGTTAAGCGCCTAACTAACATGTCATTGCATCATGACAGGTTTGCTGCTCCTCGGACCAGATTAAATAGCATAATAGACATCCGGTTCATCAAAGTATTAAGCCGAATCGAATTAAATCAATTTTAGTAATGCCTATTCCTAGCATACAACAAGCAAGCTATTGCGTACCTATATCCAATAGTGTATTACTATATTCACTTGGAGAGGAATTAACTGAAGAACCTTTAACTGAAATAAGAAATATAAAAATAAATCAATAATCGAACGTAGAGAATATATATATATATATACACACAACACATAATTCTAAGTTAATTATACAAGAAGACTCAACGAACTTAATATATAGCTTTAACATTTAATTCATACATAAAACATGTTTATATAGCTCATAGATTCATTAGAAGACCCTATATGAAGCAAAGGAGGACAATTGAAGAAAGTCGAAATTGTAAAAACTTAGGGGATATGTGGGCAATTTACACAGGCAAATTTGAGTTGAATGCCGGCAACGTTGGAACTATACGCCAGCGAAGTTAAGCACGACATTAAGAAAATCAATTATGTTCTCATTCAACACTGATTGAAGGCCGGCGGCATTGAAGGCCTAGTGGCCGGCGTAGGATTTAAAAAAAATAAACGCTGGCCAATTTCTTTACAAAAGCTGGCAGCATTATAAGCAGCGTTAGAAAAATTGGTTCTGATCACATTCAACACTGCCTCTACGCCGACGGCGTTGAAGTACCAAATGCTGACGTACACTAAAAAGCAGACCTGTTCGAAAAGTGTTTGTTTTCCTTGTTTTGCACTTTGAAAATTTATAACATATAACACTTTTAATCCTTCTTCAAACACATATTTAGCTTTATACACTATCTTCTATCCGCATTAACCATTCTTAGCAACTTTGAACATCATTTTAACACATCAAACTGCTTCATTTACATCAAACCCTCTCCTACTCTTCACCTTAAACTTAACTACTCAAAATCAATTTCAATCCTCACCAACACTTCTCACTACTTTCATAACCCATAAACAAGTTCATATAACAATAAAATGCAACCTAACACTTATCAATACATAAAATCATTTAAACTCATATGACATTAAACTCATCCTAACATGGATTCTATATCTATATTACAAGAAAGAATAAATGAAGAGTTTATACTTGCATTAACTTACATGAAGAGGCTTTGGCTTGGAGAAAATTGTTGAATCCAAGAGCTTGTTTTTTGCTAAGGTTTAGGGCTTATAGTTTAAAGAAAGAAGAACAAGAGAAGGAAAATAAAAGTGGAAAATTCGTATGAATTTTTTCGGCTGCCAAAAGAGGCTCTATTTGATTAAATTATGAGCTCATATTTATCCTAACTTTAACTTTTGGGGTATATATGTGTTAGGTTTAATTTAGCTTAATTTGGACTTAATTTGAGCTTGAAAATGAGCTTAACTTCTTGAAAAATTCTGCTGACAATTATTTAGACATTTTAAAAGTTGTTTTGATAAATTTAAGCATAACACATACATATTAATTCATAAAAGACACGAGCATTAATTATACAATACACACATTAATATACATAAAACAATAACATTAATCTCATCATATATATACACATACATCAATAATTTACATTAATAAACATAGTATATCAAACTTATTTCTACATATTCATTTTCATATATCAAATTTACTTCAAACTTAATATTTAGAACTAATATTATATTTGCATGAAAATTAAATTATTGAATAAATTAAGTTATTTCAGTTATCTCATAAAACATAAGATAAATACATGAAATTCGCACCATGACTTATCTATCGCACTCATCTAATATTTAAGCATATTAAATAAAGCTACTATATTCACTCCAGTCTTCTAACAGTATATTATCAATGTGTATGATGTATACAATATATGATTTCATGATTTGGTTCCTGATTTCAAAAAGTAAATAGTATAATCACAATTACATTATAATTACATCAATTATATAGGAAAAAGCTACAACACAAAAAAAAAAAAAAAAAAAAAAAAAAAAAAAAAATTCCTTCGGTCCGAAAGGAACAGCACGATAGGAAAAAAAAAAACACCACGCCAAGCTCATTTCCAAAACCCATACAACAATGCAGTAATACTAATAGCAATTGTAGCATCTCAACATCCAATGCAACGTATAAATAGTGGAAATTCATGTGAAAATTAATAAGGAAATTACCTATCGATTTCGGCACGATTTTGGAAATTTTTGTACAAAATTCTTTACTTCTTCACAAGGTTATCACTTCCTCAACACTTGATAATCGATCTAACTCCAAATGATGCCCCAATTTTACCTAAATTACACTAGGAAAAATGGAAGCTAGGTTTCGAATTTGAGATTTTAGGAGAAAATGTTGCATGCTAAATGAGGAAGATGAGTTTGCGCGATGTTATAGTGCTCGACAACCTTGTCTGTTGAAGAGACGAGGTTATGCATTAAGACCTCATTTCTTCAATAGACAAGGGTCATTAATGGACATCGTCTCTTCAAGAGACGATGTCACTACTGAGACGAGGTCCATCAAAATACATTGACCTCGTCTCTTGAAGAGACGAGGTTAACTTGTCTAAAATAAAAAATATTTTCTTTCCAGTGATATTTTCCTAATTTTTTAAAATAATAATATTTTTTTTCCTTTTCCCTAAATCACATCTTAATACGTAATACGATTCTTGTCGTACGTTAAATTTATTTTGTAATTGTGCTACGATTTAAATATGCTTATACATTGTATTTCATATTTATACGAGATAATACTGTGGAATCTATTTTTGATGAGATTTTGATAGCTCAATTCATTTAAAAAACTAAATTTATGAAATATAGAAAAATAAATAATTTTAATGTCACATCAACAACCAAAAATAAAAGAACTTATACACATGGAAAAGTAAATTTATAATGGTTTTATAGATGACATTGAAACTAACTTACAAGCTGTAGGTTTTAATCAAACCTATTATATGTTCCATTTAACTCATATTACACAAATTTAATCTTAAAATCTATTCCTAATATGAAAATAGATCATACTATATTACAAAATTCATCCAATCACATGAGTCTAGTCAACCAGGCACTGCCAATTGCTACAATACATAGAAGAACATGTTTATTGGCAAATTGTCATGTACTAATCTATTACCAAAAAGATCTATAACAAATTCATGATCATGTACTTTGCTCTAACACTGATTGGTAAGGAGAAAAAAACCAAAAAAAAAAAAAATGAAATGAAATAAAACTATTCGTATCATGAAGGTCTTTTACATGAAATATAAAACATGTTGATAATAGATTAAGAGTTTGTCATGTAATAGATCCGTTAAGCCTGCACTTGAAAAAAATTGTCAGATATTACGAACCACCTAAAATGCTGACCCACTTTTTATTATCTTTATCTGGAATAATTATTTTTCCATATGTAGAGACCAACATTTAGAGCAACTTTATGTCATTTATTAGGCCATGTAATCTTAGTTTAACATCACAGTTAAATCAGTCCATAAATAATTAAAAAAAATATTAAATGTTACTGCGACTCTTAAATCTATAAGATAGGATAATCTCAAAACAATTATAAAACGACTATTTAAATCCCTATGATAAAATATCAAATTGAACTCCAACTGGGTGCTTTAGCTCTGTCAAGGTATTTTCAAGAAGTAAGTCATTTGATTAAGATTTTCTAGTAATTTAATGATCCACCGATATTAGAAATTTCATTAGCTGAGAAGATCAAAACAGCTATTTGCTTATCTTAATCCAATAGGAGTAATGGGTAATGTACTTGTTGAGGTCTATCTTCAGACAAAATAAATTATCTTACAATGCATGTTGTTAAAATTGATATTCTGTTTAATGTATGAGTAATAAGAAGTTTTATGTTTAGACCTTATCAAGGTTGAAAATAAAATGTCTTGGTATCTTACAACAAAACAAAATTTTTAAGGAAAATTCATTTCTCATAATGTCTAAATGCTTTTTGCTTGGTCGTGTACTTCTCAAAATCCTCAAGTGCTTGAGATATCAGCTGGTCATCATCCCACTCGTCACGACATGTTTTGGGTCGAACCTCTTTGTTTTTCCAAACTGCCAAGAACATTTCTTTCCTCCATTTCTCAACTGGTGGACAGCCGAATTCCGCAGCTAGCCAATCATGGTATTCAAACTGAAAGTGGAGAAAAAATGATGGGAATAAGGCTTTAAGTGAGAAGATTCAAGAATTTGCCGCTATCTTGGAGTAAAAACACAAATCCTACTTAAACATTGTAGCTAATGTCGCTTTGATACATGTGCAATAAGACACACAAATTCAAGAATGTGATGCCGCTAAAAATTTACCTGAGTAGCAAACATCTCATGAGTATATCGCTTGGGTACGCCAGATGCTTCAAGATTAGAGTAAAATCTCTCAACATCTACCATCATTTCTTCTTGGGAGGGAAGTGTAAATCGACCAGACAAGGCCCTTGCAATCCACTTGCTTTGGATTTCAAATAATGGGAAAGGTAGAACCTAATGTTAAAAGATACCCGATTTATCATCATAATCATATTAGAAAGGAAAAGATACATGAAAAGAAAGAGAACAAAGTTTTTGAGACAAAACCCTCCATGGTATTCCAACAAAAGAAAGCCAAGGAGCTAAGATTGGAGGGAAGACATGCTTGTATAGTGGTCCAACACGATTGTCATCCACGGTTACTGCACCATTAGTTTCAAGAAAGGGAAGTGATACTTGTACCTTAAAAAAATCAAGCCAAAACAAATCAGTATGTCTTTGTTCTCTTTCATTTTGTATGTGTATTTAGATATATGTGATGTGTTTGATTCAACATAAATGACTTTAATTGTCAAATACCCCGTGCAATGTAGAATAATGCTGGCATTAATGCAACTTCCATCTTGGAAAACCACAATGCCATCTTCATGAACACTTTTGATCTGGATTAAAACAGAGTAATTTCATAGGTCAAAATGCTTCATTTTATGATAATTTTCCATTTCAAACTGTATTTAGCTTAAGGGACATAAATCATAGAACATACCATTGGATGAAGCCACATGTTACCATATCCAGGATTTTTCTTAGATGGTCCTTCAAATGACCAAGATGTAATATGAATCTCCTTGGCAACCATGGCAATTTCTTGTGAGATGTCCATAGCACTTGCGGAACTCCCTATTAAAACTACAACCTGATTGTAGGAGGGAGAAAATCATATTAACTACCATTTCCTCAGAAAATGAAACAAGAACAAATTACAGAATAGTCACAACCAATTATGTCGATCTAAAGGAAAAAAAAAAAAGAAAAAAAAAAAAAGAAAAGCAAAATGCTTAATAGATATTGAAGCAGAATGCTTACTAGTCTGGAGTCGATCATACACAAAATTGATCTGCCAATGTTTTCTATATTTATAAAGTTTAAAAAGGAAGAAATTTCAATGCATACTCCTTTGTTAATCAATGTAAAGAGGAGAAATACAATAAAAGAGAGATTGGGTACGAGTTTGAAACCTGAAACATACTTGATCTTGATAGGGCTCAGGAGTTCGATAATTATGACTATGAATTTGCTTCCCTGGCCATACATTGATCCCTAAGAAAAAATAAAATAAAAAGCATGTAATTATGATATTTTTAGCTTACCAATTTTATCGAAGTGGGAAAAGACAAAGTTTTAAAATTGCTATGAGGACAACTGATTTCCATTAGACAATTCCAAAAAGATAGAAGAGTGTTATGTGTATGTATTTGTACACAATCACATGCCACAACTGCATTTAGCCTTGTACTCAAACACACATCAGGTAATACCAAGGACATATGAAAATATGGCTAGAAATATTAGCTTAAGGGACACTTAGATAAATATATAAAAAAAAATATAAAAGATTAAGGGAGTTTTACATTCCTGTAGACAGGACTATCTAGTCAACTATCTAACCATTAAATAAATATAATAATTCTAATATTAACTATTTTAGTGATTTGATCATGATTGAATATGGTATGAGCCGTTGATAGTGACGGGGCCGATCCAGTCAAAATTAATGATAAGACCACAGAATTTCCCAAACATCAAACTTGTTTTTGGTTGTTTAAATGTTGTGAGATTGGACTAGATCAGACTAAAGACTCTAGTCATTTGTGTGATTTTTAGAATGAGCATAAATACTGGACAAAAGAGGGCTCAAGCTACAGATTAAAAGAAAAAATGTATCATCATAAAAAATTTTGGATCATATATTCTAGGGATTTGGTAATTCAACTTGGATTAATTATTCAATTAGCTATTTGGTATCTAATTAAAACTTTCAAGATCATTTACATTATGTATATTTACTTTGCATTGAGCAAATTTGTCCAATTAGACAATTTTATATCCTAAATAATTATTTTAATGAAGATATTTCACTTAAAATATTGATTTTTTATAAATACAAATAGTTGCTTGTATCAGCTTTGTCTTTGAACATGTTATTTTCACTAAATACATGTAGTATAAATAATATAGATAGACACAGGTTTTTTTGGATGGTCTGTTTTTCATCTTTATTTGATTTATTTATATGTGAAAATATATGTTTTTTATCTATATCTGTTTCTTGATAAATAATCTATTTGAAATATCTTTATGTCGTGTGCATGCCAACGAAACAAACAAACACCTTAAAAAAAAAATAGAAAGAAAAGAAACTATAATTTCGAGAAAAGAATAAGTACTATTGCTAACCTACAAATTTCAATCGGGTGCCAAAACTAGCAATCTAAAATTCATATACTTAATTAAATAATTTGTCAAAATTTGGTACTAAATGAGACATAATCCGTATATTCTATGATACAAAAGTAAAATTCACTAGACAAATAAATATGATTTTCAAAAGCTCTAAATTATTCCTATCATGTATAATTTATTCAATTATGTGCATAAATTAATCATTTTCAATTGTACTTATTCAATAAATTATTGAATTAATTAAATAAATATAGAAGTATAATTATCAAAATATAACATCTTGTGTAGTGATTATGTATATTAAACAATAGACGGTAGAAAATTTCCTATTTATCATGTGGATAAAAACATCATACAAGAGAATTGTACTGTAAATGGTTCTACCCATTTCTTTAATTCTTGTAATCAAAAGCTGTCTTAAAAAACTCTTAAATGTAATGGCATAAAGTATCATTAATAAGAATGTCTATCTCAACGAGTGACACTAACCAGGAATCTCTGCAACACGAGGCTCAGTGAAGTGACCAGTACAAACAACAACAGCATCAAAAGCCTCTTCCTTAACTTCTTCTTCTTCTTCTTCTTCAATTTCATTTATTTTATTTTTCAATTCCCTCCATTTCACAACCCACTTTCTCTCAACCAAACACACCTTAACAACTTCTCTCTCAAAACCCACCATTTCTACAATCCCAAACTCCTCCGCAAACCCTTCCAAATACCTCAAAACCTCTTCATGGCCTGGAAACCTCCTCGGATCACCACCTTTTCCCACACGCTCACATAAAAAAGGATAGTCCATGAAACCCATTACTTCTCTTGGCAAATTGGTGCGTAAAGATTTATACAAGCTTGATTGGACAATGGGTTTTCGGTTTGGATCGAGCCCGAGTGGGTCCGGTTCGGTTTCTGGGGTGTAGACCCATGTTCCGCCTATGCGGTTTTCACGTTCGAAGACTACCACGTTGTGGCCCTCGCGACGGAGCTCGCGTGCAGCGACCAGGCCGGCTGCTCCGGCTCCGATCACGGCTACGCTGCGGGAGATCAGTGGTGGGATGGGGGCCATTGGTGAGGTTGGGCTGGGGACTGTGCACATGCACACAAAACAGTGGAATTGAGAGAGGGGAGTAGGTGGGGTTGGGTGGGTGTCCTGGAGGGAGAGGGTGTGTTCTTTTTTAAAAGGACAATTCACGTGTATTTTGGTACAAAATTTTCCGATTATCTCACATTACTTTTGTTTACCGAAACGTAATAAACTGATAAGAACGGAAATATTTGGCTTTTTTTTTTTTTTTCCTATTTATGATTAACACTGCGTTTGCCAACGGTGGAAAATGGTGGAAAGTAGCTGAAAGTGGAAGAAATGAGAAGGGGTATTTCTATCATTAATTATTATCCCATAAAAATTTTGTATAAAATTGGGCTAAAGCGGAGAAAACAAATTCACAACTTTCTCATTCGTGTCAACCAAATGGGATGCTAGTATAAATATAATTAGATAGGAACCGGAGAAGGAAGGAAATGTTATATATGTTTATGAATCAAATTGAAAAGAAAAGGAGGGAACTGAGTAAAAATATTTTTTTTTCTTTTCAAATTATTTACAAATTGTTGGAAATGGACAAAAATGTGATGATAATTCCAAAAATATATTATAATAAAATAAATTACATCGAAAGATGCTAACGTTTGGGATAAGTTTATTTGATGTCTTAACGTTTCGAGTAGTTCAAAAGATATCTCAATGTTTGAAGAAATAGGTCAATTGTAGTCTCAACATTTTTTAGTGGTTCGAAAAGAGGTCCAAACATTTGGAGCAGTGGTCGATTGAGGTCTTTATTAACACATGTCAACAGAAGAATTATTAATTAAAATTT
Source organism: Combretum micranthum (assembly GCA_024138025.1). Taxonomy (NCBI): domain Eukaryota; kingdom Viridiplantae; phylum Streptophyta; class Magnoliopsida; order Myrtales; family Combretaceae; genus Combretum; species Combretum micranthum. The sequence continues at coordinate 204,304 of JAMXBD010000920.1, read as the reverse complement.
AGAAAATCCTTCTTCTGATATCTCCATTTACATGTATTAACAGGGAAAATATTTAATTAAAATTCAAAAAACACTTTTCTAAACATTGGGACCTTAAATAAATTTACCTCCAAACATTAGAACATTTTCGTGTAATTTACCCATTAAAATAGTGTTTATTATTATAAAATCAAGATAACTTTATAACAAATATTCATTTTATTTATCCTTTTATCCATGAAATAACTAAATAAAAAAATCGAAATATTTCACTTGATTTGTTTCCATTTTCTTTTATATTTTTAATGTAACTTACTGTTTCTTCTAATTTTATCGAAATTCCCCACCTTTCAGGTTTCCTTTTTGTACTATAAAAGATTGCTTAATATGATGGATTTTTTTTTTTTTTTCGGTCCTCAAAATAAAATTTCATTAGAAGAAATTAACCATGGTCCAATACAAAGCTAGAAGTAACAGAACGAGATTGACAACCAAACTAAGCATCTAGGAGGATAAGCTTCAGGAGATGGAAAGGGGGGTTGAACCACCAATCCATTGGACACGTCCCTTTTCTAGTCATAAAGCTATCCAATCAGCTACAACATTAGCTTCTCTATAAACATGATGAAAAGAAAAACAAAAATAACTAGCTTCAACAAGGCTCTTAATTTCCTCAACATAAGGAACTGAAGCCCAATGTAAAGAAGGCTTATTACTATTGAGAGCCTGAATTAAAACCAAGCAATCTAACTAAAAACAACTTTAGTCTAACCCATTTCAATTGCAAGTTCAACTCCCAACAAAAGAGCTTTACACTCCAGTTCCTCTACAGTGACTCCATTACACATTGAAGACCGACCCAAAACTACTTCCTTAGGAAATTTCGAGCCACTGCACACACTGCTGCCCTCTCTTTATAGCCACCCAAGAACCATCAACGTTGATTTTCTTCAACTCATTAGGGGTTTCTTCCAAACCTTTTCTTCCACTATCTTCTCTGGAATAGTCTTGTGCACTTCGCCAAAGCTACTCCTTCCACCAACATCCTTGTCAAAGCACCTGCTAAGAGTATAACCTCCATAGGATTCACTCTATTGCCTTCTATACTTGCTTTACAATGCATCTTCCATATGCACCATGCCACAATGCTCACCCGAACTTCCAGATCTTACCTTTTCCTGCCATCAACAAACGAGATTTAGTCAAACAACTCCAAAAAAGCCCAACCCTAGCCTTCTCAACACGAATCCCTAAACAGCCGAACCAAATCATATGAGTCCAATCACAAAGAAGTAAAGCATGTTCAATAGATTCCATTGCTCCATAGAAGGAACATAAAGCAAAAAGGTAAAGCTTTTCTCTTCCAAAGATGCGCTGACGTTAGGAGATAGTTAAATCCAATCCTCCATAGGAAATGTTGGATCTTTGGTAAGACTTTGCATTTCCAGATACTTTTCCATTATGCTTTGGATGTTTCATTTGAAGAAGAGGCTTGAGAAAAAGATGATGCTTCTTTCTTTGATTTTAGGTAATGGTAAACCGACTTGACCGTGCACTTTCTATCTCTACTATGAGGCTAGAGAACAACATCAGCTTGTCGCAAACTCCCTAAAGGTATCCTCTTGATACACTTTACTTCGTTATCCTGCATAATTTGTTTAAGCTTGGACATGTTCCAAGCTTTAATGTCTGTATCTATTAGATCTTCAACTCTCATGTTCTCAGTATAAGAACCCCCTTGCCCTTAGGATAACACCATCCAACATAGGTGCCCATCTGTCAGAAAAAACCTTAATACGATCACCCTTTCCTACTTGCCATAAGCCTTCCATAAAGAGTTGATTTTTACCTTTCAAAATGCTACTCTAGGCCTATGAGAGTTTACCCCCTTGAGTTGCAAAGCAAAATTCTTTATCAGGAAAATACAGACCCTTGACAACTCTTACCAACAAATCAAAAGGATTCTTCTCCAATCTCAAGCCAATTTAGTTACTAAGGCCAAATTATAGGTATATAAATCTTTAAATCCCGGCCCCCATATTCCTTAGCCATAGACAACTTGTCCCAGCTTTTCCAATGGATTATGTGTTCCTCTTTCTTTTGCCCCTAAAAAAAGTTTGCAATAATCGCATTAACTTCCTTACACCATCTCATTGGATAGCAAAAACAGGACATAGAATAGGTTGTTGCAACTACTGACTTAATTAGAGTTTCTCAACCAACTTCCGTTAATGCCCTTTGTTTCCAACCTTTAAGTTTCTTTGCAATCTTATCTTTAACAAATCTTAAGGCTTCATATTTAGAGCATCCCCAAATCATAGGTAGCCCTAGGTACATTCCAGGACTATCAGTAATAGGAATTCCCAAAATTTGACCTATATCTTGCTTTAGTTGCTCCTCAGTATTACAACAGAAGAAAACACTTGATTTTTCTAGATTCACCTTTTGACCTAAGCTTGACAATATTGAACCAAAATTGCAATAAGTTTTTTCACTTCAACCACTTTTGCCTCTAAAAAAAGAGGGAATCATCTGCAAAAAATAGGCGAGAAAGAGTGAGGCAAGCAGATTTCATTAACACACCAATAGTTCACCATTCTGCCACTTTTCTTTATGCCTTTTGACAATGCATCTACAACAAGGATGAATAAGTATGGAGATAATGGATCACCTTGTCTTAACCTTCTACTAGGCTTAAAATGGCCTACTCTCTTTTCATGTAACATTACATTAAAATCAACAGTTGAAACACACAACATCACCCAATTAGTCCACTTTTTATCAAAGCCATATTTAACAAGGACATTCTTAAGGAAATTCCATTCAATACGGTCGTAAGCTTTGTTCATATATACTTTAAAGCACAGAAACCTTTCCTACCCTTTTTTTTTTAACTTTTTAGAAAATGAAAAGCCTCATGTGCAATGATGATATTGTCATGAATCATTCTTCCTGATATGAATGCACTTTGATTCTTGAAATAAGGTCCCTAGAATAGGTTTGAGCCTATTGATAAGAATTTTTGACAAATTTTATAGACAAAATTATAGAGACTAATAGGATGATATTGAGAAACATTTGAGGATTATGAGTTTTAGGAATTAAGACCAAGTCAGTAACATTAACAGTTGGAGGTAGAATACCTGAGGAGAAGAAATCCTTGACTGCATCTATGATAGTCCAAAAATGTTGATAAAATATCCCTGAAAAACCATCTGCCCTAGTGCTTTGAGACCACCTAGCTGGAAAACAGCAGCTTTGATTTCCTCTTCATCCACATCATTGCACAATACTTTATTCATATCTTCACTAACCTTTTGATCCAACCAATTTAAGCACTCATCATCCTCACTAATCCCCTCCAAAAAGTACAATTTGTTAAAATGGGAAAAAAATTCTTGACCAATTAATTTCTCATCATCCAGCCAATTCCCATGCGGTCCTTCAATTTCAGAACTCTGTTTTTGCACTTTGGTTAATTGTTGACTGGTGAAACAAGGAGGTATTCCTGTCACCATATTTTAACCAATTATTTCAAGATTGTTGTGCCAATATGTTTCCTCATGTTCCCAAAGTACATTAAGAACACCAATAGTCTCTCCTCTTCATCTACATCCAAACCATTAGGATCATTCTGAACATGAGCCAAATTTCCAGAGTCTTATCAATTTAAGTTCTATTATTTGGGAAGTGATTTTACTCCAATTGTAAGATTTCCTTTACAGAGATCTAAATTCTACAATAACACTCCCCATTTTCTAATTCCTACTGGAAATCCAAGATTTCTCCACCACCACTTTACAATCTTGTGATGATAGCCACATATTTTCAAATTAAAAACTTCTCATCCTTTCCTGCCTTCATGAACCAAACCAACAACAAGGTAACATGATTCGAAGTAAAGGTTGGAACATGTTCAATACTATAATTAGGGAACCATTCAATCCACCCTATTGAAGCTAGACCCCTGTCAATCCTCTCCCTCACAAGGGCCTCTATCTCTCTATTACTTTAAGTAAATTTAGGTCCACAAAAACCCAAATCTTGTAATTGAGATTCATCAACAAACTTTCTAAACTTGGTCGTTGTTCTTTATCAACCCTCTTACACCTTCCTTCTCATGTTAAAAAAGAATAGCATTAAAGTCTCATATACATAACCAAGCTTCTCTTCCCATAGACAAACTTTTTAACTCACCCCATAAGGCTTTTTTTTTTTTTTTTTTTTTTTGTAGAAAATCAGTGGGAGAATGAACCCAAGAGACAAAACTAATTTTACTACTATCAATCCAGCAAACCTCCAAATCAACAAAAGAAATAGAAAATGAGTCACGTGTACTACCATGCCATCATTCCACCATAAAGCTAAACCACCAGCCAACCCAGCTTGATCAACATAGAAACAACCACTGTATGTTAATCTACTTCTCAAATTTTCAAGGATACTTTCTTTATTTTTAGTTTCCATGAGGAAAACAATACTTGGATTATACTTATTAATTGGGCCCTTTAAGTTTCGAATTCTCGGGAGGCCCTATCCCTTGACAATTCTAGCATAAGAAACTCATGCCCCCACGTGCTGTTGAAGGCCAGCCACCACCGCCTATGAAGTTACAACATTCAATAGGAACCTTAAACCACTCATTCACTTCAGTTACAACAGTTTCACCTCCTTCCTTATCCTGCCTGGTTTCTTCCACTCTTCTTAGCTTGATTTACAACTTTTTTAACCTCTTTCCTGCATGCTTTCCTAATCTTCTTATTAACACTGTTTTTACTTCAACATTTTCCTCAAAAAACTCATCGACCATTTCACAGTTTTCTTCCATCCAATATCCCTATCAACTTCTTTTTTCGACTTCTTCACTTAATATCCTCCACCACGTCTCCAGTATGTTTAAAGGACAAAACTGGACATAGCAGCCGAAATATCATTTGAACTCTCCTCAGGTAGTTAGTTCTTCTGTATAACATAACTAGTCACCGAAGAGCTCCCAAACCTTTATACAGAGGAAGGATTAATTTCCAAATAAAACTATTGATGTAAAAACCTTGTTGACATGGGGAATCGAAGAAGAACTATTGATAGATAAAGGATGTAAATGAAGAGGCAGTGTGTTAGGTTTAGTGTTTTGGGAAATTTGGTTATAGTGGAATCAGTACTTGACAGAGAAGGCTTATGGTAATCAGGGGAAGGTGTTTGGGATGTGGCATGAGTGCTTAAAGTGTATAAATTTTCAGGGGTAGGACTAGACAAATTGATAGAAGTATTTTGGTATTTGGATTTTGCTCAAGCAAGTCAGCTGAATTGTTGAGTACATTGGTAATGGGAGACTCCTTTATGATGGTTTTACCTTTTAAATCCTTCATCGTGGGCAATGACGATACATGTTATTACAAAATTGGGATTCAAATTCTCCTTATCACCAGCGAATGTTTTTAAGATCTCTTTCTTTAACCAGCCACTTCCTTACATTTCTGCACGCAAACCAGGACCCATTCCAACATCACTACACTTCTCATACTCACAATTTTTACTTAAATGTCCTAGCCTTCCATGGTTATAAACACCAATCATTGAGTCTCTCATACTTAAAAAAGGCCTTATACCTATTTTTCCCATTATTTATCCATAAAAAAGATTTTAGAGGTTTATCAATAGGAATTTTTACCGTACTCTCAAGAAGGCATGACATTCTCCTTTACTAGAACATAAAGGTTCAACATCCACAGTTTCACCTATTTTAGCACCAGATATTGACATATGGTTTAAACACAAACCATGATTTGTACCCAACAGATCATAGTATTAATGGAATGTCCACTAATTTCCAATTCCCTGCCCATTCCTCAATAATCATACAATGACCTATAAAAGACCAAGGGCTCTCATCCATAATTCTCATCAAATGGTTACGAGAATTACAGTGTCATAAAAATAAGTTTGAATCTGCATGAGTGATGGCACTAATACCATAACTTTTCCAAGTTTCCTCAACAGATGAATGATTGCATTACGGTTGAGATTCTTGTTAGCTATTATTTTTGCAAAAGCTAAAACCTCTTAATCTCTGACATTTGCATGTTGACTTTCTTTAGCTGATCTTCAAGAAATACTTCATCATCATTTGGACTATCGGTAGAAAAATCATTAAGTGAAGTCACCATGGATCTGAGATAAACAGCAAGAAACAAAAAGAATCCCACAAGATCAGCTTATGATGGAAGAAGAAAACAAGATAACAAACAGACCAAGAAGCAAAGGGAAGAAGACATTACCAAGAAATGAGGAAGCCAAGAAAGCAAAAGAAAGACGATATAGAAGGAAAGAGAAGGATAAGATGAAATATTATAATTTTTTTATATGTATTTATTAAGAAAGAACAAAGAAAAAGAAAAGATTAGCAAAGAAAGATGTCATAGAGATATCACAGGGAATAAAGTGCAATAAAATCGGTTAAAAGATTCTAACAAACCACCAACAAAGAGAAAGAGAAAACCATATGACCCACACCTAATAGTGTAAAGACTATCCCAAAGAGAGAAAAATCTCACTCTAGAAAACTAGAGAGAGAACGCAAAAGCAATTTATTCTTTTTAATATAATGGATTCACTGGTGTCTTTTGACATGATATTATAATACAAATGCAAATCATTTCATTCATCAATATGATTATAAAGATAAAATATGAATGTTCACTGAAAAAAGACAAAATATGGAATCAATACAATATTCCATATGCTACAATACCATTTATTTATTTTAATGTAAGTTGGTTACTCATAATTTATGTTAATTTCTTAATTTTTATCAATATAAATTAATAAAAACAAGAAGAAAAGGTCCATCTAAGATCCTCCCACTGAGACACGAGTCTAGTGAGGTATGATCTAGAAGCGGCCCAAGTCTTGGACATGCTGAGCTAGTCCAATCCTTGCTAGTTTATAGGTCATGTAACCTCCAATTTTTCTTTTTCTTTTTTTTTAATTTTATTTTAAAATACTCTTTAATGATAAAAAGAAAATTATAAAAGAAAAATCATAATGAAGACGAAATTAAAAAATAACTTTAAAATTAAGTAAGACAATTTTTTTAATTAATATACAATTGATCTCCCATTTATTGAAAATTGTTCAACATGTACATTTATTTATATACAAGCACATTTACTTGTATTTGTAAAATTAGCAATGTGGGACTACAAAACACTTAACACAAACAACACTCTCAATGACAGAGATAAGTTCTACATTGTTAAAAAAATAAGTAATCTTTTTAGTTAGAAGTCTATAAAATATACAACCAAACAATTATTTAAGCATATTTTTTACTTGTGTTTAACAACACATTTAATATTAGGAATTGTAAAAAATTGTTATTACTCAAGTAATATGAACATGCTTGTCCTATATATATCTTTTATTTCTTTTCCTTTTTATTTTCTTTTTTAATTTTTAGGTAGATGCGGCTTGACCCGATAGGTTGCACAAGTTAGGGTCTTGACTTGATAACCCACTAGGATAATTGACAGATCATGCCTACTGGTGCAAGGCTGAGTCGAGCCACGGGTTAAACCTACCTTATGCCTAGGTCTAGATGAAACCATACTGAAGTATCCTCACAAAAGATTAAAACATCTATTCGATAAAGCATCTATTAATAAAATAATCAAGTTTATTTGATTTCAACCTTCTGTCACATCCGTGGACTTAGGAGATCAAGTTTGTATGTTCCTCTTCTCACGACTTTTCCTACAATATCTTTACACATATCATTATATCAAGTCTCCTCCTTCAGTCAACCGGTATGCTTATTGCATGTGATCAGTCAAATGTCATATATTAATTTAATATCTTGTATCATTTATTATCATAAATCAATAACAAACCTTTTAAAATTTCCCATTTTTATTTTTGTAAATATTAAGGTACTTTTAGAAGGGTTCCAGATTTGTAGTAATTAATATTAGAGTAAACTAATCTTTCATCACTTTCCTTATGCGATAAGCCTGGACATAATTAGAGAAGCTTATGATTTCTCATTCTTCAAATTTTCCTCTTTAGCAATGCACATAATAATTGAATCATCATCACCCATATCTCATTTTGAGAATTATATGTGATCACAAGTAAACCATAATCAAAACTTTTAGCTTATTATCATAGTGGGCCATCTCCATGATATGATCCTTAAAACCTCTTAACCCATCATGCCTTCTTGAGTAAAGCTTCTGTAATACCCTAAATGTAGGGTCAATTATAATCCACTGCGTTTTTAAATCATGTATGGACACACAAAGACTCAAAACTTGATAGAACTAATAAATATAATAAATGCTCCACATTCACTCATGTATTAGTGACTCCGTATATTACTCAGCTTCACACTTATAATAACAAGCAACAACATAAATATCTACTAGTGATCTTTAAGAGTTAGATTAACATCCACTATTCCAACTCTACAAAGACTACAACTACCATTAAAAGTTACTCTGGTAAACACTAAGCTCCTGATATCCTTCATAATAGCTTCATATGACTTAGGTCTGTCCTTTTCATTAATCTTCATATATTCTCTAAGCATCACTTGGATGGACTTCATGCTAGCAGTATTCCTAGTCAACTAACTAATAGTAACTAACATTACAACGTCTTCCACAATCGTTACCTATACCTAAAAAAGAGAAAGTGGACAATACAATACTACCATAAGCATACACGAGTGAGCACGCACACAAATGAGTCACATTTAATCTTAATTCTAATGCAACAAGTAATTGATTATTGTCTTTAATTTAAGTTCAGCATTCAATATAGGGATAACTCAATATCCTAACAACACACTTTATATATAATACATATATATGATCTTACATCCAAGAGTCCACGAATCCAAGAGTTGGGAATCCATGAGTCAAATCCTAAATCTACCCGTAATTATCTCCAAGTGCAACTTTTCTAGGACAGCATCACATAAGGATCATCAAGGTGCCGCGTTAGTATCACTGATATTCCTAACCCACTAACCACAGCTAAGTGCATGTAACACTCAAAATTAATGGTTGGATCTTCAATTAGTCCATTTGAGTTCTAACCTAACAAGCACAAGCAACAAACAAAGTGGTACACATATACTTAGAAGTCGTTCTATTCCAAACTAGTAGCCACCACCTGAATTACATACACATAAGTTGTTTAGAGACTCTAAATGTCGAAACTAAACTCTCATAACATTTTTATCACTCTTGGTCTTATTTCGTTACTATCTACATTCAAAAGATCTTAGAGTATACCTATATCATGAAGAAAATAGTTTAAAGAATCTAGTCATTTTAGGCTAGAAAAAGAGAGGTTTTCAAGGTGTTATAATATGTATAAACTAGTATACAAGTGGTTATATGGTTGGTATCACTTAGGTAAACAAAATAGGTCACAGAAAGGTCCACGGTGATTCAAAGGGGGCATACAAGGGGAACACGACCTCGTATTTCCATCTAGAGGAACATGATAAGGAACACGGGTCATTTTTATGCCATGTTCTTTTCGCATTCCTTCTTGTTGAAAGCATAGGGAAAAACACAATTTGATACATGTAGCATTGTACAGCCATGTTTTTCTAAAAGAAATGAATTTTCACACTCAGAGAAGTACACGACTTGGTGCAAGACCGTGTATCAAGCCGTATACTTCTATAAATCCTCCTTTTCATGAAAATTTCCATATTTCCAAACTTAACATCACTTTAAACATCTCCTTGAGCACATTCTCAACCTCAAAATCATTTTAACACTCATGGAACTCTTCTGAACATATCCAACACTTATGAACAAAATAAACCAACGAAAACTATAATTACTTTTTCGATTTCGTTCTGATCGTTCACAAATTCTCAACGTTTAATCCATGACAACCTTTTCTTCTTGTAGTTCTTCTAGTATTCCCTTTATTGTTTATCATTTCTACTATATTATTAGTTTGTCTACATTACCTTCCTAGTATCATCCAGTCTTCCATCCCTCCAAAACTTTAGTTGTCATGCCCTAAAATGATATTAAGGCATAACCAACTTAGTCATGAATTATACTTAAGCATAATTCTCAAGCTATCCCAAAAAGAAATCATTTATAATGATTGTTTGCTATTCAATTTTTAACTTTTGAAATTGTATAATTAGATTTTAGAGAGAAAAAAAAAACAATTGAGTAACAGTGGAAATTATATTTTTGTAAACATCCTTCAAAAGTTACTCTTGTGAGTAGAGCTTCATTACACACACACACACATATATTTTAGTACCAAAAATTGGTACTTTGAAACTTATTTCCTAGGTCTTCAAAATATAAAAGTAATTTAGAATATAAAATCTACGAACCAAGGGCTTACATATGGGCCTTTAAATAAAATTACATGTTTGATAAACAAAACAAAGTCTTAAATAAACATAACATCATATATCCAAGGGTCCTAGTTGTCCTACTCATCTAGAAACTCTTCAAGTCCGTCCATAACCCAGATGATCAAAAGCATCATCATCATGACCATCAACACTTGAAAAAGGAGCAAAAGTGAACCGGAGCCCAGTATGGTAGTAATAAAAACAGATACAAATGAACACACATACCTAATCTAATATAATGCATCATTCATTTAATTTATTTATAATTAAAGGTGTAGCAAAACAATGTTGGAGCACTCATACTCCGAGATTTAACCATTGGAAATTAGGGGGTCCTGAGTAGCAGCAATTGCTCAGGGGGTTGATATAGTAAACTATTTTAGTTCATAATATAATAAGGCTTAATTAGCCCTATAAGTCACGAGTCCTATATATTACTTCTCGTCGATCTAGGTAAATGTTACATCGATATCATTTGCCATATTTGCTACCCGCTAAGCTACCTCAAATACAACGATATGTAGTGATGGCTTAAGTACCTAGCTACCATGCTGCATCGCTAACAAAGTTGTTGCTCCTCGGACTGAATTCAACGTCTAAGCATGAACAACAATCGATTGTTTAGTCATTTTTAAGTATTAATTCATTTTTAATGCCTAGTCTAGCACATATCACACATGTCACTACATACCTAAATAGATACTTAATGTACCTTAAAGTAAATCAGAAGACAAATAAATCAAGTAGAGGATCTGTTACAGGAAAGCATTTCAAATAAGATCTAATTATTAACATACTTATCTATTTACACTTAAGCAATTACTTAGTCAAGTCAGTTTATCATATCCTTAATTTAAGACTCAATGAAATATGCACATAGACACAGACACAGAGACACACACACACACACATTATAATTTATTTATTATTTTCTTTCTTTCTTTCTTTTTTTTTTTATTATGAACAATGTTAGGGGATCTATCATGACCATGATCAAATCGTAAGCAAAATCGTGCTCGTGATGATGGCTACAATCTCCATCATGTGCTCCATCATGCTCGTGATCAAGGGCGTTCCATGTTTAAAAACCCACAGAATAGATCATGGCCTCTATCACGCTGTGATCTAGTTGTGGTTTGAATCGTAGCCATGATTGTGTTATATAAATCATGCTGGAGATCATAGTCTCTATCATGCTTGTCATCTAGCAAAAATAAATGCTCCAAGAGGATAACGCCCTTCATCACACCTGTGATGAATAAAGGTATTGATTTAATGTTTTAAACTTCAAAATTTTTAAAGTTTTATATCATCTAACATGCTAATATGATCTCTTAAACATCAGAAACTTCACGACATCAAAATATGTGTATAACATCAAGTGTTACTAAGTTTATATAAATACTACTTACACTTACACATAACATTAAACTTATCAAGCAACAAAAGTTTATCATACATGTATTTAAATATTAAGCTATCAACATTGTCACTAAAACTTCACTCATCTAACACTAATATCATCAACAACTATATATACTACTAAGGCTTAACATGTAACTAAATATACTTTCCTATCCTACCAAAACACATGATAAACTCTACTACTCTTCTCTTTTAAGTTTTAGAAACTTAATAAAGCCTAAACTCAATCTATTTTTTAATTCTAACTTCTAACTCATCTAAGAATTTATTAGAAAGAAACTTGTTTTGTGGAAGAAACAAGTAAATAAATGAATAAAGCAAGTATATGTTACTTTACCTTAACTAAGTTTGACTTTAAATGAAAACTCAAGAGGATTTTAGTGGATTTGTGGAAAAAAAAATTGATGAAAATGGTGGGAGTTTTTCAGTTGAAAATGGCGTCAAACCTTAAGGTTTTATAAAGTTTAAATTTGATAATTATCTTCTAAAATGTGGTATGACCAACTTTGAATTTTTGGCATATTATAATTATCTTCTTAATAATATTATCTAGTGCATGAGGGTGCATAATAAGAGTCAACACTAAAGGCTTTGAGCTTAAGTTTAATGTGCGCATAAAATGGGCTTGGTTTTTAGTTGGCTTAATGAAATGGGCTTAAAAACTAAGATTTAAATAAAAAGATTTTCTTAAAATGAGTCGTGTTGGAAATTTTTAAGATTTGTGAATTGAAATTTAGAAATTCAAATTCAATTGAGACTTTGTAAATGAAAAGAATAGGTAGACAATTTGAAATGAATATTTAAAGTAGAAAATCTCTATTTTCAATTAATTCATTCAACACATTTTATCATACTCATATATTTAAACTGTTTACAACCAAATTTGATGCTAATCCAAACAAAATTCAAATTTACTCATTTTTCTATACTAGTTAACTAATACTATCTTAATAAATATGTAGGGTAAAATTTGATGTATTTCATTAGTTTTTGTTATTTAATGATTTTCTCCAAAATCTCCAAAACCTTATGTCTTCACTAAAAAGGATTGATATCAACTCAAAATCTCATGATTGACGATTCAAATTGTTATCTTGTTGGTTGCAATAAGGAATAGAGGGGAATATTAATTTATTGCCATCATTGTTTTGAAAAACTTCAAGATTGGTAGCTTGATAGGAAAGAAGGGAGTTTTCTGTAGAGACTGGATGAGGAAGAAAAGGGTATTTGGGGCGGTTAAAAATTCATCTGATACTTTTTCTATTTGTGAACTAGCATATCTTTTGAAGTTTGATGTCCATGGATCATTTTACCCCCATTACTAATACTAATTTGCGTACCTTCCCTTACACATGATTAATTTAATTTGGGGTATTTCATCTTCTTTAAAGAGTATATTTTCCAATGCAATGAAATTTTGTACATCTTTGACATAACGATCGAGATGTCACTCTCGACAATATATACCTCATTATAGCATCACTAAAGTAAAATATAACATCATACCTTAGCAAATCTCAATATTTAATTAGGTGCATTTACCATAGTGAATTCCTTTTTTTTTTTCCTTTTTTCATTAGAAAAGAATTTATGAGTACTAAAAACTTAGGGGATGAAGAGTCTATTGTACACAAAAATAGACCGGAAAAGGGATGGGAGTCTAGATATTTCAAGATTTCAGTACATCCCCTCTTCATTTTGGATAGCAACCCAACATTAAAAATAAGAAAGCTTATTCTAAATAGATCACTTTGGAGACATTCCAATTAAGCCATGAGATTCCTTTTCAATATAGAACTAGACGCATAATGTTAACAAGATAAGATAGAGGAGATTGCATTTGGCAAAGGAAAGTATCATCCTTCGTAGTCATCCTAAGAAGAGATAGAATTGGAATTAGTAGTTTTTTGGCAAAAAAAAAAAAAAATTGAAATAAAATAGTTATAGTAATATAGTTTGGTAGAATGTGACCAAGTTTTAGGATGGGGTAGTTATTAAAAGATAAGTAACTATTGTACTTTCAATTTTGATTTTTTTGACACTGATGAAATAGATTTGCTTAATAATAGTAATTGATACACATTATAACACATTATAGTACTCACACAACAACATTCCAATTATGTGATTTAATCCCCAAGATATGAGGATGTTATCTTCCTTAAATCACATCTCAATATATAACACAATTCTTATAAGATATAAGAATTACTTTGTAATTGTGCCATGATTCAAATACATTGTAATCCATATCTATGAGAGATAACAAATTGGAATCTATCTTCAATTAGATTTTGATAGTTTTAGTTTCATTAAAAACTAGACTTATGAGATGCGGAAATATAATTAATTCTAATGTCGCATAAAAAATAATAAATAAAAAGAACTCAATTAGATGACATTGAAAAGTAAACTTATAATGGTTTTATACATGATATTGAAACTAACTTATGTTTTATAGGTTCTAATGAAACATATTATATGTTTCATATAACTTATATTACACAACTTTAGTCTTAAAGTCTATTCATAATAATGTGAAAATAAATCATATTATATTAAAAACTCATTGTGAGATTCTCAGATAAGAAATCTCCATATGAACATCATTTTTAGTAGTGAAAGTCAAGAGAAAAAGAGGAAAGGTATGAAAGAGAGAGAAATGTAAAAATGATGAGTAATAAGATCTACTGTGATTACAAAGCTTATATACAAGCAAAAAAAAAAAAAAAAAATAGACACATGTAAGAAACTGAACAAATAAAACTAAAGCTAAGTAAAGACTAAGTAAAAAACCTCATCCCCAACCCAACTCCCTCGACCCTCTTGAAGTTGGGAATATCATAAATCCCAACTTGGACAACAAAAACTGAAGTTGGGTATCACTAAGAGCTTTGCTGAATAAATCAACAAATTGTAACTGAGTAGAGACATGTTGAAGTTGTAAGAAACCTAAGGCAATCTAATCACATGTAAAATGAGTGTCAACATCAATATGTTTTGTTTGTCAAAGCAAACATGGATTCTCAGCAATCATTTGAGTAGATTAGCTATTCGAAAAGAGCATAACAGGAAAGGAAACTGGAATTTTCAGATCAAGCAACAATTGTGAGAGCTAAAGTAATTCTTTTGTACTCCGACGCCATGCTTCTGTATTAGGCTTCTATAGATGAGGTAGAAACAGTAGCTTGCTTCTTTTACTTCCAGGAGACCAAAGAAGATCCAATGAACATACAAAATCCACTAATGGATTTCCGATCAACCATACCAATGCCCTAATCTGCATCAACATAGCCTGCCAAAGTCATGGAAGAGCTAGAAGAATATAACAAATCCCTATCAAAACATCCTTCTAAGTAGCGTAAAACATGGATTAAAGCTTGATAATGAGAGGTGCATGGCTATAAAAAAACATTGACTTAATTGTTGAGTTGCAAAAGAAATGTCAGGTCTTGTAATGGTGAGATAGAGAAGCCTTCAAAGCAGTCGACGATAAGCAGAAAAATCAAACAGTAAAGTCCCATTTGTATTATTTAACTGTAATCCTAGTAAGAAAGGAATGCACACTGGTTTTGCACCTTTAAGACCATAATCTTGCAAAATATCAAGCAAAAATTTTCTTTGATTAAGCATGAAACTTGCTAGGGTTCAAAAAATTTCTATACCCAAAAAGAATCTAACATCACCTAAATCTTTAATTGTGTAAGCACTACGAATGGATTGTTTAACAAAAGCAATAGCATCTAAAGAATTCCCAACAACCAATACATCATCAACATAGAACAAAATTGCAGTAAACTCATTTCTGATCAATCCAGTAAACAAAGAATAATCATGCTTTGATTGTTCAAAACCTAAACCAGAAATAAAGTGTGTAAACTCTCTATTCCATTGCCTAGATGTCTATTTCAATCCATATAAAGAATGAATCAATTCACATACATGACCAGGATTAATACCATCATAACCATCAGGAGGTTGCATATAAATCTCCTCATCTATATAATCATGCAAAAAGGCATTGTTCACATCCAATTGATGAACATACCATTGTTTAATCACTAAAATAGCCAACAACAAATGAATAGTTGTTTAATTTGGTAACAGGAGAAAATGCATGGGTATAATCAACACCCTCCACTTGATTAATCCCTTTGCTACTAAATGTGCTCTATATCTTTCAATGGTACCATCGGGTTTATATTTTATTTTATAAAACCACTTTGAATCAATTTCCTTTTTGTCTTTAGGTGAAGGCACTATCTCCCATGTTTTATTAGTTTCTAAAGCCAATAATTTCTTATTCATTGCTTCTATCTAATTTGGATCGTGTTTTGCTTTATGATATTGTTTTGGTTCTTGAATAGATAACCCTTTGGATAAGGATACAACATAAGCAATGGGATAATGGGATAATGTGGGTCTATTTAATAGGGAATATGGTGAGGAAACAGAAGAGCAAGAGGCTATTGCTGATGCATTAGAGGTGGCATGATGGAAAAAATCAGACATCCATGAAGGAGGCTTTCTAACCCTAGTGGACTGACGTGTATGTGGAACTAAAGCATGTGTATCAAAGATAGATGTATGAATACGTGTCTAGGATGGAACATGAGAAACAGGACTTGAAGCAGAATTAGATCCATCCAAATCAGAAACCGTGACAGAAGGAAATAGAACATAACTTTTTGAAGCAGAATCAAATGCACCAGACTTGAAAGGAAAAACATTTTCTGTGAAATGGACATCTCTACTCACTAAAGTCTTCTTACTATCAAGCTCAGAAACCTGATATCCTTTATGATTAGTAGGGTATCTTATCAAAACACAACGCCTTCCTTTCGATGCCATCTTATCATGAGATCTATCTAAATTAGGAGCATAACATAAACATCCAATAATGCGTAAATCATTATATGCAAGTGGGATACCAAATAACATTTCAAAAGGCGTTTTTCAAAGAAGTTTCTCAACGGGCATCCTATTGATGAGAGTAGTAACAACCACACACAATCTCCCCAAAACTCTTTTAGTAAATTAGAATGAAGCCTTAAAGCTCTTGCTGTCTCAATTAAATGCCTATGTTTCCTCTCTACTACACTATTTTGTTGTGGTGTATAAATCGTGGTCCTTTGATGTATAATCCCAAGCTCTTGAAATAGATTTTGACAATCATGTGATAAGGATTCACTTCCATTATCACTTCTAACAAATTTTGGAACAACATTAAAATGTGTCTTCATATAAGCAAAAAATTCATTAAAACTTGAATTGCTTGTGATTGTTGTTGTAAAAGATGTGTCCAAGTACACCAACTTCTATCATCAACCAAAGTAAGAAAATATCTAGCTCTCGATATAGATGAAACCACATAAGGTCCCCATAAATCCACATGTAATAGTTCAAAATTGTGAGTAGATACAAAATTACTCTATAAGAATGGCAAACTATGATTTTTTGCCATATTACAGGTATCACAAAAGAATTCAACATCAACAAGAGTACAAAGCTTCATATATTTCATTTTGGACAAAGATGGATGTCCAAATCTATTATATAAGATATGAAGAGACATGACCTTGTGTAAACTCATTGATCTATCTAAACAAACTGATTTATGACTTGAAGTTTTACAATAGAATTTTCAATACAAGGAACATAACAATTGTAAGGAGTATGTAAGATGTAAAGTCCACTCTTTGCATCAGCAATACCTATTATAACTTTAGTGTTCGGGTCCTGAAAATAACAAGCATTAAGTGTGAAAGTAACTTGAAAGTTATTAAGAGTAAAGCATGAACTAAAAGCAAATTATGATGGAAATCTTGTACAAGAAGAACATTGTTTAAGACAATGTGCTTATTCAACTGAATCATACCAACTTTATGAACTTGTTTAAAGGAACCATCTGGTAGTTTAATAGTAAGAGGTTATGGTAAAGTGTGTATGTTGATTAAAATCAGGTGAAAAGGTGTTATATGATCAGCGACTCTGGTTTCAACAATCCAATCATGCAAAACATTAGTATGTGCAAAAGAAGATCCAATGAAAGAACTAGAACAAGAAATCTGACCTGCAAATGACATTATATTTTTGCTTCCCAGTTTTGGGACTGTCCCTATGGTTTAATCATTCGGGCTACTTCCTCACAACTATGAGACATCAAACTATCATCTATATTAGAAATAGCATGTTTGTCATTGTTGAACTTTGTGAGATCCTTCAGCATTCCCATTTCCATCACAGAGAAAGAAAATAATCGAAGATTCAGGAGAAATGTAATTTGAATGAATGTACTGTACATGAATTCTGTAACCCTAAAAATATATATACACAAAGCCAAGTGTCTTGATACTTTGACACGTGTACGGCTGAAACAAAGAAAGAAAGAAAAAATAACAAACTGTTTGACAGCTATAACAAACTGTTTAACAAAGGAAAATAATTAACTTAAACTTTCAACATCCCCCCCTCAAGTTGGACTTGTGTAAAGTCCCAACTTGGCACATGAAAAATGAAGAGATGGTGCCCCCACAGCTTTGGTAAACATATCAGCAAGCTGTTGTTGAGAAGAAACATGAGATAACTTTAAGAAACCAGCAGTTATGTGATCCCTGGTGAAGTGTATATCGACATCAATATGTTTCGTTCTTCCATGTAGACATGGATTCTCTGCAATCAAAATGGCTGATTTATTATCTGTATACAAAGAAACAGGGAAAATAACAGGAACACCAAGATCTCGAAGTAAATAAGAAAGCCATAGAGCTCCTTTGTAGCTGAAGCCATCCCTCGGTATTCTGCCTCAGTAGAAGAGGTTGATACAGTGGCTTGTTTCTTGGTCTTCCATGAAACAAGAAGATCCAAGAAACATACAAAAACCTGTCAATGATTTCCGAGTAAGAGTACATGATCCCCAGTCTGCATCAACAAAACCATGAAGATCTAAGGATGAACTGAAGAGTAGAAAATTCCTTGATTAAAAGTTCCCTTCAAATACTTTAGAACACCAATGGCAGCATGATAATGAGGTGTTCTTGGAGCTGAAACAAATTGGCTAAGTTGCTGAACAGAATACGAAATGTCCGGTCTAGTAAATGTAAGATATAAAAGTCTTCCAATAATGCGTCTATAAGGACTAGGATCATGTAAAACGTCACCAGAAAAAAATCAAGACGTAAAGAAGGTGGAAAAGGGACTTTGGGAGATTTTGTAGCTGTCAATCCAGCATCTTGAAGATATCAAGAAGAAATTTCCGTTGATGTAAAAGAATCCTTTACTGGTTCGGCATATTTCAATGCCTAAGAAAAACCGTGCCTCCCCTAAGTCCTTTATAGAAAAGGCAGTATCAAGAGACCTTTTAACTTGTGATATTGCAGATAAGAATTTCCAACAATAAGAACATCATCGACATAAACCAGAATAGCAAGAAAAACCTCCCCATTTGAACGAGTGAATAAAGAATGATCATGTTGTGATTGGACGAAATCAAGAGAAGTAATAAAATGAGTAAACTCCCGATTCCATTGTCTTGAAGCTTGCTTCAAGCCATATAATGACTTCACCAGTTTACATACATGACCATAAGGAACAGAATTATAACCAGCTGGAGGTTCCATGTATATTTCTTCATCAATATATCCATGTAGGAATGCATTATTCACATCTAATTGATGAATATGCCAATTCCTTACTGCAGCTACTGCTAAGAGTAAACGAACTGTGGTCAACTTAGCTACAGGTGAAAAGGTATGTACATAATCAACACCTTCTACTTGATTATATCCTTTGGCTACTAGGCGAGCCTTGTATCTTTCAACTGAACCATTGGGATTATATTTGATCTTATATACCCATTTTGATCCAATGGCTCGCTTCCCTTTAGGTAAGGAACTAACTCCCAAGTTTGATTAGATTCTAAAGCTATCAACTCTTTATTCATTGCTTCTTGCCATTTAGGATCATCTTTAGCTTCATTATATGATTGAGGTTCGTGAATGGTAAACACATTAGCCAATGAATGCACATAATCAATAGGATAATGAGTGAAATCACGAAAAGCAAGTAAAGAATGTGAAGATGAAGAATGAAACTTTAATACCAGAATGTACTTCATGTACAAAATCATTAAGCCAAGCTGGTGTCTTACGTGTTCTATGAGAAACACGACGAGAACAATCTATAGACTCAGAACTGGGTAAGAAGATCAGACTGTTCAGTATGATTAGGAACAGTAACAGGATATGACAATTCTTGGTCAGAAACAAGAGGTATTTGTGTTTTGGAAGGAAACAAAGCAGAATCAGCAGACTGAGCAGACTGAAAAAAATTGTTTGATTTAAAAGGAAAAACATGTTCAATAAACTGAACATCACGACTGACCAGAATTTTGTGTGTATTTAAATCATAAAGTTTATATCCTTTATGACAAGAAGGATACCCTATAAAGACACATTGACGTCCTCTAGCATCCATTTTATCAATAGATCCATCTAAAATTGGTGCATAACATAGACAACCTATCACCCGTAAATCATTATAAGAAGGTATTTGATTGAATAACATTTGAAAAGGTGATTTCCAGTGTAGCTTTTGAATAGGCATACGGTTTATAAGAGTGGTGGCAGCCAAAATACATTCCCCCCAAAAATTTTTGGGAAGATTAGCATGTATTCTCAAAGCTCTAGCTGTGTCAAGAAGGTGTCTATGTTTTCTTTCAACTACACCATTTTGTTGTGGTGTATAGGCAGTAGTTCTCTGATGAACAATTCCTTTTGATTGAAAAATTGTTTGACAAGCATGTGAAATGAATTCTCCCCCATTGTCGGTTCTAATGTATTTAGGTGTAGCATCAAAATGATTTTGAATGTAGTTTAAGTATGTGTGTATGGTTGAGGTGTTTGATGTTTATTTTGAAGGAGATATGTCCAAGTAGTTCTACTTTTATCTTCAACCAAAGTAAGAAATATTTTGCACCAGTTAAAGATGGAATGCTAAAAGGACCCCACAAATCTATGTGTATGAGATCAAACAAACAAGCAGAAGCAGAAGTGCTAGAATGAAAAGGCAAGCGATGTGATTTCGCTTGTAGACAAGTATCACACAAAAAATTATCATCACAAGACACATTACAATCATGAACATGTTTCAGTTTAGAAAAGGAAATATGTCCAAGACGAGAATGTAAAAGCTCAACTGAAATATGAGTGTTTTGATTACAAGGAACATTTGACACAAATGAAGATGACGCAAGAAAATTCAGCTTTGCCTTCATTATATAAAGTCCATGTCTGGCATCAGCTCGTGCAACAATGGTGGATGTTTTAGGGTCCTGTAATAAGCAAGAATCAGATGAAAAGGTGGCTAAAAGATTAGATGTAGTGACAAGTTTGTGTATGGAAAGAAGATTATAGTGAAATTGTGGTACATGAAACACATTGTATAAGACAATATGTTCATTCAGATATACAGTACCACTCATGGTTACTGTTTGTGTACTTCCATCAGGAAGTTTTATGTGAATGGGTTTGCTAATGTGTTTGAGGTCAGTTAAAAGGTGAACAAAAGGTGTCATGTGATCCGTGGCACCTGTGTCTAAAATCCATTCAACCTCAGTTTCACTATGATTTGCAAAAGATGAACCAATAAAAGAAAGGGATGCAACCTGACCTGCAAAATTCATGTTTCCAGGATGTCCGAGCTCCTCTGCAACATTGACCCTTTCAAAGCTTTGATAACTTCTTGACAAATGCGTGACACCATATCAGAAGAGTCATCCATCTGATGTCCTTTCCTCATTTCATTTGGAGTTTCAAAAGGTGTTTCCATAATCTGTTCTGCTTGTGCTGCTATCCTTACATTCTTTGAATCTTTTCTTCCCTTGTACCATTCAGGATATCCAACAATTTCAAAACAATTTTCAATCCTATGACCTGTCCTCTTACAATGTTGACATATTATCTTAACTCCAGCACTTATTCTTTTATCTCTTTTATCAAAACCTCGCTGCTACTGTGTCATCTTCACATTACAAGCAGATACATTCTCAATCATCAAATTAATCCCAGACACTTGTTTTTGTTTCTCTACTTGGTGAATCAAGTAATAAGCTTTGCTAATCGTAGGTAAAGGATCAACAGACAAGATATGACTACGAATATTCTCATAATTTTCATTCAATCCCATGAGAAACTGCATTAAGTGATTTCTACTCTTCAAATCATTCAGCTTATCCACAAATTTACAAGTGCAGGAACCAAGAACACCACAGTCACAATTAGGAATAACATCTAGACTACCTAATTCATCCCAAAGTCTTTTAAGATGATTATAATAGGTAGTTACAGAATTATTTCCTTGTCGTACATTTGCAATCTCATGCTGCAATTGATATATCAAAGGTCCATTTGACTGACCATAACGCTCAACAACTTCCTCCCAAAGTTCCTTAGCTGATCGAGCATACATAAAACCCTCAGCTAATTCTTTAGTCATGGAATTTAAAATCCAGCATCGTATCATATAGTCACATCTTATCCATCGCTCTAAATTGATTTTATCATCATAATTTGGTTTCTCTACCGATCCATCTATAAAACCTAATTTCGATTTGGCTCCTAAAGCAAGTCTAATCGAACGACTCCATCTAGAAAAATTCAATCCAGTAAAAATCAGACTAGTTATAGCATTACCAGGATGATCTGAACCAGACATGTAAAGTGGATCATTATATGTTTGATCCATACCTAGAACATTCATCTTGTGTACAAAAAAAGGTTCGAATTTACTAGATCTAAAGCAGGCTCGAGATAACCAGATCTAAAACAGAGGAGAGAACCGACGCTCTGATACCATGTTGAACTTTGTGAGATCCTTCAGCATTCCCATTTCCATCACAGAGAAAAGAAAATAATCGCAAGATTCAGGAGAAATGTAATTTGAATGAATGTACTGTTCATTGAATTCTGTAACCCTAAAAATATATATATACACAAAGCCAAGTGTCTTGATACTTTGACACGTGTACAGCTGAGAACAAAAGAAAGAAAGAAAAAAAATAACAAACTGTTTGACAGCTATAACAAACTGTTTAACAAAGGAAAATAATTAACTTAAACTTTCAACAGTCATGAGAGGGAAAATCTAAGGGAGATTATTGCTGAGCATGTGCGTAGTCACATTTTATCCAATCAGCGTTCAAGTACTACCAATTGCCATGGCGCATACATAAGATTGTTTCCAGGCAAATTATTATGTACCGATTTATACTTTATTAAAATGATCTATAACGAATTCACGATCCTATAATTTGCTCTGATACTAACCAATTAAGAGGTTAACAAAAAAAATATATATAAAAAAAAAAAAGAAATTTAACCATTTCTATTATCTAGATTTTTTACATGAAATATAGAACAACATATTGATAATATATTATAAGGGTAAATTAAATTAGAAAATATTAACGTGTAGAGGTAAATTTATTTAAGGTATCAATATTTTGAGTAGCTAAAAAAATATATAGATGTTTCGTAAAGTGTGTCAAATGAAGTATTAGTGTTTTACAAAATTTGTTTGAAATATCAACATTTGAATTAACTTTCAATTAAATCACTTTAATTTTTCATTAATGGTCAATTATTAATATCTTATATGTCTTACTTTGTTAAACATTGATATCTCTTTTTAACCACTCAAAACGTTGATACCTTAAATAAACTTATTCAAAACGTTGACATCTTAAATGAACTTACTGCTCAAACATTGATATTTCTTTTTAACCACTAAAAATGTTAATTTAGTTGAACTTACTTTTAAATGTTAATACCTTCTAATATAATTTACCTTATATTATAATATGAAAAAATTGTAAATTACCCCTTTAAAATTTTACTCATTTTTTAAATTTTTAAATCATACTTTTTGACCGTCTAAACTTTTAATAATTAATACAATTAAGGATAATTAATATTTTTCGTTATAAAAAAAATTAGGAATAAATCCATACATAAGTAAAAGTTTGAGGGGATAATTTGTAAATTTTCCCTTTCATTTTAATGGAAAATGTCAATTGTCCATCTATTTGTTAATTGTCGAAAGTTCAAGAAGTTAGAAAGTGCACTTTAAATATTTAGGGGGTAAATATGCACCTAAATAAAAGTTCGTAAAGGATAATTCATAATTTCCCTTTAATAAGAAGCCTCATGTTTAATTTGAAGTAACCAAAATAGATTGATAAAAGAAAACTTAATCAAGCATGCCAAAATTTCATTAGAAAGAACGCAGCACTCCTTTTTATGATAGGCTCATTAGAGCTTCCATAAATTCCTAATAGAGCTATTGCACATGCACTTCCTTACCCTTTTATCTTTATCAATCGGAATAATTATGTTTTATAGCACAAATAATATCAGTTAATAAATTATTACATCAAATTTGGAATAAAGCTAATTTATTTAAACAAGTTGAATTTAAACTTAAATCTCAAACTCAATTAAAAAATTAAGAGAAAAACCTCAATTTGATACTAACTTAATAACTTTATAAAAGAGCTAAGTCCACGCATTTAAAAGCTCGCTCCAACTTGGTTCGTTAGTAACATAGCTAAGAGATAAATTATCTAATAGCTCCACAGAGTTTCATGTCATCGTGTTCACGTTCAATACACTTTTTTCTTTTTTCTTTTTTTTTTTTTTTTTTGAAACAAATCCTTTAAAAGTGCCAGAAGTTGGAGTACAAAGGGAATAAATCTCCGACTTTGGAATCGACACAACAGTAAAACTATTACCCCTTTTTCCTTCCCCGCCCCCCTCTATCAGGAGCCGAAATTCTTCCAGAATTTCCTTATGTTCAAGTTTTGTCGATTTATCTTCCATCCAATTAACGATGAATTATTTTTTAATGCGTGTGGAACCTGGTTTGAGTAGATGCCACATGTTTTTCAATGCTATTTTTTTCTTATCATATCACGTCAAGTGGGGAGCTAAAAAGCTTTTATTAGGAATTAGAGGTCTATTCGAGAATTTCATTCGTATAAACCAATCTACAAGGCTTTTAATATGTTGGTGAGTTGGTTGTGAGGAAAGCCAATTATAGCAAATATATGTTCATATATGTTGTTTAAAAATATTTAAAAAAATATCATATATCCATTTTTTTTAATAAAAATACGTTCAAAATATTTTTTTTGACATTTGATAGTTATGCAACTCATATTTAAACAAAATATTCTTGACATACTACACACACATATATATATTACACAAAATCTTTTATATAAAATTTATAGATTAGAAGACTAATTAAAGTGATTATTATATCGCTCGAGCCTGGCATCGTGGTTTTAAAGAAGTGATATAAAGCTAATAATTAGTGGAATGACTTAGAAAGAATCACAGAAGAAAAAAGGCTATTTCAATAATAGGAGCCTAGAACACCTTGGGCATCTTACGGTTTTTAAATGATTTGTCCAAGTTACTAATGGTTTATGTTAGTAAGCAAAATTTATCGATGGAATGTTCATTCATTAATCTTCCAAAAGGTTCAATTGAGGAGGAACAATGGGCTTAGTGGTGGACTCACATGATATATTTTAGAATAATCCTAATGAGTTTATGATGGGTCTAGGTTCAATAAATTTGTTAAGAGTACATTAGGATGCCTGAAAAAGATGAAGCCAAACCAACTAGTCATACGAACCCAACTTCGTAGATCTTGCCACTAACTCAATGAGTTAACACTGTGTTGAAAATCAATGAAAATAAGAAGAAATAAAAATAAAAGAAATGTTTATTTATTTTTGGTAACTTATGAAGGAAATGAAAGGAAAAAAAAAAGAAAAATAGAGTTAGTAATCGATAAAATTATTCTTATATTAATTTATGAAATATTAGTAAAAAAAAAAAAAAGTATTTAAATCATTTTCAACATTTTTCTTTCATTACTTCTACTTTCATCCTATTCTTGATGAAAATACACACGTCTCATTTTTCCTTCCACTTCCATTCAAATCATTTTATTTCTACCCAACAAACGTACTTGAACACACACATTTCATCACATTTCTCCTCCTTTCATTCGCTTTTCTTTGATTTCCCGCATTCCAAACATAGTGTATACTTAAGCAAATCAAGGATTCACCCCAATACTTTATATATGAATTTTAAACCCATCTATGTTTTTCCACATGCCAATTATTATTATTATTTTAATGTAATCTAAATATTTTGAGCGTATTCGCACATGCACAGTAGGATTGCCGTGCTGCTGTCGTTGCACGTGTCGCACTTCAGCTTACTGAAGTGACTTTTTGCTAACACGGCAAATATACATTTCCTTATACGCACATAAACTTGACTCAAGTTAATCCAGCCCAGCTATTCCTTTATTATTATTATTATTATGGACACATACGTGAGCAAACACACGTGTGTATTTTTCATAAATTCTAATGGCATTCGTCGCTTCAAATAGTTTTATTTATTTATTTATTTTTGTGTGTAATACTCAAATGATGATCAAGCGGTGTATGTGTATATTTAGTATTTTTCGTATATTCTTAGGATTTGGGTCAAAATCAATTATAGGGAAGATGTAAGATCAACATTTGGATTTGTATAAAGTTATAAATATGTTTAAAAAATTATAGATATGATAGGTTATGTATAAAAATTATAGATTATGAATTAAAAAAATGTAGGTAAATGACTTGACCTAAGTAGATCCTCATTCTTATGCCATTCACCACTTTAAATAGTGACTTTTTTTTTTTTTTTTTTTAATATTCAATGAGGGGCTTGCAATGATCAAGGACGTGGGGTTGAAACAGATGCCTCTTGTAGCTTTTCATTGTAACAAAAGGAAATTAGGAATATAAACGAATTAAATGCTTACTCTATTTTTACTTATGTTTGTTTCAAGAATAGAAATAAATATTTGCTATTTCTATTTTACTATCTCAATTCTATCTTAACAAATTGTGATTAAACATGTGATAGTTTTAATGAATAATATTTGCTTTGAGTTGTGTACTTTGCTTACGTATTATATTATGATTGGTAAGACACAATTGATATACCAATTTTTGGATAGCATATATTCATCCCAAAAATAATTGAGTCCAAGTTCAAGTTATTTGAGTAGTTTATCGAAATAAGCTCAAATTTCATAATGTTAGCTCAATAAGTTTGTAAGCCTAATCAAACTCAAGTTGAGTCGAATGTGAGTCAAATATGGATATCAATATTATTTTATTAAAAATATTTTTTAATAAATTCAATCTAAATGAGCTTAATTAGATTGAACTTTAGTTTGTATAATATCATTTTAAGTATAATGCACACATCAACACTGTAAATACATATCAACACTGTACAAACACACGTCAATGTTCCTTCCACTATTCCTTGTTCTTGCACAAATAAAAATAACAAGAGGAATCGCATTGCTAGAAGCCATAGCCAAAGGGCTTGTAATTTACTGAGTCAGATGCAGTTCTAAGTTGTACTCAGCGATATTTCAACCGTACCAACCTGAGTTTGATTGGCTGGCTGGTGCAGAAGCCTATAATTTTTTTGATAAATTCGCTTTAGATTATGCATCTTTTCCACCTTATGAGTCACATTACATGCAAAAGGAATATAATTACACAGTTATAAGTAGCAAGACCCATGATATATTGTAACGAAGAATAATTGTACATTTCACATCTTTGAATCATTCGGATAAAAGATTAACATATTCTTTCCCTCTTATTTCTTCTTGGGAAAAGCTAGTAACATGAATTGCAGTATTTATACATATATATTCATTTTCTTACAGGAATTGCAGGATATTTTATTTTACTCTTTTAAACAATCAAGAAGGATTGTCTTTAGCCTATTATTAGTTGATATTAGGAAATGCATCCGTTCCAATCTTGCCTGGATGTGTACTTTCTAAAATCTTCTAGTGCCTGAGAGATCAAATGGCCATCTTCCCATTCATCACGATATGTTTCAGGTCGGACCTTTCGGTTTTTTGAGGTTGCAGAGTACATTTCTTTCCTCCATTTTTCAGTTGGTGGACAGCTGCACTGCTCAGCTAGCCAATCATTGTACTCAAACTGCAAGAGGGAAAATAGGTATAAACAGATGAAGAATAATGCAAAGTAAATGCTAAAGATCCTTTGGAAGCACTCCTGCTAATCAAGAAGCCGATTAAACTCCAGTATCTTAATTCTTTGGTTCCCACCCCTGTGTGAATGAATGCATATTCACAGAAGAAAACATCGCCAAGGAGCATCCTACTATACGGTATCATAGCACTTGACTGCATAAATCAACTGGGTTGTAATCAATGTGTTTGACATTATATATTTTGGAGAAAAATTTCAATAGAAACAATATTTTGGCAACCAGCTAATGAGGTTGCTTAGGTTTACTGTCCTTGTTTAGATAGTCTTCCATAGCTTTCTCCAGATGTCCTTGTGTAAAACAGTCATAGCCAAATGCCACAGCTTAAGACAATGAGAGTACATATGCAATGGAAGACACAGTTCAGAATGTGTGATGGTACCCAAAATTTACCTGAATACCGGACATGTTATGAGTATGCCGCTTTGGAATGCCAGACGCTTCAAGACTAGAATAGAAACTCTCTACGTCATCAATCATCTCTTCTTGGGAGGGAAGCTCAATTCTTCCAGACAAGGCACCTGCTATCCACTTACTTTGGAATTCAAACTGTGGGAAAGGTACAACCTGGTGAAAAAAAGTTAACACAGGCTGGCCTCATAATCATGATAAAAAAGCGACTTAAGTGAAAAAAAAAAAGAAGTAGAAATAAGTTTGCCTAGAGCAAAACCTTCCATGGTATCCCTACAAAAGAAAGCCAAGGGGCTAAGGCTGGTGGAAAGATATGCTTGTATAGTGGCCCCACTCGATTATCGTCCACTGTCACAATGCCATTGGTTTCAAGAAAGGGGAAGTGATATTTGTACCTTCAAAAGCATAAGCCAGAATAAATCAATATGGACTTTTATTGCTCTCATTTCTTATGTGTATCTAGACAAACGTACTGTGTTTCATTTAAAAAGAAAAAGAAAAGCAACTTTAATTGTTATATACCCTGTGCAATGTAGAATGATGCTGGCATTTGTAGAACTTCCATCCTGGAAAATCACAGTGCCATCTTCATGAACACTTTTGATCTGCATTAAATAAAGTAGCTTCTTAGCTAAAAGTCATTATCTTCCATCTCAGCTGACATTAATTTGAAGTGGCATAAGTTGCATCACAGACCATAGGACGAAGCCACATGTTACTATATCCAGGTAGCTTTTCAGATGGTCCTTCAAATGACCAAGATACAATATGCACATCCTTGGCTACCATGGCAATTTCCCTTGAGATGTCCACAGCACTTGAAGAACTCCCGATCAAAACTACGACCTGGTTAGAGGAGTAACAAGATCATACAACTGTGCTATCTACCAAAGAATAAAGTAGTATCAACTAATTAAAACTATGATGTTTAGCATACACCAGTACATTTTGGCAAAGATACTAGGCTAATCTGGATCCACTTAATGTGATGCCTATTCTCAATAAATACAATAGATTCTGCCTAGCTATACAACCTTACATAATGTTGTGATAAACTGGTAAATCATTAACACATGTAAAGTTAATTCAGTTTTCACCATTTGGTTCATCAGAACTTAAGTTATGAGCAAAATGCATTCCATCAAGAGACATCACAAGCCTACAATTCCTATAATGTAAATTTCATGAATACAGTAGTTGTGAAATTAGGGATCCAACCAATTATTGAAGCAGAATACATGATAATCTTGATTCAGCTATAAAAAGTGTAGGGGACACAACACGGACATATGTTACAAGCTTCAGCTGAATATAAAAACTCAATATATATGTATATATGAAGGGGCTGGAGAATGAGTTCTATGTGACCGCATAATGCCAGTAGAGCTCAAGAGCAAACTTTACAGGATACTTTGGAGACTACCATTTTTACCATGTAATGTTAGGAACAAAGCACAAGTATGTCAAAAATTAAAGAGTCTAAAGTAAGTATATTAGGGTTCTAGTTTGGACAAACATTGTGTTGGGCAATGAAGAAACCATAGTGGGAATGTTCAGGCAGAAAAATGGACAAACATTGAACATATTGTGACATTGGTTAAGTACGCAATATTAGAAAAACATGGTTTCAACATGCACAAACCTAGTGAGGCTCAGCTAAAAGATGCAATCAATGAAAGAGTTAACCATGTGATTAAAGGGAGGAATTGTTCCAAGACATTTCATTTATATATTATCTTTCAGAAAAGAATTTTTCATTGTTTCTTCTAAGACATTGCACTAATTACTCCTTTTCCAAGAAAAGGATCTGCTAATTATTCCTCATCCACAAAAGCTTTACATCAGGAGAACAAGAATAACTATAATCATGAGGAAGATAACAGCTGCCAGTACAGGTTCTTTCATGTCTTTTGGCTAAAGTCAATTCAATAATTCCTTTCTTCCTGATAAGTGAGATCAAATCCATTTTTAAAGTAGTTGAACACTGTCTCACACATTGGTGCTCAACTGCAATATCGTCTAGTCCGTTCATTGCTTAACAGGAGAGCTCCATGCAAAGAAGAGATGGTCTCTTCACTATAACAAGGGAGGCATCAAGAGGAATCAACATGCTGACTCTTTGATGTGTACTTAAATGTCTTGAAAGATAAAGTGTGGTACATTCATGTACATTAATGTGTTAGGCTACGGAAAGGAAAAGGAAAGTATAATAAAAGACAGGGTTTGTGCAAACTTAAAACCTGAAACATACTTGATCCTGAAAGGGCTCAGGAGTACGATAGTTGTGGCTATGAATTTTCTTCCCAGGCCATACGTCAATACCTGAGAAAAATAAATGACAAAAGTGATATTATTATGACAATTCCAGCTTAGCCAATTCCATTAAAGTGAAATGAGAAACTAAAAATTGGCTTCGATTACCATTACTGACTTTTGTAAGAAAATTCATTCCAGAGGAGGAGCTCATTGATGATAATATATATTTGGTAATAGCCAAATATTGTATTTAACCATATTCTCAAACCATATATCTGATGAAATAGCAGGACTTTTTGATGACATTTAGCAGCAAAACTAATACAAGAGAATACAAAACCCTTGAATGTAATTGCAGGGACATTTGTTTGACAGAAAATGATTGGTCATCTTTGACAGACTAAAGTTATAAAAGATGTTTATTAAGTTTGCGGAAAACAATTTCCATTTAAGTATACAGAAATCGTTTTTGTCTATTATCTATCACTTTCAATTAAATATTAACCAACAGAACAATGGGTACTACTTCTGTGTTCTGTCACCTCCTATCACTAGGTGTTACCACAACCAATTTCTATTACCACAGCAGTGGTCAAATCTCATAGCTCAAATGCCGAAGATTAAGTGAAAAAAGCTCACATTATTCCACTTAGGTAGTTACATTTTCTGGCATAAGTACCCAAGAGAAATGAGATGAAAAATCTGTGCAGTGATTCACATAGTATTTAATACATTTACATATGCATATATAAGATTTGCAAGACAATCATTCATCTTCTGAAGGTTCCTTCTTTTTCCAAGTTTCCAGAAACCAATTATGGCAAGTCACCAAGAACAGCAGTTCTTTACTTCTGTCTCTGCAGAGCATCAGCATACAGAGAACCAAGTAGAATTGCTTCATAATCTTAACATAACTCTATTTCTGTAAGTTATGAGATGCATCTATCCGTATTCCACAGTTCACACGTATGAATTCTCCTTTATATTAGATTCAAAAGTTTACTATCAACCAACCAATGTTAGTCTACCTTCTTTCACAAATCCTTGAGCAATAAATCGAATTCAGCATTTAATACCGACTACAAAGGAGAAATAACTTTCTCAAATTGGTGATTTTTTCCCAAAACGCAAAAGATTTCTTCTCTATCTTAATTCACAAATGCATGGAAAAGTAAAACCAAACAGGAACAACACTAACCAGGAATCTGAGCAACACGAGGCTCAGTAAAATGACCGTTACAAACGACAACAGCATCAAAAACCTCTTCCTTAAGTTCTTCAAAATCATAACTTTTATCTCTATTCCTCCATTTCACAACCCACTTTTCCTCATCCAAACACACCCTAACAACTTCTCTCTCAAAACCCACCATTTCTGTCACCCCAAACTCCTCCGCAAAACCTTCCAAATACCTCAAAACCTCTTCATGACCAGGAAACCTCCTCAAGTCACCACCTTTCTCCTTCCCCCTGCACACGAACGGATAGTCCCTAAAACCCATCGATTCTCTTGGCAAATTGGTGCGTAAAGATTTGTAAAGGCTCGAATGGATGATGGGTTTTCGGTTTGGGTCGAGTCCTAGCGGGTCCGGTTCGATTTCCGGGGTGTATATCCATGTTCCCCCAATCCGGTTCTCGCGTTCGAAGACTACCACGTTGTGGCCCTCACGACGGAGCTCGCGTGCCGCGACTAGGCCGGCGGCTCCGGCGCCGATCACAGCTACGTGGCGGGACGTGAATTGTGGGATTGGTGGCATGTTGAGTTGGGAGATTGGAGTTGGGTTGATGGGCATAAGGAAGAAGAAGTTAGTGGGCTGTTAATTAGAGAGCGAGAGCCAGAGAGGAAGGGAGGGAAAGAGACAATGGGACAAATATGAAAGTTCGGAGTTCAACGTAGAAATCTCGTGGATGACCTCTGCATGTTCCATAGAAGGCAATACTGCTTGGTTGAGGTATTCAATTATTAATTTTCTTCTTCCAATTGTATAGTTTATTTTAAAAATTATGGATTGTATTTTTTTTATATGTTCTTGTTGTATTTAACATTGGAAACACAATTTAATCTATAATAACACATTAACACTATGTTTAGCCAATTAAAAAACAAAAATAAAAATGAAAGGAAATGAGAGAAAAAGGGAAAAAAAAAAGAAATAGAAATGAAATGAAGTGTATGAAAGTTTTATTTTGCGGCTTTTAACTTATGGATGAAATGAAAAGAAAAGCTTAATTTTCTATTATTTGATTTTTTTTTAAAGGAAATGAATAAAAAGAGAATTAATAGTTAACAACATTACCCCCATTCTATTCTTAATAAACATCGGTAAATTGGGTAATTTTATAACTCTATCCTATCTGCAGCAATTTTTTTTTTTTTAAATTTTGGAGAAAAAAGAAATGGATTCTAAACTTTCAATCAGTTTCCATCCTATACTTAATATTTCAAATATTTTTTTCCACTTACTTTTATATCATTTCATTTATGTGGATTTCCAACTATTGAAACGCACTATAAACCTTACAACAAGAATTTATTCCTCTCTCTTTGGATGATAGAACATGGTTGGTATATTTTCGTCATTGTGTTTTGACATAAGAAGAATATATATCATAACGAAAAGATTGATTTTTCTTTTGAGTTAATGTGATAAATGGAATCTAGATTCTCTTTCATATTGATTATTTAGTGTATTTGTTGATTTAAGTATTAGAGTAGTCGTGTCGTGTTGAGCCAAACTCTGACATGCCACTATCTATTTTTTATTTTGCAAGTCCAACACACATACGAGTTCAATCTAGTGATTCTCTTTTCTACCTCTACTAGAATAGAACCAGTAATGATATCTAAACTTTGAAATGGTCAATTTAATACTCAATCAAAGTTTTTACAGCTATTCTTAGTACCTCTTTAATACCAGTATATCATCGAATTTATACTACTTCTCTTAACACAGTTTAACACTAGGGGTGAGTGTGGTACAATTTGGACTGGTTTGGTCTGGTTCATCCCCTAAATCGAACTGAACCTAAAATTACAATTCGATTTACTAATTTTTCGAACCTTAAAAAAAATGGTTTACGGTTCAGTATACAATTTGAATCATGTATCAAAATGAGAATTTTCTGTTTTTTTTATTTCAATAAAAAAATTTAATAACTTTCTTTCCATCGTTTCTTTTATATATTTAGAAGTGTTTTTAAAAGTTGAAATTGTGATTGGTTGAAATAAATAATTTTGACATTTAGGAGGAGTTCAATTCCACCGTTAGATCTCAAAACCATCATTTTATTTCAACTTTATTAATGGTTATTATTTCAATTACTTTTTTATCCTACGTATCTTTATTATCTATATTTATTGTATGCATAATTCCATCCAACTCTATTAATGGTTATTATTGTAATTAATTTTTTTTTTCACATATATTTATTATCTATATTTAATGTAAGGGGTACTTTTTCATAAATCTTATTATATACTCATTTTAATGTATTCCATTTTTTTTTAGCAACCACTTCATATGACATAAGTCATTTGAAATAAATTTAAAACTTCAATATGAAAAAACATTCAAGTCATATGAATACAAAAATGTCATACACATGACTATAAGAATTAAAACAAGATTAACACTATCACTTATTTCTATATTTGATTAAATTCTCGTAAAATATAAAGCCTACATAAATATATCTAAACATTTATCTCACCACAAACCAATATCTTTAATTAAAATTTAATTATTAATATGTCGAGGGACAATTGATGAAATAGTCCGATGTATACTCCTATCACAATAGGAATGTATTAAGGATTTAAAAAGAATTAATACCTACAAATTTGATATAATCTGTAAAATCCCTCATAAAAGAAATCTTTAAACAAAACTAAAATTATTTGGTTCATCAATCTAATTGTTTTCATATACAATATATATTGCAAGTGGTGTTGTATAAATCAACAATAATAATAGGTTTTTTTTTTTTTTTTTAAGGTGAGCAGTTCGGTTCAGTTTATGAATTCAAATTGAAATGTGAACCAAATTTCCATTACTAAACCGAACCATTTAGAAAAAACTAAAAACTCTATCCGATTCTGATCAATTCACAGTTCGATCGGGTTTTTTTCCCCAGCCCTATTTAACACTGATAGGTTGCTTCTTCAACGCTAGAAAACATAGCAAACAGTGTTAGTTGGACGGTAAAAGTATCCACGAAGAGTTTCATTAAGTATTAGGTTGATTGTTTTAAAGTTTTGGTACTAAATTAAATTTTTGTGCAAAGTTTAAGTACCAAATTTGACATATTTTCAAAAAATAAAAGATGGAAACTTAACTTGAGTTCAACTTTTTAATTCAACCATCTAATTATTAGAGTGATTATAAAAATTAATGGAATAATATCTTATTTGATACTTGAATTTTTCAAAAATACAATTAACTAATAATCTGAACTTTAATGTGGTTAATTTAATATCTAATCAAAACTTTTGTATTCATTTACTAACTTAGCTAGTGAGTTAACTCTATTTGCTGAGTTGACACTTTTATTGAATATGGGAGTGACATTTGTCAAGTAACCAATAAAAAAAATAGAAAAAAAATGATTAATAGGTATATTAATATACACATTAAAGTTGTTAGAAGTTAATCATTATGTAATTTATAAATGTGTGTTTTAATTTACTTGCTTTTTTTTTTTTTTTTGCCATATAATTTACTTGTTTAATTGTATAATTTTTCATTTGGCCAAAAACAAAATTGTATAATTTGCTAGTTTTTTTGTTGGTTACTTGACATGTGTCACTTTCCCAAATAACTTTGTTAAGTGAAGTATTATTAAAGGAATATGAAAAATTTTAATTGGATATAGAATTTACTATTTTAAAGTTTAAGTGATTAATTATACATTTATTAAAAAATTCAGGTATTAAATGTGAATTTAACTTAAAAATTAATATAGTAGATATTTTAATAATCAAATCATACATTCAATAGCCCACCAATAGAATAGTAGAAAAACCTAAGGATTTGGTGTATTTTAACTTTTATAATATATAAAATAATTTAATTGTTCGTTGAAACTAAAAATCAAGTATTCAACATTAACCATTTTAATGGATTTCGTGTTATTAAAATTGTTTTCACTATATCAAAATATATAAATGGATTATGAGCAAACCTAGTGTATGAAAAAGTTACGTTTGTGTTTTTGTAAGGTCAAGATCCATGTCGTTTGTGGCAATAAATTTGTATCTAGAAGAAAAAACTATATAAGCTTAGAGTACGAGCCGTTCTAAGTTCTTAGAGAAGTAAACAAAGCAACAAATACTCTTGTAGACTGGTTTGTAAACTTTTTAAGCAATGTGTAGGTTTCTCTTTAACTTCTAGAAAGATAATTCTTTCATTTGGTGACTTGTTATACCAATGGGTGTTTATAAGTAAAATTTGTTATTATATTATCTTTTATTACTTTTTCAGCACTTTATTTCTTGTACTAATAAAATACATATGATTTTTTCAAGAATCATATATTTAATGGATTTATCTATAATATCCCTAAAATATAAATGGTGGAACTCTAATCATAGAGGTGCCTTTTCAGTACAATGGCTTGGAGTTAGTAAGAACTCCAAAGTTAAGCATGCTCTGGCCAGAGCAATTCTAAGATGGATGACCCCTGGGAAACGCTGGAACCAAAAAGACAAAACCGTGTGGCGTGTGGCCAAAACGGACAATATCTCAGTGGGTAGATTTCCAAGTCGTTACACAGTGCCTGTGGTGTCCTGGTTGGGCCTGAGGATGCGCTGGGAGGGCCAGTGTACCTGGCATCACGATCCCTGCCCAGGGTGGCCTGAGGACCTAGGGGCGCTCCCTTCGCTGCGGTGGAGCTTGGGATGGCAGGTCGTGACATTACCCCTCCATTAGGTGTTTTGGACCATATAAACTGCTCTTTGCAAATAAGGTTTTTGTAGTTTTATGCAAGCCACTACTAGCCGCTAAAAAATGTGGTTAATTCGGGTATTAACCCAACATTTTATTCAGACGGTCATTCACCATCAAGTAGAGTTTCGGGCTCTACGGACCTCACTACTATGCCCTTGTCCCACCAAGAATATAGTAATGAATGCAATGTGTCTCACTATGTGGTATGCACGAATCAATTAATTTAAGTACTCACAGCAAAATCTTATATATTTTAATTGGTGATCATAGAATTTGCAGACATGTTATCTCTATACTAAATCAAACATTTATTATAGGCAATTCCTATCTTGATATACTTAATATAATTTCAACCATATATATAAGACACATGCGCTTGCACATTTTTTTCTTTTCCTAATTCTAATACCACTAATCTACAAGCAAAAACATAAGTATAAGAATATAGGAAATAAACTCATTCTGCTATGGTGTGGACAACTTCTAGTCGTAGTAGTCTTTGGAGGATGGGAACCCGGGTTCCACGTCATCTAAACAAGAGAAATATTCAAAATGAGTATTGCTTGAAAATTCTATTTTACTAAGTTCGTCAAATTTTGTATGGGATGAAATTCGAACTTAAAATGATTATAACTTGCTCATTTTAATCCAAAATTTTGCATATAATATGTCATTTTCTACCTACTCGAAAAGATCTATCTTTTTTAAGGTTATTTTTATGATAAAAGGTCATTTGTGTTTCAAAAAAACACGGTACAGGTTTGTCACGAAATTCTCAGCCCTTAAAACTTAATTTTTCCAAACTTTTTATCAACCAAAAAATCCATAGCAATCACATAGATATTTATATAGTTAAAAAATCATTTTTAATACATATGCAACTCATATTATACACATGATTCTAATGATATTGTCTTAATAAATGATTTTTCATAAAACAACTTGTCTTAATCATTTGAAAAAAGTGAAGCTTGACAAATTTTTGAGTCATTAAGTGGGTGATATAATTATTTTTCCTTAACTTTTAATAGATAATTTAAGTTAAAAAATTTAGTCTTTTCAAGTTATCTACCAATTTCATTTATTAAGTAAACGTTACTTGATGAGTTGATTTTAATTTGATTTGAAAAGCTTGTCTTGATCTTTATACTTGTTAAAATGCTAGTGTGGATCTCATAAATAAGTTTTTAAGAAAAATTTGTATAACAAAGAATTATCAACCTTAAGGTTTTAAATGATAACTTTATTTTTGTAGTTCGAAAAAAGAGTAAAGAATTACTTAGTTAAATTTAAAAAAAAAAAGTCATTGCATAACATCAACACTAAAATCTATAATGAATTTGTCTAAGATTCTTTGAATAGCATTTTGTTGAAATAAAATTCTAAATTTTAATGCAATTTTTCCTAAGTGATAAAATTACATTCTTATAGTGAGTTTAGCTTATTTTCTTTACTTAAGAAAGAACTTTTAATTTTTATTAAGACAACAATAACATGATAAGGTATGAACATGGGTTTATAATTAAATAACATGACAAAAATAATTAATATGAAGGATGGAAAATATGGAAAGTATTGAAAGTCTTAGCTTGTATCAAGGCTTCCCAGATTTAGACATGGGTAAGTCCAAAAGAAAAATAAGAAAATTTGCTTTGACTTGATGATGACAAATCTAATATTAGAGAGACTAGTCTTAATTAATAACATGGAATAAATAAATAAATAAAATTTATATTAGTGAGCTTATATGCTCTAATAAATATATATACATAAATATATTTAATAATATATAGAAGTTAGATTAGAGTAATAATAACAATATAACAACAATGAAATAACATAATAACAAAATGAGATTTTGTGTATGAACAAGAGCAAAACATGAACATAATATTGCTTCCATAATACTCATGGGTTTAAGAAACATACACCATGGTCATGTTAAGTTACATGACATGAAAAAGAAATATTTATAGGAATTTATCTAAGACAGAGATGTGGAGATAGAAGAAATATAAGTTGATGTTGTCAGAAGATAGTGATAGTGTGTGAATATGGAGAAGTTGGGAATGAATTTTTGGAGAGAGTTTTTGTGGAGAGAATTTGGGAGAGTTTTATTAAGATAATAAAGTGTGTGAAAGAAATGGAAGGAGATGGGTTATTTATAGATGAGTATGGAGGGAAAAATAGATGTAACAAAATAAATTAAAAATAAATAAAAAATTGAGAGAGAGAGTATGTGTGTGGCTGCCGTGAATGTGAGAGGGAGAGAAGGAGAGATGATTTATTTTATATTTTTATTAATGAAAGTAACTATGTATAAGGTATGATGTGAATAAAGTTTAATGGGAAAGGTAAACTATAAGAAATATATATAGTAGAGTGTAAGAATATGTAGTA
Organism: Combretum micranthum; assembly: GCA_024138025.1. Lineage (NCBI taxonomy): Eukaryota > Viridiplantae > Streptophyta > Magnoliopsida > Myrtales > Combretaceae > Combretum > Combretum micranthum. The sequence continues at coordinate 165,317 of JAMXBD010000920.1, read as the reverse complement.
AGAAAAGTATAAATAGATGAATAGTAATGAATAGTGTAGAATAGTAAACATGAATAGTAGACAAGACAAATTAATACTACTAGTAAAGAAAATATGCATAAATAAGTTATATATGATTTTTACTAGGGGTGTGCACGGTATGGTTTGTTACGATTCGCCCCCCGAACCGAACCAAACTAAACCATAATAATATGGTTCGGTTACTGATTTAATCTGAACCTAATTATACGGTTTGATTTATAAAATTTTTTAACAGGAAAAAAAAAACGATTCGATATGGTTCAGTTAACGGTTCGCACCATTTCTATAAATAAATTTAAAAAACAATCTACATTACGCAGCCATTGGTCCCCATATATGCAGGATTTTTGCCCAAGGCCTAAATGTATAATATCTTAAGCATAAATAAGTGGAATTCATTATTCTACGTTATCCTAAAGATATTAAATAATTCCTTTGCTTGGAATTTATGTGGATGTTTTTATCTGAGACAAAGACCACACATGAGCATGACTAATCAAGAATTAATGTCTGATCCTATAAATAAACACCAACCTGAAATACAAAGTTTCCAAACAACGTTGTTGGAACAAAAAAAGATTAGGATACTACATACCCTTTGATTGCTTTGCACATTCCTGAGATACTCCATTCTTATAAATTCTTATCGAAATAATTGCACATTCCTATCCTTTGATTATTTTGCACCAACAAAAAACAAACAATTTAAAACAGAAACATTGGGTAGCCTATAGCCATTCAGTAACATAAATAGGTCTAACCATCTTAAATTGCATCAAAAGAGCTATGAGACCAAATCACAAACACACCCATCTCCAAACTACTTTAACAACCATCAGTACCATAAAAAGCTAAATTACTAATCATCTAAAGACAAAGAGCAATAACACAAGATCCAAGATAACAAATCTAGTAGAAAAGATTGATTCCCATGTCTTCATCACTCTTCCTTTGGTTCTTCTGTGAAAACATCAACAATAATATAAATCAATAACACAAAATGGTAATAAGAAGCAAGAAACAATACCAAACATATGATATGCAAAGTATTAACACAATAATACAGACATCACAATTTAAGAAAAAGCAAAGGGTAAGCTAAACAGCTAATACTAAAACTTACATCTTCCGTAGAGCAAGTTCTTGGTACATATCCAACAAAATGTTTAGCAAAGCTATCTCCATCTGAATGATCTACGAAAAGAAATGCATAAATTCTCAAGTCATAAATTCACATATCTATGATCTATGGACAAAGTAAATATAAATAGTTTACGAGATTCAGCTCATGAAGAACAAAATTCTCCCTAGAATATTCCTATAGATTGTAGTATGAATAATAGAAAGCAATCCAAACAACTAAATCTTCCAATAGACTAACCTTACTTCAATTGAGGGTGGTGATATTTGTAGTAGTTGAGTCCTTTAATCTATCAACTTCAATATCTTAAGAGATAAAAAGGCAAAATAGATTGTCAACACATAATGAATAAAAAAAGAATAAAATGTTAAGATTAAAAGAACATTAATAATTTTACATATAAAGAAATATAGACCTGAGTCAAAAATTTGCAATGGTTCAAGATCGTCTTCAATAGACAAAACTGTCGTGGATTTTTTAAGCCAATCTTGTGCACAAATGAGTGCTTCAACCATGTTTAGAGACAAAGAGCCCCTAAAGACATCAAGAACCCAACTACCAGTGTGAAAAGCACTCTCTGAGGCCACAGTTGATAAAGGAATTGCTAGAACATCCTTTGCCATCATGGAAAGGATAGGGTATCTACAAGAAATTTTCTTCCACCAATCCAACAGATCAAAACGTACATCATTGTCATTAAGTTCCTCACACTCTTCAGCTAAATACTTTTTCAATTCATTTTTCTGTACCATCTTATCTCCTACACAAGTTTTGATGTATTTATTTCTCAACTTTTACGTCTTTGCTCCTCATGAGTCATATCTCCACTTGATTCCTTCTTAGAACCTTCGGAAAATGTCGGTGGGCTCTCCTCACTATGCTCATAGCAAGACTCATAATAAACAAACAAGCTTGAGAGGGCATACTAAATTTTCCCCAGCAGTTCATCTGCCTTCTCACCATCATAGACCATCTGCCTTCTCACCATCATAGACCTCCCTTACCATATAATCCACATATGACAACTTCAATCGTGGATCAAGAATTGCAGCTACAAAAGATACAACATTTATATTATTTATATTTCGCCAATATTTGTCATGCTTTCTTTTCATTTTTTCAGCCATCAATCTAACAGATGGATCATCACTTTCACATTGCTCTTTAATCTCATTACCAACACCCAATATTTCTTCAACAAATTGATTACAAGTGGCAAATAGAGAGCCAGAGATACACAGTGTAGCATCATAAAATGCGTTTAAGAAAGGCAAGATGCAACGGACATATGTCCAATCTTTAGAGCTGGACAAATGGGCCATAACCAGTGGATTGGCCCGTTTAACCCACTTTTAAAAAGGGTTAGGGTTGATTTTTTTTCAACCCGTTTAAAAGCAGGTTAAAAAAACCCAGCCCGTTTAACCCACGGGTTAAAATGGGGTTAACCTGCAACGGGCCAGGTTGGGCCACTTTTTTTTTTTTTTTAATATTGTTTTCTATTATAGAATGGGAACAGGGTTTCGATACTTCGTATGTAATACTCGTATCCTTAGACAAATTCTCTGTACGAGAATTTCACATTTACTTGTTGGCTATCTAAAAATTTCTAATGACTAAGTTCACGTCTTTCTTCGAACTCTCCAAATAATTGGCTAGACTCCATTTTATTGGTAGATCTCATATTGTGTGTGTGTGTGTGTATCATAGTATTGGTTTCATTACTAAATATGTATAAAATAAAATGAAGATCGTTGAGGGTTAAATTCAATTCTAGGCTCTAAACCTCATAATTATATGGATTGATTTACTCAGGTAAAATTACAAGGTTTAGAGAATTAGCCCCAAACATACTAAAACAATCAAGGGAGATTTCAAATCCAAAAAAAATCAAGAGAGATTTTATATAGTGAGCTTTACGTAAGGCTCATTGAAATTAATATAATATTGTTCTTTTGTTAAATTTTAAATTAGTCAAGTTAGTGGGCTGGCCCGTTTAACCCACCAGCCCATGTGGGTTGGGTTAGGGTTATAAATTTTGGCCCGTTTATTAAAGTGGGTTAAAATTTGTTGGCCCGTTTAACCCATCAGCCCGCATGGGCCGGGCCGGGCCGGGCCGGCCGGGTTGGCTCATTTAACCCACTTGCCCAGCTCTACCAATCTTTTCTGTAGGAATTCCGCTCATTCTATCTTTGTCAGTTTTGATCTAAATTTTTCATCTTTAACCTCCAACAATTCGAATGTTCTCTGAAACTTCACAGCAGACTCCAACATTAAGAAAGTGGAGTTCCATCTAGTTTCAACATCTAAAGATAAACCTGCCTTGCTATCTACATTTTCTTACACCACAGAGTTCTTAAATCTCGCCAGTCTTGAGGGAGAAGACCTCACATATCTAACATCTGCACGAATTCTAAAAATGGAATCATCTAAATCTTTGAGCCCTTCCTTCACAGTTAAGCTTAAAATTTGTGCACAACACCTCATGTGAAGATACTCCCCTTTCAACATGAGTATACCCCATGATTGTAATCTTTTTTTTTTAGAAATTGAATGCAAAGGTCATTTGAACTTGCATTATCCATGGTGATGGTGAGAACTTTGTTTATACCCCAGCTTTTCAAACAAGTCTCAATAGCATTTCCTATTGCCACCCCAGAATGGCCAGTGATTTGACAAAAATTTAAAATCTTTTTATGTAATTTCCAATTATCATCAATGAAATGACATGTGAGACATAAATAACCCAAATTTTGGCATGGAGTCCATGTGTTTGTGGTCAAACAAACTCGACCACTAAATGCAGAAAGATATTCCTTTAATTTCTTCCTTTCCTCTTCATACAACTCAAGACAATCACGTCTCAAAGTTGTATGACATGGAAGATTAAACATAGGTTGTACAACTCTATTGTAACTAGCAAAAGATTCATTTTCAACAAAACGAAAAGGTAGCTCAGCAACCACAAACATCCTTGCAAGATCTCTCCTACATTTACTTTCATCAAATTGAACATTATGCTGCAAGGACAATTGCTTATTTTCAAAAATACTTGGCAAAGTTTGTTGTTTACTCATTGCCTCCTTGTTAATGAAGTGGTTGCACCTACTCAAATGAGTGCACAAGGCACTAGTTCCATTCATTTCAGAATGCTTTAATGTTTTGCTACAATATTTACATCTTGCCCTCTTATTCCCCTTTTCATCCATTTCTAAAGTCATATGTAACCAAACTTTAGACCGTTGTCTCTTGTTAGTTTTTGTAGGTGGAGAGGATTCAAGTGAAGCACCAGTAGGAGACAAAGTGTTGCTAGGTCCAATATTGCCAAGTTGGTTGCCTTGCTCTTGTTCTGCTACTATAGTGTTTTCATCAGGACCATCTACATTCATCGGCATTGGCTTACTCATACTTTGCGCATCAATGGAAGACATCCGAAAGATAAATAGAAGAGGATTTAGTAATATATTTATACCCTTCCCCATTCTGGTTGTTGGTTACTTGTGGGACACAATTTGGTGATGCAAACTATGATATTACTAAAACATTATAAATTTATTATACCTCCTATAATGTTATATGATAAAAGTTGATTAAATAAGACAAAGCACACATTTCCAACCTTGGACCCATCAAACATAAATGGAGGATCTTCATCTTCTCAACAAGAATATTAATTTGGCATATAAATTCCCCTTATGGCAAACTTTTCCTTTTTCCTTAATTTACGGGTCTCCAAAATATTCTTTATTCTACAATCAAAAGGATACTCTAACAGCTTTTGGTTCCACCAGTGAACATTCACCCAAATATTGCTTAGGTCTCCGTCTGCTGCCTCTCTTGTTAACCGACCATGAAGAACCTTCCTAGTGGACCCTCCAAAACAATATATCTTCCCATATTTTAATGTTTTCCCACTATTTGACATTATCAAAGCATGATCCTCAACCTAGTTCCATTGTTTTGAAGAGCTCCGAATAGAATTGAGATCCCTTTTTTATTCTCACACCCCCTTCTAACCCAAATCTCCTTTTAATAACATTCGCCCATCTAAATTTCAAGTTCTTTGCTTGCCACACTAGTTTAACGATACTTGCTCTGTTCTTTACATTTAAAAATATTATACTGCTTCAACAATAAATTCTCATGTATGTCAGAAGACTTACTATATTCTTAAATCTTTTCAAGCAATTCAACCAATGCAGGCCGTTTTGAAGACTGGCTTAGTCGCTTAGATTATAATTCATAAGTAGGGAGACTTTTTTCTAAATTTAATAGGAAAATTGTCAATTTAATGATGTGCATTCAAAATCTCATCTTGAAGTCAGTCAGTGAGATAAAATAACTTGCAGTATTCGATGATAATAAGATTTAATTTGAAGAAGAATAATCTTAATTCAATTGCTTACCAAACAAGAAGATCTGCATCATATCTATTTGATAAAGTCTTATTTTTCACCTAGATCCATTTTTTATAAGATTTTTATTTAAAAACAATAAAAAAATAAAACCAAAACAATAAAAAATATATCTTTCAGCATCTTAACGCATATGTCACGATAAATATAATTAGACCTATTTTATGTGTAACTTTCACTCCGATTGCTTGGATCTAATCAATTTAATATTGGCCATCCACGTCCATCCAACCTGTATGTACCAGTATTATCGGGTAAAAAATAAAATAAATAAATTCAGCATCCAAGTCCTCATGCCGTGTGTAAGTGTAACTCTGATCCATCCATTAGAAGATTTATGCCCATGCTCTTCAATCGTCCCAATCATGCCCCCCGTCCCACTAGTAACCTCTCACAACGTAGCCGTGATCGGAGCCGGAGCAGCCGGCCTGGTCGCCGCACGCGAGCTCCGCCGAGAGGGCCACAACGTGGTAGTCTTCGAGCGTGGAAACCGCATAGGCGGAACATGGCTCTACACCCCAGAAACCGAACCGGACCTACTTGGTGTCGATCCGAACCGAAAACCCATTGTACACTCAAGCCTGTATGAATCTTTACGTACCAACTTGCCTAGAGAATTAATGGGATTTAGGGACTATCCCTTTTTTTATAGGGGAGAGGGAAAAGGTGGTGATCCGAGGAGATTTCCGGGGCATGAAGAGGTTTTGAGGTATTTGGAAGGTTTTGCGGAGGAGTTCGGGCTTAAAGAAATGGTGAGTTTCGAGAGAGAAGTTGTTAAGGTGTGTTTGGTTGAGGAAAAATGGGTTGTGAAATGGAGGGAATTGAATAATAAAACGAATGATCAAGAAGAAGGAGAAGAGAAGGAGGAGAAGGTAGAGAAGGAAGAGGTTTTTGATGCCGTTGTTGTCTGTAACGGTCACTTCACTGAGCCTCGTGTTGCAGAGATTCCTGGTTAGTGTTTATGTTTTGTGCGGAAATTGTTGGGTTAAATGTGTTCGGGCATTTTTTTTATTGGCCAAAAAAAAAAAAAAAAAAAAGATCGGGCATTATAAAATAATAAAGATTTTGCTCCAATTAACTAGGTTTTGGTATAAATACGATATATTAGTATAAATATATTAGGTTAATTTGTAGTAGGTTGATTTAACGTTGAAGGGTGATATATGATAGGCTGGTTTTGCTTAAATATGATAGATTTTGGTATAAATGTAATAGGTTTGTTTGCAATAAATTGGTTCAATTGTTGCAGATTCAATATGCAAATATAGTAGATTGTTCTTATTTTATTTTAAGTCACCCTATAGCAATCATACAATGATTTCTCTTTCCAGTTTGCTGGATTTGGCCGGTTGGTATGAAGCATCACAACAATAGTGCTTAATTTTTTTCTTCCTCTTTTTCATTTAGGGATCAATGTGTGGCCTGGAAAGCAGATTCATAGTCATAATTATCGAAATCCCAAACCCTATCAAGATAAAGTATGTTTTATGTTTTAAATTTGCATCTGCTATGATCTCTTTTATTCTTTTTCTCTTCCTTTCTGTGGCTTAATAGATTATTGTACTCTGTGTATCAGACCTCTCTTTTGAAGACTAAGTAAATGTTATCAAAGCTTGTTTAAGTCAATTCTATCCTTACTCTTTTGCATTGACTTCACCAATTAAGCATTTAACAGATTTGGGTACCAGGTCTAAATATTGCCCCCAAATGAAGTATTGACTTCAATTTTAGACAAAATACACAAAATAGATGGCATCATGAACCATGGTTGTTATAGGCTTGGGTAATCCATTTAGTCATGAATAACATAGTAATAGAAAAGGGTGAAGATCATATTTGATCTTTAAACTTGATCTATTCTTGCAATTAAGTATCATAAATTTAAAAGCATCCATTTATTACCTATAACCTTTTCGAAGTCATTATAATACTTGAATAGGTAGTTAATTGTGAAATTGGAAAATCTTTAGATACTATATAGATATTTTTTCATTTTGGATAGTTAATTGTAAAATATGTAAAATTCAAGTAACAATGTACTACTCCCTCAAAAAAATGATTGAGGACTTATTACAAAGAATCTTCCAATACTACTAACAATTTATTGCAATCACTGACATAGACTTGGTTTTAAATTTTAAAAAAGGGTGTGGTGCTATTTCATGACTCTTTTACAAATGTGATGTTGCCCTTTCTTTCCCCCTTCTCCTTGGATGTTCAATGAAAATTTATATAATGGGAATGGATCAAACAAGTATATGTGTCAAATATAGAAAGGTACTATCCTTTATTCTACTTTACCCAACTTAGTTAGTAGTATAATGTAGTTTATACTTTGTCCCATAATTTTTATAGGGTGGAGACAAGAAGTTTAGTCCATTTTTTCTTTCTTTTTGTTGTATTTTCCTCTAAGGGTTCTGTGAATTGCATAAGGTTTGGAAAAAAGTATCTATAAAATAAATAGCTAATTTAATGGATTCATCTTTTTTTGTCACTATAACATACATGTTAGTTCAAAATGTCTCTTTGCTTCAATCTATTTATTTATTTCCTTAAAAATCATGTGTTGTAACAATAGAGATAAAAATCTCTTGATTGCTTTACAAAATCTCTCTCATTATCTCTCACTTGATATGATGTCCTTTGCCTTTAACTCCTAAATATTTTCTCTTTCATGGACAACATAGTAAGATGATCTTTATCCTTCCATAAATAGGTTGTAGTTTGATAGGGAATTCTTGGAGTGCAATGGACATCTCACGAGAAATTGCCATGGTAGCCAAGAATGTGCACATTGCATCTTGGTCATTTGAAGGATCATCTCAAAAGCAACCTGGACACAACAATATGTGGCTTCATCCAATGGTCCATTACATGATTTACAGCCCTTTAAACTAATGTGAACTAAAATGGAAGACTATCATGAAATGGATGGTTTTAACCTATCGAGCTACTTGATTTTATTGCAGATTGAAAATGCTCATGAAGATGGTACTGTGGTTTTCTTAGATGGAAGTTCCGTTAATGCTAGCATTATTCTATACTGTACTGGGTATTCAACAATTAACGTTGCTTAGTTTTGAGTAAAAACACATCACAAGTATCTAGATACACATTAGAAATAAAAAAAAATGGAAGATATACGTGCAATATTGATTTATTTTGGTTTATACATGTGAAGGTATAAGTATCACTTTCCTTTTCTTGAAACCAATCGCATTGTGACCGTGGATGATAATCGTGTTGGGCCATTATACAAGCATATCTTCCCTCCAACCTTAGCACCTTGGCTTTCTTTTGTAGGAATACCTTGGAAGGTATTGTTTTAGACAACTTCTTTTTTTTATGTGTGTTTTTTCCTCCTTTAATTATGTTAATGATGTTAGTTTGTATATCTTATGGCAGTAGGTTTTACCTTTTCCACTATTTGAAATCCAAAGCAAGTGGGTTGCCAGTGTTTTGTCCAGTAGAATTGCACTTCCCTCCCAAGCAGAGATGATGAAAGACATTGACAGCTTTTACTCTAGTTTAGAAGCTTCTGGTATACCAAAGCGATATACTCATAACTTGTCTTCTACTCAGGTAAATTATTAGAGGCATCATTCTCTACAATCTTGCTTCAATATTTTAAGTATCATTTGTTGTGGTTTTTCGAGTAGGGCATACATTTTTATTCCAAGACTATGTTTGACCCATATATCTTCTTATACTATGGATTAATCACACAATCTTTTACTACCTTCAGTTTGATTATTATGATTGGTTGGCTACAAAATCTGGGTGTCCACCAATTGAAGCATGGAGGAAAGAAATGTCCTTTGCAGGTCTAAAAAATAGAGAAATCCGACCTGAAACGTATCGTGATGAGTGGGAAGATGACCATTTGATCTCTAGAGCACATGAAGGCTTTAAGAAGTACAACTCCAAGCAACAAAGCAATAATTGCATTACCAAATGCCAAAGTGTAAAATGGAAGAAATGTTCACTTTAAAAGTATGCAATTAATTAACTAGAATTAACATTGTTCTTTACACATTTTCCTATTCTCATTGGACACATTCAAATAAAATATAGATTTTGATATTGTGCATGATAAAAAATTTTGTTCTAAATTTTGATCGTGCTAGCTCTCTGATTAGTATCATGTTGTAAATCTTTAAAGCTACCATAGAGAAATAAAATAATATTACATTTGATGAGGTGAGCTCAATAATAATTTAGACTAACTATATACATTATTGGTATTGTTCAAATAATTAGACACTACATTTTAAGATGTTTTGATTTGACAAATTTGGAATTGTATTTATTAAGAATTGTCCAATCAATTTAAACCTTTCTCCATAGCATGTCAATAATTATTTAGACTATAACAATTTAATCTAGTGTTATAAATTATTAGTATCTTTTATTGAATTGTTTGTTTATCATCTATGTCTAAATCTGATTTATATTTATATGTTATTTGTATTTGGTCTATATGATACGTTTATAAGTAAATAAGTCTGTTTTCTATCTGTTTCTATATCTTAACAAACATTTGATTAAAATAGACACAAATGGTGTACCAACGAACCAAACATACCAGACATCTTTTAAAAAGTTGTACAAGATTAACATGTAGTGTAGCATGTTATATTTCAGTTGGTGATACCTAGGATTATGGTTGTTATCCAGTAGATTTATTTCTACTCTAAGAAATTACACGCATTATATTAGGGTCAATTTCACTGGCGGTACCTGAACTTTGTCCATTTAACAGTTTTATACCTAAAAAAATATTTGGCGAAAAAAATGCCTGAACTTTTTGATATTTTCACTAGTGGTCATTTTGGCAAGATTTCAACCAAAACTCCAATGAATTGCTGACCTATCCGTTTTCTCTCTCCTATTGTTGCATTATCTATCCTAGTCAGATTGTCTCCTGTTGCTGTCTCCTATTTTATGTTAATAAAATATTTTACATGCCATATCTACCTTAACCTCTCTCTCTCTCAATAAAAAGTCATTTTTTTTTTCTTTTTTTTTTTTTTTTTTTTTTTTTTACTTCTCATATCTACTCAGTTGTTTTTCTTGCTCTACATTTCATCTTTACCTGCAATGAAACCCTACTTTCCTTTAATCTACAGTTCTTACCATTGATTCACTCACAATCCGTATTATCGCTCCGCATTGCGTAGCCATTGGATTCTAATTGCGTGGAGGAAATAGTCCTATTTCCTGTGAGGAGAAATTATGATTGTGGACCACCTAAATACAGTAAGACATCCTCTAAAGATTGTCTCTCTCACATCACAAAGTAATAGAACTTTGGGTTTATGTTTTTTTTTTTTTAATATGAAAGTCTTTATCTCTCTAAGTTGGGGTACCTTGGTGATAACACATTGTAATTTTATATTGTTGTAGGCTGTTGTTTTTTTATTTGTTTGTGTAATATGTAAATGCTATACTTGTCTCAGTTTTATGTGTTTCAAAATCCAAATTCCTAATTTATGTATTTCCAAAAACAGGAGATGGGTACTTCTTTGTGGTGTTGCATTATAATAGGTTTTTTTGGTGAGTGGACTTACATGGATGGTGATGTTCAAATTTTTCCAGGTGCCACATGGACATAATGAATATGGTTTGATTAGACAAAGGGTTACAGAGATTTGAGGTGGGTGGTATGGTCATGTACTATAGGAAATTACCTAATAAGGATTTCAATAGTAGCACAGTGGAAATGGGAAATGAAGCATATATGCTTCATATTGTGTTGAGGTAGATGAAAATAGGAGTGTAGATGTATACGTGAGGCACAAAAGGAAGGGGGACTATATACTATTGAATACACCAAAGAATAAGAGTTGTAAGGTTATAATTGAAGAAATTATAAATGAAGAATGTAAGGGAAGAAGTCATCATGTTGGTGTAGGTCACGATGATATAGATAATGACTAGAGGGATGTAGTTGCTGATAAGTTTTGTTCTTCAGTGGATAAACAAGTATGTCATACAACTAGCTACCTTACACTAAGCTCTGTGGGGAGGTGTATCCAGTTTGATGAAGTAGGTAATAGTGCATATGTTCCGAATGCAGATGAAAGTTATGGAACTGAGACTATAGTCACACATGGTGAAGATTATGGAGATTTCTTAGGTCAAATATGATATAGGCACGGGCAAAATGCAACCAAACTGTGAAGACAGAGTGGATGAATAAGATACATGGGATGCTGCCAATTTGAATATCTAGCACACGAGTCCTTTAGCCAATGATGATAACATTGAGGACATTACATTGGATTATGAACAAAGGCATGATATGGATGAACAAAATATAGCAGATGGAGACCATGAATAGTATGGTGGAGTGTCAGATGAAGCTAAACCAAATAAAGAGGAATATCTTGTTGAGTTAGATTATGATATTGCTGATGGAGATGATGCTACCAAGAGGTAATAGCCAATGATAGGAGAAATGGGAACAAGGATAGACCAAAGTCAAATCAAGACTTTGGTATTGCTGATGGAGATGAACTAAGGTTTTAGTTGATGAGGTGGATGAGCATGACAAAGACTATGCCTCATTAGATGATTTGCAATCAAAAGATGATAGTGATAGGCTCGAAAAAGTCCATTACCAAAGGGTTGATGAAGTCAAAGACATGAGGAACCCAAATATACTTCTTGGGTTTCAGTTCAGCAGCTTTAAGCAGTTCAAAAAGGCCTACAAAAACTGGTCAATAAAAATAGATTTCAAGTGCACTTTCTAGTGAATGATGAGAGAAGGTATGTGTACAAATGCTATAATATGGGATGCCCGTTTAGGGTATATACAAGCACAAGGTAAGAGATAGATCTAACCATTATAATAAAAAACTGCTCATTTTGAACACACATGTGGTAAGGTCTTCCAAAACTTCCATGTGACATCTGACTGGCTAGCTAGTAAGTACTTAGAGAGATTTAGGGCAGATCCATCTTGGAGTCTTCTAGGTTCATAGCTGCAGTGAAGGAAGATATTGGCTTCTCCATTGGTCATATGAAGGCTTGGAGAGCAAAAAATAAAGCAATGAAGGTAGTAGATGGAGATGAGACAGTACAATATACCAAACTACGTAGCTATGCCATGGAGCTAATGAAGAAGAATCCAATCACAGAATCCAAGCAGAACAATTGTAATATCTGCATATTTAGGAATTTAAGGGGATTTATGTATGTCTTGGACCATTAAAGGAAGCCTTCAGGAGTAGGTGTCATCCTCCCATTAGTGTTGATGGAACTTTCTTGAAAGGTCTACATGGAGGGTAGTTGTTATGTGCTTTTGGGATAGATCTTAATGATTACATATTTCCCATTGCATATGCTATTGTTTAGGTAGAAAACAAAGAGAACTGGAAGTGGTTTCTGGAGCTTCTAGGAGAAAATCTTGGAATATCCAATAGCTACCATATTAGCTTTATGTTTGATCACTAGAAGGTCTATTTTTTATTCTATCTTAAGCCCTTAATGACCCTAAATATCCTAATATTTCATATTGACTGAACCATGTGTTTTATTCATGTTTTTCAAGGGCTGGTACAAGTTGTGAAAGAGCTATATCCGAATTCTGAACATTGAAATTGTGTGAGACACATATGGATAATCTTTAGGAAAAGGTTGCCAGTACAACCTTAGTGTATATTTTCTTTTTTTCAGTTCTAGTCATATATGTTTAAGTTGTCTTCAATCAGGTGGGGTAGGAAAAAGCTCAAAGATTTGATATGGAATGCTGTAAGGTCGACATATGTGCAAAGATTTGATTTTTGGATGGCAAAATTAGAGAAAGAGAGCAAAGAGGCTAAGGAGTTGCTAAGTTGTATCCCAAGAAGTCATGGTCTAGGGCGTTTTCTCATATTTCTCAAAATGTGATATGCTACTGAACAATTATGTGAATGCTTTAATAAATGAGTTTTAAATGCTATGCTGGTTCCTTTTATCTTGAGAATGCAATTTTGTTTATCTTACTTGTAGTGTTTCAACTGGATGCTAGCTATATATTAGATGCTAGTAGTAGGGCAATTGTGACCATGTTAGATATGATTAAGGTAAAGCTGATGAGAAGGTTGAAAAAGAAACGAGATTGGATGCAAAAGTATATTGACTAGAGGAAGGGGGATCTATGCCTAAAAATAATGAAGAAGTTGATAAAGTTAAAAGATGAATCAATAAACTATTACCTAGACTTTAATGGAGGGTTAAAAGCAGCATGCCATGGCTTTGGTAATACATATGTGGTAGATATAGCAGAAAGTACATATACTTGCAGGAGGTGGGAGCTGAATGGTATTCCATGTGCTTATGCAATTGCATGTATCATTGCAATAAAACAACTTGAGCACTATGTTACTAAATGCTATAAAGTGAGCACTTATATAGAGGTGTACAAGTTCTACATAAATCCGATTGAGGGTGAGGAAATGTGGCCAAAGCCACAAGAAGACCTACTTCCAATCCTTCCACCAAAGTAGGTAGAGAAAAAAAAGAGAAGAAAGGCCACAAATAGGAGGAAGGAACTAGAGGATTATAGAGTGCAAAAATAGGTCACAAGAGGATTATTGAAAAGGGGATAGTTTAAATGACATGCACGACATGTGGTTCAAAAGGCCACAACAAAAGATTTTATATGAAGGGTCAAAATAAGGTACAATGAAATGCATTATACTTTATTTCATGAATCTCACTGAGTATTTTAGTTAGTCATTATTAATCAAGTTAGTGTTTCTTAATAATGCAGAATAGAAAGAGGAAGGGAGGAGAGGAATCGATGCGGCCAAACCAAAGCTTAGAGCAAGCTTGTGAAGAAGTAAAAACTAAGTAAGACATTCATGATGCAATTGAAATGAATTTTGATGTTGTTCCTCAATCAAATCAAGACACATAATCTATTCAAGAACAATGACAAGCTGCATCACGAGGTAATGAAACAACACTAGTAATTGTAGATGTGGTGAATGATGTTGGTGTTAGGGAGAGGAAAAGAAAAGGAGCAAAATGAAAGATCCAATAGCTATTGTTAATTTCTTTATTTAGGATATGTGTCTTAAGACCTTAAGTCTAAGTGTTTATGTTGATTTTGGCTAATTTTTGTATTTTGTGTGGTAAGGCCAAATGTTTTGTTCTTTTTAAAATCACTGGATTGTGTAGGTGGAAATATTGATGTAACACGGATTCTCCATTAAGTTTAATGTTCAATATCTCTAACTGTTTATATCATTTTGGTTTCTATTTCTGCTTGTTGAGTTGCTTCATCTGTCATGACCTTAAAGGGGGGTTAGTAGGATTAACATGAAGTTATCATATCAAGTATGCATCCAAGATATGAGAACAGTTCTGTAAGTTAGAGAATTGCAAAACTCTACTTAATATTTGCTACACAAATTTTAATTGTATGAAAATAAGTTGATAACTAAGAAAATACGGATTCCCACAGTCCATAAGAACCACAGAGAATCAGTATTCCCCAACAAATAATAAAACAGGATACATAAACTACGTATTACAAAGTTTTTAACAATATATGACTAACCTAGTTCTATTCTTATCTTGTATATTACAAAATATCTAACTTAAATATTAAACATATGAATTTACATTCTAAGTCCATCTTCTTATCTTCAAGGACATCATGGAAGAAGATCTCTCTCCACATATCCTTAACCCATTCCTGATGCTCTTCTGCATAAAAACTACAGAGGCATGAGCTAAATCATAGCTTGGTGAATAACAAGACAAAACCACACATAAAAAAAATATCAAGCAAGTTTTATTAACAAACATGTGCAATGCAACATTCAACCATATGATATGCACAATTTGGATAATCGAAATCCAAACTTATGGAGTTTTATACCCTCTCTTGGGGTTAAAGGACCAGTTTAAGTCATTCACACCCAGAAGAAATTGAAAACTAAGGAAGGAGGATTTCCTTTTTAAGCTCATTTGCTATTTATGTATACATATTATTAACATAACCTCAACTTTACCTTAGAATCTTAATACTCTAATAAGCACTAGCACCTCTAAGGCTAATACTCAAACAGGTGACATCCTTCGATGCCTATTTAGTTTTAGGAGTACTGACAACCGTATGGTATCCAATTGGAGAAACAATTCCACTGACATAGCTTAGGACAACCACAGAATCAAGATGCTAGTAAGTGACATAAATTCCATGTGAATGAAAGTATGTTTTCGTGCAATGAATGATTGCTTAATTGAATAGTTTGATAGTATTGAGTTCTTTTATTAGAATGACAAATCAATTAACAAACATTCATTGGCAATCATAACTCAATGATTACAAGCAATATGTGATCTCTTTTAAATTAGTGGGTTGTCAACTAAAACAATCACCAAATAGCATAAGAATACCCAATTCCCCATGCACAGTCAATTATGTTGATAGTAATACATTTACTACTAAGTTATAGGCACAAATAATGTGATAAGGTTAATGTTACCCAGTTGCCATCCAAGCTAAGTCTTTAGCAAACTTCTAGGAAAACCAAAGATTAATCCATTCTTCCTATGAAATAAAAATAGTAATAATTCAATACTTTATGCTTGATTGAAATAAAGACTTATTTTAAAAACCTATTTAATTAGACACTAAGTAGGAACCCCACCATGGTTGTGAAAATTGCCACGTCAAGATACGAACAGTTCTCCATTATCTATCAAATTATTTCTTTTCTCTTCGTTTATAGTCATTTATTACAAAAACATCATCATATCATCCATATTCAAAATACTAATTTTTTCTGATAAACAAACATTTGAAACAACATATTCCCCATATTATTCATAACACATTACTCTAAACCAATTGATAGTTATTAAACATATTTTAACTTAATTCTAGCCAAATTGATTAGATTTAATCATTTAATTTAATTACTAAGTCAAGTTGATTAAACTTAATCAATTTAATTCATTTTAGTTCATTAAGTTAAGTTGAGCTTAGATATATTATTAATTTATTTTATATCTAAGATTTATTTTATGCTTAAATCTATGTTAAATCTAATTTGTAGTTAAACCCATTAATTCACATAAACCATTCTTAATTATCTCATTAACTAATATAACCTGTTAACTATTATTTATCTTTTTAATTTTATTATTCTTTTAATCTTATTCAGACTTTTATGAAGAACATGGGCAAGTGCACGGCGTGTTTCATCCCATGCTCGTGTATAAGAAGAAACATGATAAGATACATTCCATCGTGTTTTCATCATGCTTGTTCGTGTTTTGGAAATAAGAGAAAAGCATGACGTGACCCATTTGGTCGTGTTTCGATTGTGTTTCTTCTTAAATGAAAACATTTAAGAAACACTATGTAAAAATGAGAAACACAACGAGATAAAATGAGTCGTGCTTTCCCCTTGTTTCATAAAAAAAAGTCAAGCATGCAATGGTCAGAGAAAAGCATGGCTGGATACAGTTAGCCGTGTTTCACTTGACATATAATACACGCAAGAAATAAAAAGGAACACAGGAGATAGGTGATGTCGTGTTTTAGTTGTGTTGTTTTAGAAATGTGTTTGTACAATGAATTAGAGAGAAGCACAGTTAGATAGATTTGGCCATATTCTAGTCATGTCTCTTCTCTGGCGTATAAAAATGACAAGCACAACTAATATGGTTACTCATGTTTCCCCTATACTCTTTGCCTTGTTTTAAAGCTTCGAAAACTCAACCTATTTTACTATTAGTTTTACGTCATGTATTAACATCTAACATCCTATATTCATCATAAAAACTTAGAATCATCATTGGCAACATCTATATTCTTATTTTTACTTTATTTAACCTATGCATGTATATACTAAACTAGAAAAATTACATGTTCATATATTCATAGTTTATCAACTTTATCATCATTTCTACTTATATCTAACACTAATCCATCATATATATGCAAAAACAACAAATCAAACAAGGTAAAACAACTATACTTATCTTTTTAGCAAACAGATGTTCACTACTCCTCCTCCTCCTTCCTAGTTGATGAAGCTTCTACATGCTCATTCTCCATCTCCTATCTTGTTTTCTAGTTTTAATCTCTCTTTTAATCCTCTTGAAATTGAGATTTGACGTTAGATTTTATGGAAAAGAAAAGAGAATAGAAGAGGAGGAGAAAGAAACGGTGAAGAAGAGAAAAGAAGAAAGAAAGAAAAAAGAAAGAATGTGAAGAAAAAATAAAAAGAAAAGGAAAGGATAAGGTTGAAGGGATTTTTAAGAATAATTATGGATAAAAACTTCAGCTTAAAATTTGCAGATGATTATCTTTATTTCTAAAAGTGCTTAGGAAATGATTTGAGAATCGATATATTAGAAATAAATAACTTGGAATAGGTATTTGGTTTAGAAGTTTAGTTTAGATCAAATCGATATTCAATTTGAGCTTGGACTTAAGAACTAATATTTACTAATAGGTAATTGAGCTCAAAATTTTTAGGGATTAAAGAAATAGAATTTGGGTTAAAATGGCTAATTTAAGATATTTTATAAACTTAGGTAACTGAACCTAAGAAATTTAGGTAATTTATAAATTGTATGAAAAAGGATTTTAAATTGATGATTGTAAAGAATTGAATAATTTAAGTCATGAAATAGATTATACTTAGGATTTATAAATTTAGGAAACACTTAAATTAAATTTTCAAAGGTTTAGAGATTTGAATTTGAAAGAAAAGGAGTTGAGTTTGAAAATTGCAAAAAGATGATAAATTTGGTTTGTTGAAAAAGATGGCTAAAACAAATAGGCTAGTTGAAAGGAATATTTAAAATCTCAAATTTCAATTAATATATTTACTAACTTGATTATATCTTTCTATTTAACCACACTATATTGTTTACTTATTCTACCTAATTTATTTAATTAAACTATCTAAATTAAATTATAAGTTAAATTCAAATTCAAAATTTTTCCACCTATTATGCTTCTCAATAATAATAATAATTCTAACTTAGTTATGCTGAAATTTTGGGATATTACATCATCCTCTTTACTTTTGTAACTTGTAATGAGGATGGATGTTGTTATTATCATTGTATTTAATCTGGATGTTGCTTCATCCACATATAAGCACAAGAATATGCAGGCAATAAGTTGAATGTTCTATCATTACCCTTGTATTTGAGTATCTGTAGAAGCAAAAAAATATGAACAACACTTATAAGATGCTCTTAACACTTGGTTTGCATTCCGATTTTATTTTCTCCATTGTGTTTGAATTTTGATCATCAAGGAAATGATATATAGTTGATAATTGCTATAGTACCCTAATTCTAAGATGATTTGGACTCTTTTAGTTGATATTTCAAGTAAAAATCATTTAGAATTGGTATTTAATTAATTAAATTGTTAATTTTAAACACGGAAAAGAAGAGACAAGCATAGTCCTAGCTCCATACGACCTGTATGAAGGGTGGTAGTACACATAACTCTTATCGGTAGCTACCACACCCCTTGTCATGCCCATATTGAGGGGCGTATCAAACAAATGTGGGATCAGTAGCTGCCACGTCTATTGTCACTCCCCATATCAAAGGGGTGTATCAACCCATGATCACACACAATAGCTACTGCACCCTTTGCCACTGGGCGTAGTGGGGGGTGTATGGGGTCACGTGCCTTCAGTATTGCAACACCATCTTGATGTCACTTAATTTTTGAAAATTAGAGGCCAGTATCAAAATACTATCTAGGATATGCAGTAGCTTATGAGGAAATGTCATCATTAATTGAAGCAAGCTGTTGATGACAATTAGACAAATATCATGATAAATAGAAAACAAAATACCAAACTTCTTCATTTCACTTTAACATTACATATGTGAAATGGCGTCAGTGCTATTTAATGAAAAAAGGCACCAATACAAAATAAAAATTATCCTAGACATCCCTTATTTCATAATGCTCCACAACAATGCAATGGACACACACAATATAAACCATCTTAAACACCCTATTTCACAACATTTTCCCCTTATTCTTAATGATTTGCACTCCTTGCTTTCCTTTTCAAGATGGTCAATGTGATTGAGTAACCGCAACATTACCACCTTAGCTCTCTCTAGCATCGGCGGATCCATCTACACACAAAAAACCCAAGACCTGCGTTTTATTGAATGAAAAGAAAAAAAATCGGATGATACGATGGATATAACTAATATGAATCATGATGGGAATTCTTGCCAACTTACCCTAAAAATGTTGTATCTAAAGAAGCGACAACCTAGGTTAGCTTCTATTCATGTTGTCTTCAATTCGGCGTAAACACCATAGTGATAAAAGGGTTATAGCTTCCATCTACACAGACCTTCAATTGAGAAAGTGAAATTAACCCAGAAATGGTAGGTGAGAGATGATATTTAAGTGAGATAGATGGGATTCAACAGTAAGAATTGGAGTAGGAAGAGGGAGCAAAAAAACAATGGTGACAATATGATTTAATTAATAGAGAAAAGGAACTTATTAGATAGATAGAAGAGTTAAAGAAAGAAACAGGGGCAGATTTGGCATGTAAATTAGTTTATTAATAAGAAGCAAGAGACATTCTAACTAGGATATATATTATGCCAAATAGGAGTGAGAAAACAAATAGGTTAGCAATTCATCAGAGTTTTGGTCGGAATCTTGCCAAAATGACCACCAGTGAAAAGATTAAAAAGTTTAGGTATTTTATTGAGACGAAATATTTTTAGGTATAAAATTGTTAAATCAAAAAATTTTAGGTATTGTGAGAGTAATTAACCCCATTAAATTATTATACGTACAAAATTAGTTAAGAACTTTTAGGAAACTGGGAAACTTTTATCATACAAAATGAGTATTTTCTTTTTCTAATAGCCTCATAGCTTAATTACATTAGTTCTAATTTCTCAAGTGCAAAGTATTGGATTCCATTCCACCTTCCTTCGTTATCATCACTGAAAAGAAAAAAGAATAATTTCATTTTTATCATATAGTAGGACACAATCTTATGCCTGTATAAATAAAAATATAATGGTTCAATGATATAATTACACCTGACATATCAAATTATTGGTAAAAGTATTTTAATGTACTCAACACACTTTAAAATAAAATATTTATTTACTTAATTATGAAACGAAAATGTAGATTTAATTTAACAAATAAAATCACATAACACATCATGTGGCAATTCAAAATTTCTACTATTGTAAAAGACAGCTGGACATGTAAAATTGAAGCAGAGGAGAGTAATATGTAATTAAGCCCACAACATGTTATATTTAACATTTCTTTTAGACGGAAAATGATGTAGGTGTCTCCAAAAGATGAGGGATTTTGTCCAATACCTATACTAATTTAGGGTTGCTGATAGTACTCTTTGATTTTAATCCACTAAACTAAGCAACTAATTGAAAACATGATGCCACAACGATGCAATTGGTGATGAAAAGTTTGGCCAAATTCTTATATTGCTCGCCCACTAAAGTGCTAGTAAGTTCCTTGTGAGAAAATATCATAGTAAGATCATTATAATCTGTTGTGACTGGGCCAAGTGATTTCATCCATTATACCCCCAATACAAGGTCTAAGACTTGAAGCGATAGTACATAAAAAGTGGCAAATTCATAACCCTGTATACTAAATTTAACATCATTATACTGGCCTTTGCATTTTAAGTGTTGACCATTACCAACCATTACATTGAAATTATGTGATGGTATAATGTTAAGGCCTAAATACTTTGCCACTCTATTTTGAACAAAGTTATGGGTACTACCGGTATCTACTAATATTGGAAAAGAGTTTCCAGAAATGAGACCTTGGAAATGTAAAGTGCGAGGCATAGATTCCCCTATTAAAGCATGATAATTGATAGCTGCTGCATCTTCTTATGCTTTCATATTCGGTATGTATTATGAAACTTCTTGAATATAAGCATCATCTGGATCACATAAAAGCAACAAGAAACATGCTTTACATTTATGATTTCTACTAAATTTCTCATCACAGTTATAGCACGGTCCCTTATCTCTCCTTGCTTGCATTTCTTCTGGTGTAAGTTTCTTTATAGGTAATGTTTTTATTTGTTTGAGTTTGTGCTTGTTGTTTAGGAAAGTGTATGGGTTTATGTTTGTGGCTGAAGTGTGTGGGTTTTTATTTGGTTGATATTTGTATATGGTTTTTGGTAGTATGGTTTTGAGAATTGAAGGGTTTTAGAGGAAAATGATGAGGAAGAACGTGATTTTATGGTATCATATTGATCAACAAATTTGTCCTCATACATTTTGGCTAGCCAAATGGCATCCACTAGTGATTTTGGTGCGGATATTTAAGCTTCTCTTTTTATTGTAGGCAATAATCGAGATATGAAAGAACTCATCAAGAAAGACTCTGATAATCCAATAGTTCTATTGGATGACGCCTTAAACATGAATTGGTAATTTGACATAGATGATGTTTGCATCAATTTAGATAAGGTACCTTAGACATCTTCAAAAGCAAAAGGTCTAAACCTTATTGTTAAAGTCTCCACAAATTTTAGCCAAGAACTGAGTTGGCGATTTCAATACATCCACAGGTACCATTGAAGGGCATCACCTTCTAACACAAAGCTTGTTATGGTAATTCTTTGTTCCTCAACAATCTTGTGAAATGTAAAAAAATTGATCCAGTTTAGAGAACCGTCCTAACACATCCTCTCCAAAAACCTTTGGTATCTCAAGCTTGATACCCTTGAGCAAATTTTCAGTATTTGTATTATCTAGTGAAAATGATGAATTAACTTGAATTTGACCACCATTCTGATCTTTTTGTTGATTCTAATTCAATTCAAGTTTGTCTATCTTAGTAGACATTTGAATTAAAGAATCTTAGATGGCTTGTAAAGAATTATTGATCATTTTCCATATCACTTGATTGAACTTGACTTCGTGTATCCACCGGCATAGTTTCGATCGATGATAGCACCAAAAATTGTCAAGGCCTAGCCTACTCAGTTGTATTCCTAAGAATTTAAACGTTCTTTACACTATTGGTCTCTCTTTTAGCCAGGTAACTTCTTATCTCTTTCACTTTTCTCCCTTGCTATTCATGAATTAGGGTTTGTTACTCTTTAATGAAATGATGTATTTGCAGGCATGATAATGGCTGTGTTCGGGTCAAGCCTAGATCCTCAAGAGACACTCTTGTTTATTTCTTAAGGAAATGATTAATGATCCCCTTTTTTCTATGTCTTTCTATTTATATTCGTATGCTTATAGTTTCAAATCTTGTTATAGTTTGTTATTTTCTATTAAGATATGCTAATAGGATGTAACTTCTTTGACTAAATCAACTATCTTGAACTGCTTTTTAACCTATATTGTTACAATGTAATCTTTCAACCTCTTAGGTTGTTTCCTATCATTGTGTGGTTGAATTGTAACATTGTAAGATCTGTTAATGCGAATGAAATCTTCCAACCTCCTAGGTTGTTTCCTATCTCCTTGTTGTCAAATTCTAACGGTAAACAACCTCCTATGTTTCCTATATTGTTAAAATAAAATAAACTTTTTGGATCATTTATAGTATCATATGAGTATATTAATTATAAAAATGGGCAAAGTTCATGTAATTAATGGCAAAATTTAGAAATCATTAAAAAAAATAAAGTTCAGATACTAGATTGACATTTTTTTTTTATTTTCTACCAATTAATCTCAAAAACTAATAAAATTCAGGTAGACTCGCCTTTTAGAGGTAATATAATATCCATTCCTAAAAAATACATATTACCTTGTTTACTTGCAAAATAAGTTAGGAATTTTGAATAGTTATCACCAATTAGGGTCTTTTTTTCACTCTCCAATATGAATAAAAAATTAACCCGCTTGACTATTTTACCTTAATTAATTTATAATTTGACAAACTTATCCACATAAGAAATATGTAATATTTGTTATATATATAACATGTATACATATATATGAACAATATATAAAGACCATACAACATGTACTATAATAAATATATGTATATATAAAACACATATTATATAAAATCTATGGATTATAAATACATAATCTATGTTTTATATAAAGATTACACATATTTCATATCAAGAAATATCTATAATTAAATACAGGTTATATATACAACATAAATTAGATATGTAAATTATATAATACGTACATATAATTAATAGAGTACATATAAAATATGAATTATATATAATGAATAACGTGTGTGTGTGTATATATAACAAAATCTCTCTCTCTCTATATATATACATACATACGTACGTACATGTCACATACATTATATAATAAATACTTTTAAGATATATATATATATAACTATTTATACATATATAAAATTTATAGGTTCTAAACATTTAATTTATATGTCTTTGTTTGCTATTGATAAGTGGGTGTGGAAAAGGTCTATTATCTTTAATACTTTATATATATCTATATATATTTGATTTAGCTTTTTGTTTTTTTCATCTTGAATTACTTAAATCGAAACAAAACTGAAAATGAATATATATATATATACACACACATATACAACAAATAAATTTATTTCTAATGATATGTAGATAGTTTATGTTTGTAATATAATATGACGCTTACGTTTGGTTTCATGCGAGGTTCGCTAATATAAATTCATAAAGTTTATTTGACATCCTACATTATTTTTCTTCTATCTATTTTTGTAAATCAATGGTCGAGATGGGGATTTTGTTAAAAATAAAAACAGTGTTTTGCATGTTATTTGGCCAATTCTTATGTACAATACATAGGGGTTGGCACGGATCAGTTTGGTTCGGTTTTTCCTAAAACCAAACCAAATCATTATTTATGATTTGTTTTTTTTTTCCTATCACAAACTAAACCATTAAATAATAATTTGGTTCGGATTAAAAATTTTCTAAATTATTAAATAACAGTTTGGTTCGATTTGGATTACGAATTAAATAAAAATTATAACTAAAGATTTTCTTTGTTATAGTTTTTTTATATCTGTGTAGATACTTAAATATTTATATCACTTTACAAAGTTTATATTATAAACTATGATAAAATACTTTATGAATTCACCGTATTTTTAATTTATAGTTTTCTATAAAATCAGTTATCTACCAATAAAATACATTCATTAACCAATGCATAGTAAGTCATAGTTTACAATTTTTAATGAATACATCAAGTCAATCATCTACCAATAAATTTAACTAAAATAAAAATCATCTCTCAGCAAATTTCATCAACGAATAAAATGATCTGCTGACAAAATATATTAAATAATTAATACATAATAAGATTTTATTACTAAATAAATAAATTTTATACTTTATAAAGTTAAAAAACTATTAAAAAAATAATAGTTTATCATCAATAAAAAAATATATGTCATGAGCCTAAAAAACAAGTTTAAAAATAAACAACTTAATTTTAATCAATATTGGTCAAATAATAAATATCAAATGAAAACATATGAACATATATGACTTTTAGTCAATCATCATAAAAAAAATCTATAGTTATAATTTACAAGCAAAATATTATTATATTTTCTAAAACGGTTTGGTTCGATTTTATATATTAGTTTGGTTTACTTCCAAACCAAACTATAAATTTACGGATTGGTTCGGATTGAAATTTTTTAAACTAAATTTTCGGTTTGATTAGGTTTGATTACGGATTGGTTCGGTTCAATTGATTTTTTTCCCCTTAACGGTTAATGTGCAGTAACAGTAGTACATCAAACTTTTTATGTCCTACAATATAATGTCGTCATTGATTGGCCAAATAACCTATTAAGGAAATATGCAACTTCACTTCACTGGATGAGAAAGATAAAGTTTGTTAGGATATGTTTTGATAGAGATTATGGCATCTAAGAAATTCATTAAAAATGATCCGCAAAATACTTATTGTGGAAAGAAAATTCCTGTTTTTAATAAGGGCCGAAGGCAGCTTGTACTTTAAATTTTTGCCAATTAATGTTTTACTTTTAAATTTTGATAAATTAGTACTTGTACTTTCAAAATATATATAATTTAATATCTCTATTAAATAATGTTTGACAAATGTTTATTTTGATGAAAGAATAATGCTAGATATTCAACAAAAAGTTACCAAAATCCAAAGATAGGTACTAAATTGTCAAGAAATTGTAAAAAATTGAAAGTATATATGTTTTATTTGTTATTATCTTGTTATCAAAATAAATATTTATCAAATACTATTTAACAGAAACACCAAATTACATATATTTTGAAAATACAAATACTAATTTGTCAAAATTTTGAGATAAAATATTAAATTACCAAAAATTAATAGTACAAGCATTTGAGCTAAAATTATCCCATTTAATAAAGGAAGAAACCGTACAAAATTCCACTAACTTAAGTTGATTGATGGAAGTGAATTTTGGGGCTAGGGTAATGTTATATTGCTTGATCATAAATATTTTGATCCTACGCTTGATTTTATGTGGCTATCATTGCAAGCTAGTAAAATTGATCAAATTATGAGCAATTCAACCTAATTACATATTAAGACATGCAAAAAATTGAATAGAAGATCTCAAACAAGTTGTCATTAGGAGTAAAAATAGCTATATACAAATTTATCTTAATAGTTGAGTACTCCTGGTATTAATTGCTAAAATTGGTTTTTTGCAGAAAAATTCGTAAAAGAAGCTAAAGTACCATTATTTGGCTTCTATGGTCTGTTGCATTTGATGCAACATAAAAGGAGAATTCATGAATGTGAAGAAAAATAAATAAATAAAAAAGCGCGTGCACATGCTCACGTAACTCATGTTAAGATTTGCAGATCTATGCTATTTGTGTTCTAATTTTTTTTTATCTTTTTGGCCAAACAAATAAGAGAAACTTTATTCATCAATCATGATTGTCAAAATTACAAGAAAACATAGACAATAATGAAACATCCAAACTAAGAAGTTTTAGGAGAGAGGATGGGGTGGATAACCACCAATCATAAGAATACAACCTCTTTCGATAAAAACAAGCAACCCAATCAGCAACATGGTTTGCATTTCTCTTAATAAAAAAAACAAAAAGGAAAATTTTGAAGAAGATAGAGAGCCCAACAACAACTGGGCCTGTTCGAAGATAACCAAAGATTGCCAATGAAGATACGAAGAATTTCCTTTAAAAGCATAGGTGACCTACAAACAATCAGAAAAAATATGGAAAGAGGCCCAACCCATTGTAGCTTCCATCTCCAATCCTAGAAAAAAAAAAAAAAGCAAGATTTCACAAGCTTTAGCTGATCGAGTCTAGACTGTCTTCGAGCCCCCCCATAAAACCTCACCTCTAAAATTTCGAGCTATAGCTGCTTCCGTTTTGGATCCGACCCAAGAACCATCTACATGGATGAGGATAGTATTAGATGGAAAAGGTACTGCATCATATAGATTTGTTGGATAAACCGCAAAAGGGCATGCTGTAGAAACACCTATACGACGCCTCACAAGATTATGCATGGTCAATAAAGTATTTGAGGCAATCTTCCAAAGGATGTTTTTAATCTTGGGTAGAGTATATAAGTGCCAAATCTTTTTCCATTCATAAGAAGTAATACAATGTGAAGAAGATGCCTTATGACACTCCTTGTGTTTGCCATAATGCAGGTGGAAATACGTGGATTTTGCGGTGCAAAGCCCATACTGATCAAAAGGCTAGATAAGTTGATCCTCACCCACCACAGGTAGGATAGGTATTGCTCTAATTGCCTTTATCTCAGCCTTTATAAGATATCGTCTAATACTATCTAAGTTTCGTTCCAAGGTGTCCCTATTCATAATGTCAAAAACCTTTAGATTAGGATCAATTCTATTACCCTCAAATAAAACTCTATTCTTTAAGCCAAGTATCCAACAATCTTTATCCACACCGATCCTGGATTCCCTATTAGCCTTCTAAACAGCACCACTAAAGAGAATAACTCGACCCTCAATAATGCTACTCCAACTCCAAGATGCTCGACTACCTTTTCCAGCATATCTGAATTCTTGATTGGGGAAATAAATTCCTTTTAGGACTCTAAACTAGAGGGAGTTTTTGTTGGATTGCATCCCCTAAGCCAGTTTTTTCAGAAGGCCTAGATTAAATCTATGTAAGTCTCTAAAACCCATACCATCAGAATGTTTTGCCTGTGTCATACGATCCCAATTAATCCAATGAACTTTCCTTTCTCCAACCTTTTGCTCCCACAAAAAATAAGCAATGATAGAATCCACTTGATTACACCACTTGAATGGAAACCTGAAAATACTCATAGAGTATTTAGGGATTGCATAGGCCACGGCTTTAAGAAGAATCTCCCTACCTGCGTCATTAAGAAGTCCTTACTTCTAACCTTGAAGCTTCTTGATAATCTTCTCTTTGACAAAACTAATAGCTTCATGCTTTGACTTGCCCCAAACTATTGGTATACCCAAGTATCGACCATGATCTAACGTACTTGGAATACCCAAAAGTCTTCTTGTCTCAACTTTGCTTTCCTCATCTGAGTTAGAACTA
This sequence comes from Combretum micranthum, assembly GCA_024138025.1. Taxonomy (NCBI): domain Eukaryota; kingdom Viridiplantae; phylum Streptophyta; class Magnoliopsida; order Myrtales; family Combretaceae; genus Combretum; species Combretum micranthum. Next base: position 137,193 of record JAMXBD010000920.1, on the reverse strand, counting down.
AAGAACACCATAGATTTGCTAAAGTTGACTTCTTGACTAGAGGCACCACAATACTCTAAAAGGATACTCCTGAAACATTGCAAGTTTTGTTGTGCTACCTCTAAGAAAAATAGAGAATCATCTGCAAAGAGTAGGTTTGTCAGTACAAGACAAGATGATTTAATTTGCACACCACGGGTATGGCCCATCTCCACAGCTTTAGAAATATCCCTAAATAGGACATCTGCCATAAGGATAAAAAGATATGGAGATAATGGATCTCCTTATCTAATACCCCTGCTAGGATATACCTGCCCAATAGATTTTCCATTCAAAATTACATTGAAGGAAACACTAGTAACACACTCCATAATCCGTCGAATTGACTTCAAATCAAAACCCATCTTTATCATAATTACTTCTAACTCTTACGTAGGCTTTGCTCATATCCTTTTTAATTGCACAAAACGTTTTCTTACCTTGGGTTTTTTATTTCAAAAAATGAAACATTTCATGTGTTATGATGATGTTATCTTGAATCATACGACCTAAAATAGATGCACTTTGATATTCCGATACGATACATTTAGAAAAACATTTAGCCTATTAACAAGAACTTTAGACACAATCTTGTACAAATTGCTGCACAAACTAATAGGTCGAAATTGGCAAACCAAGATGGGATTTTGGATTTTAGGGATCAAGATAAGATCAGTATGGTTGAGGGAAGATGGAAGTTTACCTGTTAAGAAGAAGTAGTGAACAACTGAAACCACTGAAGGACTAACCGAATTCTAGTAAGTTTGATAGAAAATTCCTAGAAACCCAGAAGGGCTAGGAGCTTTAAGTTCTCCCAGTTGAAACATAGCTACTTTTACTTCATCTGTAGTGGTTGGTGCACTCAGATCTCTATTCATTTCTACAGTGATCACTTCATCAACCCATTCCAAACAAATACTCCAATTTCTTGGTGGTTCTGCACGGAACAGATTGTGATTGTAGGAAGTAAAAAGTTTGCCTATCTCCTCTTCCAAGTCCACCATAACATCGTCTCCTCTATCTAACTTTAAAATTTTATTCCGATTCCTTCTATTGATTGTTGATTGGTGAAAGAAAGTGTTGTTCTTATCACCATACAATAACCAGTTGATCTTAGATCTTTGGTGCCAATATATTTCCTTTCTTCTCCATAGTTCATCGATTTCAGATCAACATCATTCGACTTATTTTGTAACACTTCCAACTTCTTTTTCAGTTCATCTATAAGTTCCTGTTGTTGGGAAATGTCTTCTCACTCTAATCCCTAAGACATTTATTGCATTCACCTAGGTTCATCATGACTCCATGTAATTAACACACAAAAGCACCCTCTTACCATACATTTTTGACAATTGTAGAGCATTCCTCAGATGTTCTCCACATATTTTCAAAGCAAAACCACTTTTTGCCCTTCACATCTGAGTAATTATCATGGATAATCAATGGTGCATGATTTGATCCCAAAATAGATTCATGGAAAATTTGAGATTTAGGATACTTATCCATCCATGATGCTGAAACTAAGCCCCTATCCAATCTTTTTCTTACCAAGCAGCCATCATGCCTCTTATTGCTTCAAGTGAACATAGGACCTTTGAAACCTAAATCAATCAAACCAAATTTGAAAATCATATTATTAAAAGCAGCAATATGCCGACTATCACACGGACGACCCCCTTCTTTTTTTGCCATATATGCAACATTATTGAAATTGCCTACACACATCCATGGACCCTTCACTACTTTAGAGATATCTACTAGTAACTCCCACAACTAAAGCCTACTATTGAAGTCAGTAGGCGCAAAGCACCAAGTGAAAGTTCGCATTAAAGATCCATCATTCCATTGCACTTCACTATGAATGAAACAACTACATCTCTCAATAATATTAACTAAAACATTATTACTCCTCCACAAAAACAAACCCCCAATAACCCCTCTAGGAGGAACATAAAAAGAACTAGGGTACCTCAGTCTATTTCTTACCCTCTCCATTTTTGAGCTTTTATTCTTTGTTTTCATCAAAAAGACTAAACAAGGATTATATTTATATATTAGGTCATTGAGGTGATGAATTGTCAAGGATGACCCAAAACCTTGACAATTCCAAGACAAGTGTATCATGGCCCTCGTGTGGCTATTATGGGCCAACCACCACTGCCACTTTTGTTTTCTTCATACACAGGAACATCAAACAGACACCCACCATCAGAAGAGGTAACAAACACCTCTATTTTTCTTCTTCATCTAACAACTGTCTTTCTCACTACTTTTTTGTAATACTCTTGATGGTTTTAACTTCAGCATATTCCACTTCTTTCTAAGCATCAATATTAATTTTCAATCTCTTATCTGCTTTTTCATATTCACCTACATAAGTTCTCTTCAGATTTAATTTCGACAACATAGGAACAAGAGCCAACACATCTGAATTTTGGCATTCCTTCACATCACCATCACCATTCGCACAGAGCTTGTCAAAATTTATGAACATCTTCTTCTTAAGGTATTGTTCATCATCATCATACGACCTCATGACAAAATAGAAAGCATGCCGCTCATTAGACTTTTTCTCAAGTATGGATTCAAAAATCAAAACTATTTTCCATAGAAGATAAAGGTATGGCCTCCTCCACAACAATATGGACAGAGTCAGGGATTGATTCTATATTACGAAGATTGGTATGATTAGGTGGTAAAGAAGGCTTTGAAGGGACAAGTTTAACACGATGGATAGGTTGGATTGTGTTTTCTGGTTTAGAAGATAGAGGTAAAGAGGGAGGGCAGGGTGAAAGATAGGAATGAGAAGGTTTAGTGTTTTGGGATAGAGTATGAATTGGGGATAAGGTGTTATGAGTGCTTCGAGGATGTGCTTGGATAGAAGTGTTTAGGTTAGATCTTCGAAAATGAGTTTCACCGGGAGATGTGGAAATGTGAGTATATTGGGTATGTGTTTGGGACCTGAATGTGGTGATAGGTTTAGTGGTCTTCTGAATGTTCAAGTGTGTAGGATTGGTATGTTTGAAGGAGGAGTTATTCATATCAATTTTCACAGACTCCAAATTTTCCTTGCCATCAATTCTGTTCTTAGAGGTTTTATACCATCCAACTTCATCTTCTAAACTACGAACAAGTAAGGCTCTAAGAGAATTGTTAAATCCCCCATTGCATTCCTTCTGAAATTCACAATATTTGATAACATGTCCTAGACATCCACAATTAAAACAACAATCCGATAGCCTCTTATATTTAAAAGCAGCCTAATATTGAGTTCCATCTTTTCGATTCACCCATGTACCACTTTTCAAGGGATCTTTAGAGTCCAATTTAACTTTCACATGAAGAAAACTTCTCCTAAAATCCATTTTGGATCTAATAGGTTCCACTTCTAAAACCATTCCAACTAATGCACCCGGTTTACTTGCATTAGTCCCAGACATATGGTCCAATTACAAACCATGAATTTGACCCATAGATCTATAAAGCTCAAATCAGTATCTTCAATTTTCTTATCCAATTTCCATTCCTCCAGAATCAATGGATTCCCTATAATAGCCTAAGGTCCTTATGCCATGATAGCATCAGCCACCAATTGATTAGGAAAACCCACAACGAAAAGATTCATACCCGCAGTAGATATCTTAATTTCACCAAAAGCTTTCCAAGCACGTTTGAGAATATTAATAACACCAATTTTATGTAGTGATTTATCAAAGATAACTTTCCCGAGCATAAAAAATTCATTACTGATATCACTTCCTCCATCTTCCTCCAGGTCAAGACTCGCCATAGAAGATCGATCAAGCTTACTGGAATTCTGATGTTCTTCACTGGATTCAACAAAGGAGTTCAAGGAACTAATAAAAACTAGCAGAAAAGACTTAGTAAAGAGATACGAACAACGAACACAAAAAGAAAGGAAACAAACAAATACAAGGACGTTAAGAAGAATAGACTAAAAGGGAATGAGACAAAGCACAACACAAGAAAAAAACAAAAGCATGCCAAGAAAAAAAAAAGGATTAGCAAGGGAAACAAACACAGATGAAATAACGTACCGAAAATGTAGTGCCATGAATCAATGATATGATGCAAAAACAAAAACAACACAAGAAAAAGAGGAAAAACGAGACGAATCTAAAATGTAGAACAAAAAAGGTATGATGAGAGTTAAAAAAAAATCTTGTATTAGATCTAATGCAAGGTAGCCAAAACCAATAGAATAGAAAATGTAACAAACCACAATGTATGGGGACCATTCTCATTGTAGAGAGGATTTTCTCTCACTAACAAATAGGAGAGAGATTTGATTATTTCTCCTTATTTGTGTTCTAATTATGATGATATTGTGCAAAGGCAAAACATAAAAGGAATACTATTTGGAAAGTGAGGAATGGCACGCAAAGTACATGTACTGTCAATTTTTAGAACTACATTATCTCAACTTTCATTTTTAGCGATTTAGTACTTGTTTTTTTTATTCATTTTCAATTTAGTGCCTCCATTAAAAAAAAAAAGTTAATGACAGTTACATTTTTTTTTCTATTTTAGTGTCTATACTTTATCTCTTTATTACATTTGGGTACTTATACTTTAATTTTAATATATTTTAGTATCTATTCACTAATTAAAAATTAATATATAAACTTTCTCTGATAATATATTTAACTTAATTGATATATTTTGAAATAGCCATAATTTATATATATTAATGCATGCTAAATTTGATAATTATATGTGTGTATGTGTTTGAGTGGATTAGTGTGTTTGTAATGTTGGGTGTGTTATAACATATGTGATTTGATAATAAGCTATGGTAAATATATCTAGGTTGATAGTTTATTCATGTTAGAAATTATCATGTTAGTGTTAATTGTTATTGTAATGAATTATATGTGTTGAATTTAAGCTTGTTTTAGGCCTAAATAAAATTCTAAACATAGCAGAATTTTCAAAGCCCACTCAAGCCCAAACTCAAGTCCATAACTAAGCCCAATAAGGCCCAAGCCTTGCCAAATCTGCCCTCCTCAAAAGTCAACACCATTTAGATAAACATCAAGGTCTAATTGAAGCATGAGACAACCCAAAACAGAACAAAGAAAAAGAAAATTCGTAACTCAAGGAGCCCAAAAATTTTCAAGACCCAAATCAACTTTCTTGGACTCAACACACCAAAAATCCTTCCCCAAGCCTTATATATACATTGAGGTAAGTTTATTTGATGTTTAAGATGCTTTATTTCCCCCTTAATCCATGAAATATGCATGTGTGGTGTAATATAAGTAATTGGTATACTAAATTCTTGTTGAAGTGTTGTAGAGTTGTTAGGAAAGTTTAGAATGCTTGAGTTGTTGTAGATAGGTTGTAGTAGGCTTTCATGTGGTTTGGAATTGAAGTGTTGAAGTATGATGAGTATTAGAATTGTTTGAAGTGTGCTAGGGTTGGTGGAAGTTGATGAAGAAGAGTTTGATTCTTGTAGAGTGGTGTTTGAACTTGTTTGATGTTTAAAGTTGAAGTTTATGTTGTTTGAATGTTATATTGATCATATAACAAGTTTTGGAAAACTTTGGAATGAGTTTAAAGAATTTTAAGAAGTGTAAAATGCATTTAAGGAACAAAGGATTTCGTCATTTTTTTTGTTCCAGTGTGCACAAGCTGCTGCATGGGCGTGCACGTGGCCATGCAGCCTTAAAATCAAAAATTTGTCTCGGGTCACTTTTCATGCTCCCGCACGGCCTCGAGCACGGCCATGCACACGGTCGTGCAGACTTTCCCCTGTTTCGCAGCCTATTTGTAATTCAACCATAACTTTTTCATCCGACCTCCGTTTGAGGTGATTCAAGTTGCGTTGGAAAGCTTAAAAAGAGATCTACAACTTTTATGTTTTAAGTTTTTACAAATTTTAAGATAATGCTTAAATTTTAGTTCTTTTCAACTGATACACTTTTCAAACAAAGTTTAAAACTTATAATTGGTTGTTAAAAATTCTCCCAAGCTTGATAAATGATCATTTAAGTATTTGTTGAGTATTGTAGATATATATGATAACTAAATGCTATGTGATGATGTTGTAATGATTTATTTGAATTTCTTTGGATGATTATACTTGAGATTTGATGAATATATACTTGAACTAAGTGTGAGTTTGTAATTACTTCTTTTTACAGTGATTGATCCCCTTTCGGTTATTTCCTTGATTCTCGAGCTAGTACAGGTACACAATACTTTGATTGATTGTTGCTTAGGATAGGCATATACCAATTTGACCTTAATCAAAAATAAAAAAGATATTGAAATTGGGTGTGCTTTACGTCGTTGAATCGGATCCGGGGAGCGACAACCTTGTCATGATGCAATGGCACGGTAGTTTAGGCACTTAGCCCAATCTTTTGTCATGATGCAATGACTCAAATCCATGATGCAATGGTTCACCATGATGCAATGGTGGTTTCTTTTATTGGCTAAGTGGGTAGCTAATAGGGTTAACTGTATCGGTATATCCTCTACTTAGGCTCGGAAGGAAATAATATGTTTTAGTTCACGGGTATGGGACCGTTGAACTAATTGATATTATAGACCGGGATAAGTGGATTATATAAAGGAGTGTGAACCCTAGATGAAGCTATTGTTCTCTATCGGTTAGATATAGGAGATATAGGTATCCGGTCTATCTATATCAACCCCCTGAGCAGCTGCTGTTACTCAGGACCCCCAGAATTCCCAAGCTTGAATCGGAGTTTGAATACTCCAGTGTTGTTCTATTCACTTAACTAAAAGATAATGAAGTTGTAATGATTTATTGCATTGCATTTAGTTAAGTGAGCATTGCATATGTATTTGTTTGCATTATTGTGTACTGGGCCTTTGGCTCACGCTGCTATCTTGCAGGTGACTTTGATGATGAGCTCTATGACGATATGGGCTATGGGACTGATTGGGAAGATCTATGGATGACTAGGAGAGAGGCCTAGTATATGCTTAGGATTCCTTTTGATGAAAATTTCTTTTTGAAGTGTTTAGGCTTGTTTGTTAAGCCTTGGATGTAATTTGTGTTGAATTGTATTTGTAATATAGTTGGGTTGTAAGTAGGATTTCTATGTTTATATGTTCCTTGAGAAGTTGTAATGTATAAATATATTATGTATGGCTTGTATATAGTTAATGTACACTACCTATGTAGTGGTAATGTTTTAATTCAAAGCATATGAATGTTATATCTATTTTAAACAGGTAGTCATTACAAACATCTCTTTTTAAGACGACCTTACGTATAATACTTGAATATTATTCCTAATATTTGGGTATTATGCGTGGTCGGGAGATTTGGCACACTTAATAATTGGGTTAAGTGGGCCGGGTCTTTACAATATTATTCTTAATTAATATTAATTTAGTAAGAATTATTATTTAGTAAAAATTAACATTTGACTTTTTGAGTTGATATATGCATTTAACAAATTAAAAAAAAATTAGATTTCATATACATTCTCTAACTATTTAAATAATGTAAAATTTAAAATTGTTATAAGTGAAAACCATGTGTTATTTAACCTTTAAATACAATTTTTCTTATTTGTGGAATAATATACTTCCACATAATACATTATAAGAAAACTAGGTTTCAAAGATAAAATGTAATTTTCTATCACAAATAAATTATTGTTGCCGATTCTATTTGTAGAGATAAAACTTCTTTTACATCTCTAAAGGTTAATTTTCTAAAGAAATTGTATGATTACTAACCCATCCAAATAAAAATTACACAAATACAAATTATGAAAAAAGTAATTATCAAAATACCAACACAAATTTGTATGCAGTACATATCATTCATATTTTTGTACGTAAGTTGCATATAGTACATGCAACTCATGCATAAGCATGAATTGCATGTACTAAATGCAATTTATGTACAAAACATGAATCACATCCAATATGTGTGATTCATGTATAAATATATTGAATTGCTCTTTAAAAATGTGATATAGCAGAGTAGATCTTTTGTTAAATGACATCTTATGTGTGCTATTGTTTAAGAAGATTATGAATCACATAACCTACATGCGATTTTGCCCTAATATTTTGGTAATTATTTTTGTGTAACTTGTATTCATCTTTTTTTTTTTTTTTTTTGAGTTAGTAGACACATGTTTCACCATTGATTTCCTTATAGTAATATAGCATTTTGTTAATTTTCTAATAATAAAATGTTGAATATTTAAATTTTGTAATTCCATTATCTATAAATAGGATATTATATACATGTAAATTTACTGTTATTGAAAGGTTCATGTTGCAAAATTATTTAAAAATTTTTAATTAAACTTAAAAATCATACTACTAAAATCTTTGCTTTCCTTAAGTATATATCTCTATTTTCTTTTTGTATTTTTGAAATAGATATTGTTGAAGGTCCATTTTGATTATGTTTACAAGCTTACCTACTGAAACATCCCAAAGCTTCACCTAAGTTATAAATTGGATTTAGATAGATTAAATAATGTAAATAAAATAGATATATGAATTATGATTAGATAAATCAATGAAAATAATTTAGTAAATTGAGATAAGTTGAAATTCGAGATTTCAATTCTTAAAACCCCAAACATGTTGTTGAAATGTTTAGTAGATTCTTAAATCCCTAAACTTTAGCTTAATATCCCATATTCTTAAGCCCCATAAATTTTGAAATCACCTTCTTTCTTGAAAATATCATATTTGAGCCTAAACTCAAGTTAAATATCAATTCGATAAAAACCAATCTCCTAAATCAATTTTCTATCTTAAACTTTTATTTCTAATCTATTGATCCTCAGATTATTTCTTAAATACTTTTAGAATTAGAGATATTAATATAAAAGTTTTAAACCCAATACGTTTGTCTTAAAATATCTCCTAATTTTCCATATATATATATATATATATACACACACCACACACACATATATCTTTTCTTTTCCTTTCTTTTTCCCTATAGCTACCCTCTTCCTTTTCTTTCCCTTTCCTTTGTTTCTTTTTCTCTTTCTCTTCCTGTTCTCCTTTTCTTTTCTCTCTCAAATCTAAATCGAAGTAGAAATCAAGAATTAAGATAGAAGAATAAGATTGAAGTGGAGGATTTAAACTAAAAGAAGTGGTGAGAGAAGATTAAGATGTTGTGTTTGCTTAAAAGATAAGTTTTCTTATTTTGTTTATTTTAGTTGTTGATTTTACATGCAAATGTTATATTAAAACTAAATAGATGTAGATCTTGTGATAGAACTTGTAAGTTAGTGATATATGATCAAGTATGTTAAAAACCTATATATGTGTATATTGTGTAGGCTAAGTATTTGATAAAATCTTTTGAAGGAAAATGATATGAATATGTATATAGAAGTGTTTACAAGTTATGATTATGAATGTTTATACTTAGAACAAGTTGGCTTTGTTTATGTATGATGAAAACAAGTAATTAGACTTAGTGTAAAACACAAAGGAAATTTGTAACATGATTCTCCTGTTCATCACGGTCGTTACATGGCCCATGATCTCCTTAGCATAAATCATTTTGAAACATGATGGTTTGATCTGGTCGTGACAAGGAGTGTGACTCCTCTGATCACATTTTTCTCCTTGATCACGGGCATAACAAGGACCGTATTGAGCATCATGGCCTTAAAACGTCCATTATGAGACAAATGATGGAGATCATAGGCCCCGTAACGAGCGTGATAAAGATGGCAATGACAACCATGGCCTCCATCACAAGCGTGATCTGTCCTTTTAGTATGTTCATAATGAAGAAACAAAAAGAAAGAAAGAAATAAAAATAAAATGAAATAGATAATGATAGATGATATGTTATGTTAATTAAATTGTATAATTAAGAATGAGTTAAGATACTTTGTAGATTAATAATTAATTAGAGATTACATCGTTCTTGAGTATGAAATTAACTTAGTTAGTTAACTTAAGTTCAACTTGACCTAAATGAACTTAAATGAGTTAAAATGAACTAGATTACCTAAGTTTAATCACTTTGACTTAGTAATTGAATTAAATGGTTAACTCTAATTAATTTGGCTAAGATAAATTAAAATAAGTTAATAATTAATAATTGGTTTAGAATCATGAGTTAGGATAAATCATGATTAACATGGGAAATATGTTGCTTCATATATGTATTTACTTAAGAATTGGATGTTTTTGATTATGTATGATTTAATGATGCTTTTGTAATAAATAACTGTAATGAAAGTGAGAAGAGATACTTTGACAAGCAAAGGAGAACTGTCCATATTTTGGTGGGGCGATATTCACATCCATAGAAGGGTTCCAAATTAATGTTTGATCAAATAGGAATTTAAAATGGATGTTTAGTATAAAAGTTTATGTAAGCTAATAAATGATTAAGATGCTTATGTAATTTAATTTCTTAAACAGATATTTGTTTTTGAACCTACTCTCTGGTCTATCTTCTGATTTTTTTTGGATTGTGGACATCATTTAAAGGTATGTAATAACTTGTGTGTTGTATGCTAGGATACACATCCTAAATGAACTAAAACTTAAAAACGGCCTAATAATCAATTGAATGCTGCTTGTGCTTACGCTTGCGCCATTGAATTTGGTTTGGAGAGCGGCAACCCTATCATGATGCAATGGCATGGTAATTAGGCGCTGAGATGTCATGATGCAATGACAAATACCATGATGTAATGGTTCACCATGATGCATGGTGATTTTATATGTGACTTAGTGGGTAGCTGATGGGGCAAATGGTTCGGCATAACATTTACTTAGGCTCGAAATGAAGTAACATGTTTTAGTTCACGTTTATGTGACTGGTTAAACTAACTGATGTTATGGACTGAGATAAGTGTTATATACGAAGGCTGTGAACCCTAAATGAGACTATTTTCTCTTTCTTGGTTAGATGTTGGAGATATAGGAATCCAAACTTCTTATATCAACCCCCCCAGACTTCCATTGACTTGTCTTGGAGTATGAATGCTCCAATATTGATTTGTTTACTTTCAATTAAAGATAATCAACTTGTTGTTTGTGCATTGTATTTAGCAAAGCTTGTGTCTCACTCCATGTGTGTGTGTGTTACTGTGTATTGAGCTTTGGCTCATTATTGTTATTGTTATTTTTCTTCTAGGTTCCATGTCGAGGATGATGAAGATGATGATATGTTGATGATTGGATGATGATGATGGGTTATTGCTTTGTTGATTGTGTTGGTGATGATGATGGTTATGTTTAGCTCGGGTCTTGGGTGATGTTAGAGGAGTGAGTGAAGTTGGGCCAATGGATATATTTGTAATTGTTAATTTGTTTTTGTTTTGATTAAGAACTGCATTTATCTTTTTGAAATCTGTATTTTCTGTATAGGGCTAAGTTGAGAAGCCCATATGTTTTGTAATATCTTTTAAAGCTTTGATCTACCATCATATAAAATAATGGAGATACTTGATAGTAGAGTTTTTTTTATGAAAGTTGTTCTACTCAAGTGAGTAAGTTATATGTTTTGTTTTTAATAAAAGTTTACTTTGAAAGTTTAAATCCAGTTGTTTTAGAAATCTAAACAAATGATTTCTATAATTAAAAATGGTTAGCAATGTGCAATATAAACATATCATTCTAAGAAGTCTGAGCATATAATGCATAAAGAATTATACGTAGCGGTAATGCCTTATTTAAATTTAGGGAGTTATAGGTACAATCCAATTAGATCCTTCAATTAGAAGGAAAAAAATTAATTCAAATCTCTCACTTTGAAATTAAGGCCACTGGTCATTTCAAACTTGTGACAGCCATGACTAGACTCAAGCAATTAAAATAATTTCTTCAAAGTAATAAAAAAGAGATTATTTTCTTCCCTCTAAATGAGTCGATTAATGATCAGGAGAAGATTTTTTTTAACGATCTTACAGTTGTCTTTTCAGGAACATGATTGAAAAGAATCTTTTTGATAAATAGTTATCTTTTAATTTCTAAATAATTGACCAATAAAAAAAATTAATTAACAATGAATGAATGAATAATTTTCTTTCAATTTTTCATATAATATATCAATTGAAAAAAAATTGAAATATTACTTTTTAATAAATTAATTAGTGAATAAAAACTAAAATACATCAAAACAAAGTATAGACACCAAATGCAAATAAAACTAAGGTACAAATACTAAAATGAATAATAATGTAATGGCCATTAACTTCTCATTAACGGAAACATTGAATTAAAACTAAATTAAAAACAACAAGCACTAAATTAGCTAATAATGAAAGATTAAACACTAAACTACCTTAAAAAAAAGGTAATATAGGCACTTTGTGTTCCTTTATCCCTAGAAAGTGATTACCATAGTGGGCTAGCTATGGTAATCACTTTTTGACTTGGGGGTGGATATAGGCACTTTGTGTTCCTTTATCCCAAATGAAAGATTAGCCACTTTTTGACTTGGGGGTGGATAAAAAAGGGCCAAACAATTTTTGGCTGGTTTTTCTTTTATTTTTCAACTTTCACCTTTTTTAAATTTATATAATTATTGTTAATGAATTTATTTAATTAATTTTTTAATAATATTATTTCATTAGTTAATTAATTTTGACCAACTAGAACCAAACACATGTGACCCAATCATTATTAACTTTATGTCAAATTAAAAAAAAAAAAGAAATAGTTCACACACTTACAAAACCCCTAGAAGATGGATCAGTTTTATATGAATTTTTTTTATATTATTCATGAAGCCACATAATTAAAATTTAAAAGAATATAGGATTGGGCTTTGCAAAAGTGAGGTAAAAATAACAGCAAAATCACGTGGGCATAAACATCTGATTTTGTGAAAGGGTCAAAGATTAAAGATGCACAATCTCTTAATTTTACAAGTTTTTTTGTTTTGAAAATGAGTAAATTGCAAGCTCTAATTTTCTATATCTTGCTAATTGCTAAATAAAAAAAATTACTTTAAATAAAGAAAATGAGACGAGTTACACTATTAAAGTTAGATATAGAAAAGAGAGATTTAGATATAGATATATATATATATATATAGATATATATAATGTGTTTTCACATCATTAAAAAAAAATGAAGGATTATACAAATCTAATGGTCCAGTTACATGATTAATCCAATAAGGAGATTTAACTGCCAATAAGAGATATTCAAATTTTGGATCATTTAATGATTCATTTATAATGACCTACATCTTTTTTTCTAATTCTTTGTCTAGATCATTGAAGGAATTAATGCAATTTTAAAATGAAAACAATATAGTTTCGTTAATGATTAATCCCAACCAAAAGTTCTTTTTAAGCAACACAAAGTTAAAATATTCTTCATATTTTAGGTTTGCAAAAAACTGTCTTTCATTTTTCTCTTTTGGAGGCTCGATTTTTGCATAAATTGCCGATTTATTTGTCGAGCAAAATTTCATCAATCAAAATTATTATAACGATTGATCAGCAATACATTCACATGTATGTTAGAAGACCAGCCATTTTAAAATATTTTCGAACAATTTAACCAGAATGTTGAAAGTCTTAAAGACTGGCTTAGACTATCAATTTCATAACCAGAAGTCATTGAGATAACATAACTGGGAGTATTCAATGATAATGAGATTTAATTTCATGTATAATCTGAATTCAATTTCTTATATAAGTCATTGAACATGGTTATAAATAAAATAATAATTCATTTATTTTATGATTAAAGGTGTTTTAAAAAAATATTTAAAAAAAACAATGATTTCGTCTCTGTTCCATATTAGATAGAATAGAAATTTTTTATGGTAAAATTGTTTGCAAGTCAAATAAAAAAATAATTATTATAAAGTATTAGACACAAAATATCAATTCATTAGTCGGCCCATTAAGGCTCGTGTGACGAAAATAAGGACTCATTTAGGTATTAATTTATGTAACCTATACATTGACCGGCTGGCTCCAACCGAACTTTTAATTTTAACTTTGGCATTCCACGTCCATCCAGCGTGTTGTCGGGTAAAAGGACATAAAAAATGATAAACATCGTCAGCATCGGGACTAACAGGTCGGGGGGGGGTTTTGAAAAAAAGACGAATATGATAAATTTTGTGAAATATATAATTAAGTATTTAAATTTTTTAATTGATTAATTTAATATTTAATTTTTTAAAATTATTATTTAGTATTTTAAAAGAATTTATTATGTTATTTAAATTTAATTTTAAAAAAAATTAAATTAATTAATTTGATTGTATATTTTATTAAATTCAAATACTATTTGTGATTATTAAAAATATATATAACGTTAATAGTAATAGTAATGGTATATAAATATTAATAAAAAGTAATTTTTATTTTTTGGTATAAATATTTTAAATTTACTTGTTACTATAATCATTGTTAAATGGCTGGTGACAAGACATTTTGTTATTAATATTATAATTAAATTGATAATAAAAAAATTAGTATAAAAAATTTTAAATTTTAATGTGAGAGTAAATTTAAATAATTCAATGATATAACATGACTAGTTAATGTAACTGCGATGTAACAGAAGAATTTCACTGGTGTAGGTTCATGTGACCGAAAAATTTCTAGCTTAGGTTGTAATTTACTGTTGATTACAACAATCGGCATTTAATATAAAGAAAGCTTTTCCTATTTGTTTAATGGGTCAATGAAGGCTTAAATATTACTAGTTTTTATTATTCCTTACCTCCATAATCCTCAATCTTTCCATTCATGGCCCCATCCCACCATTGACCTCTCACAACGTAGCCGTGATCGGCGCCGGAGCTGCTGGCCTGGTAGCTGCACGCGAGCTCCGTCGCGAGGGCCACAACGTGGTAGTCTTCGAGCGCGGAAACCGGGTAGGTGGAACATGGGTCTACACCCCAGAAACCGAACCGGACCAGCTCGGTGTAGACCCGAACCGAAAACCCATTATCCACTCAAGCCTGTATAAATCTTTACGCACCAACTTGCCAAGAGAAGTGATGGGCTTTATGGACTATCCCTTTTTGTATGGGGAAGAGGGAAAAGGTGGTGACCCGAGGAGGTTTCCGGGTCATGAAGAGGTTTCGAGATACTTGGAAGGGTTTGCGGAGGAGTTTGGGATTATAGAAATGGTGGGTTTTGAGAGAGAGGTTGTTAAGGTGTGTTTGGTTGAGAAAAAATGGGTTGTGAAATGGAGGGAATTGAAAAATAAAAGGAAGGAAGCTGAAGAAGAAGAAGAAATTGAGGAAGACGCTTTTGATGCTGTTGTTGTTTGTAATGGTCATTTCACAGAGCCTCGGGTTGCTGAGATTCCTGGTTAGTGTTGATGTTATGTTTTATTGTTGTTTCATGTTTATGCCTTATTACATATTCTACGGAGGAATCTTAATATGGTTTGGTTTTGATGATTTTTCAAACCAAATTAAAATTTCTGGATTTGGAAATTTTCAAAGAAACAAAAATATACAAGACTGAGGCCAAAGGAAAAAAATCAATTTCATCCATTTCATTGAGAATCAAAATTAATATAATTAGATCACAACCATACATACTTAAAAATGATTCGTATCATATGTTAAATTGTGTTGTATAATCATATCACATTTTAGAATTGGTCATATTAGGGCATCAATATCCAAGGAACTTGATATGAGGATACTTTTGAGGTTTTTATGGATGTAGAGAGTTTTTTTCATCTTTTTTAAGTTCTTTGCAAATGATCCAAAAAAAAAAAAATTCCTTTTAGAATATTTTGCTATTATTTTATAAAAATAAAGAGTATTATATAAAATAAAGGAGGTCCACAAAAGTATAAAAAGAAATAAAAGAACTCATATGAGAAACTTTTCAGATAAAGTGGAGAGTTCCATTGGGAGAAAAGTTCTTTAAGATATTGATATGACATCTTAAGAATCTTATAAAGGACCTATCGTATGTAGATGCTCTTACCATAATATATATTTTATAACACATTATATATGCCAATTTGTGATGTCTTTGGAAATATCAGTAATGTTATTTCTACTCTTAAAACATTACATGTAAGAAATTATAATATAAGGTTAATTAATTTTTTTGATAAATAAGTGAGTTTAATACAAAAATATCAATATTATTTAATAATTTTCAAACAACACATGTTAGCATTTTACCATTGTTAAAGAATTAATTTTTACATTTTTTTAATTTTTCTATAGATTTTTTAAATAATTTTTAATATTTTATTTAGTAATATTTCCTATTAAATTAATTCTCTTAGACCAATAAGATACTAACACATATTTCTTTAATAGTATTTTATAATATTAACATCTTTATATGAAACTCATGTTACTTATTTGTAAGAAAAAAAAAATGGTAACACAGATCATGTATTGGCAAATAAATCAAAACACAAGTAAAATTTTTGTCATAAACCCTATAATACATGGTCAACAAATTTTAAGGAAGTGGGTATTGTCCCAGTTTCCTAAAAACAATTTAGGTTTTATTATATATTAGGACATTCACCAATAAGATATGTGCAAAAGCAATATTAGATTTACCTTCTTTTAAAAAATGATTCTTTGTGTAATAAAATTTGGTTTGTTGCTAAATAATTCATAAAAGTAGGTATCACGACCCTAAAGGGCCTGGTAGGATTATTGTAAAGTTATCATACTACGTGTATACTCGCCATATGAGAACCATTTTACAAGTCAAAGATCACAAGACTTTACATATTTGTTAACTTCTCATACATTAATTTTTCATATACATATAATACTATTATTGAAACTCAACTATATAATCCAATTTTTCCTCATCTCACTAAGATCACAAAGAATCGGTGTCTCTTGCTAAATAATAAAAATTGGGTTTCGACCTACAAAATACAAGTCTCAAATGTTTATACAATTTTATTAAATTTGTATTCTAAGTTCATCGTAACCTGTCTTACTAACTCCATGAAGGTCCGATAGAGGATCACTCTTCACACATTCCTAGCCTGATCCTTATAAGTATTATCCTACACAAAAACTATTGGGGGTGAGCGAAACCACAGTTTAGTGAGATAACTCAAACAGACTACACATTAAGCAATAACAATCAAGTATACTTAGCAAGCATATGCAATATGACAATAAACCGTATGGATAAGTACAAGCTTGGATAACCCAGAATCCAAATAGGATGAGATTTACGTCCTCTTATTGGGGTTAGAAGGAAACCATGATGAGTGATCTACTATGCTTGGGAGAATCAGAGAACTAAGGAAGAATAGGTACTATACACTCACAAATTAATTTTAAACATTTCACTCATATTCTTGCAACAAAAAAACTCCACTAAATATTAGCCCTTTCATGTCCATACCACAAGCGACCTTCCTTTGGTGCCAGTTTAGTTCCCATGGAATTGAACAGAATAAGGGTAACCTTGCATAGAACTAGGAAAATTTCATCTAGAAAATTCAAGTAATATTAGAGAACCAAAATACTAATACATAACGAGGTCATCGCTCCTTGATGCACCACATGCAAATTATGTAATACATGATCAGTTCAATATATAGTTGAATAGTATTAAGTCATGTTCTTAAGTGAAGCCACACAATTGACAAACGGACGTCAACATGCTTCGTACATTAATTATCATACAAAGTAATTATCACTTTCAATATTGTATGTTGGAAATCAAACATACACTAAGCAGAACATGATATACCCGATCCCACTTACATAACAGTGTAAGTATATTATTTTATATGCAAGTATACTACAAGCACAAACAATGTAATAAAGACAATGTCACTCATCTATTCATCCTTTTTAATTGTTGTAGCATTCTATAGGGAAACCCAAAGTTTGATCTGTATGCCCTAGGAATCGAGATAACATATATTTATTACTATACTATTATTTGTATAATATTCCCGATTGTGGTTTTTATGTCCTAAACTTGAGTTTTATTAATCTCAATTTATTTTACTTATTTGAATATGGGTTTTAAATCTTATAAGATTTAAGTTTCTTCAATTGAGTTATAAAATAATATGAACTCTCTTTTCTTAGGAAAAGTGCCTTGAATGATTTTAATTACTAGTTTTAATCGCGTAATCTTAAACTAAACCTATTGTACTCATTTTAACTTTGATTTTAGTGTATGAATATGTGTTGGAAAGCTTATTGAAGGTAGTTTTCAATTATTTATTTTAATCATTTTTACCCATGCATGCTAAGGATCCGACAGCTGTCTTTGTGATGTCTATTATTCTTATTATGTAATTTTAATCCTTATTTCAAGTCTACTGATTTGTTTTATATATCTATATTTTTAAGTGATCACATTATTCTAAACTTTTCATGTTAAAATTCATCTAAGCTCTACATTCCTTATTTGTTCGCACTTGCCGTGACGTATATTAAGGTTTATAGGGTTCGTTCTTATGTTTTATCATTTCTAATCCAAATCTAGCTTATGAATAGTCATTTTAAAACGAATAAAGTCTTCTAATTTCTAATATTACTATAAAGTTTGTGTAAAGGGATTTTTCTTATGGAAAGTGACCTATTTGATTCCAAATATAAGTTTTTATTGTGTAATCTTCAACTAAGCCTATAATATTCATTTAACTCTGATTTTTGCATACGATAACCATCAGAAAGCTTGTTTCAAGTACTATTCAACAGTTATATTAATTTATTCAATTAGTAGATTTTACTTTCCCTATGGATGTCGATAGATACAATATGACATTCTTAAGTCTTATTTTGCTTATTGGCTTTATTATTAAGCTTTCATTGTTTATGTGGGCGTTTTAGTATAACAATCCTAAAGTAGTTGATACATACTATTTAATATTTATTTTCATTTTGTTTCTCTTGATCCTAATTTATATTTATATCTATATTTGGGAATTACATTATTCTTAATGAAAATGTATCTATATTTTACATTCCTTGATGCCTACTTTGATAGAGAAATTTCTTTATTACTTACTTTGTTTGTCAACCTTATCTCCATATATAGGTTGAAATTTCTATTATTTATAGGTCACATTCTCAAATTTAGTTTCTCACTCATTTTCT
Organism: Combretum micranthum; assembly: GCA_024138025.1. Taxonomy (NCBI): domain Eukaryota; kingdom Viridiplantae; phylum Streptophyta; class Magnoliopsida; order Myrtales; family Combretaceae; genus Combretum; species Combretum micranthum. The sequence continues at coordinate 118,124 of JAMXBD010000920.1, read as the reverse complement.
AATATGTTAAGGAGTTCATGTAGGTTTTATTGTGCATTTTAAGCATGGGTTGCTATTTTATACACATGCATGGTTGAGATTCTAGGGTTTGCTTCCTGAGGTTGTTATAGCTTGTCTATTCTTTCATTTTTCACTTGCATTTTTATTGCATACATATTTATGGAACTACATAAGTATCACATGTGTCTCATATTCCAATTTCCCTTTAATGTACTTATTGAACCGTTATATGTAGGGTTTAGGATCTAGAGTTTGTTTTCGTTCATCTAATCTCTCATTCTCATTTTCATGTATATATCTATATTGTATTGTATCTAGATTACATTGTTATATAGTGTAGTGTAGTTTTAGCTATATGGTCGAGATTACTATAGGTAGTTCTAGGGTTTCTTTAAAGTTTTTTTTTTCCATAATATTCCTCACTAGATGTAGTGTCTAGCTAGAGTAGGATAGGTATCAAGCAATATTACATGAATATAGTATTACTATTCACATGCTCTAAGGAAAACCAAACACTTAAGTCCTCAAAAGCAACCGTTCTTTTGATTTTTCCTAGGGTCTACTATAGGAGCAAAATATAGATTCTAGGATAATGTAAATTTTATCTTCATTGAGTTGAGATGGATGTAATTAGTTCCTCCCCTTGAGTGAATCGAACCTTATGATTAGATAGCAAGATAGTAAGTTTTCTAGTTCTAAAAATATTCCTACATGAATAAGATATCACTTACCTTTAGAATAGATTCTTGTAATTAGTTTGTCTTAATCCAGATGGAGTCCTCTTTCCTTAGGATGTCATGGTTTGATAAGTGGAGAAAGGTGATGCTTGTTTTGTCACATTATATTGTCTCCTTGATGTAGCTCACGATTGAAAGAGGAAGACTAAGTATGGTTGTTTTTGTTTTTGTATGTGGGTCATGGTTTGGAATTGTGGGGAAAGTGATGTTTTGATCTTGTTAAGTTTGACTTATATATACATAGAGGGGTAATAAAACACGGTTTGATTCTTGTAGAAGCAATTGCCTTGTTTGCTTGTTAATTAAAGTTTTGTCTATTGGGTTATGATTAAGTTGCATAAGAAAGCTCCTACACGGCAACACTTGCTAGTGGACTGACTAGTCAATTCTTAAATATTCCAGGGAAAAATCACGGTAAGAAGGAGGATATGAAATTGTGATTGTTAATTAGTTTTTGTGTCTAAATTCTCATTGTTATTTTCAGTGAAAAAAAAAAAAAGAAAAGAAAGGATGCACCGCTTCTACCAGCAATTTAGGTGTCCCTTGTTTCATTTAATGCCTAGGTCACTTGGAAGCTTACAATTTGTTGGATATCATTTTCAAGTTGACTTCAAGTAGATAACTTGCTCTACTTGAAGTTGTAAATCACAATGATGGTGTTCTAAGATGAATAGCCAGCTCTAAGGAACCCTTTCGTACCATATTTCACATGTGTTTTTAGTTTATTACATATATAAACAAATATCTAGTTTTTCATGTGAGTTTTAGAGTTATACGCATATAATTATATCATTTATACAGGAGTTTTATCTCTAAAATTTGACTTAAGGCACATACAATATTCCTATATTATCTTTGAATTTAAATTTTGAGTTTAGATTTTACGTGATTGAGTATTTTTGGAGTTTTACCCTACACGATTAGGGGTTCCAAGTCCGATATGTCAAATTAGGGTTTTACTCTCTATGGACTCAAAATTTTCTTACTAATTTAATGGCTCAATCCAAATCTTTATCTGATGTCTAGATTTGTAGTTATGAGTTTGTTTTCTATTTCCATTGTGTATTTATAACTCTAGTAGTTCATCTTTAAGTTAACGTTTTATAGCCAATAAGTTCTATAAATGAATTGTCTCCTAATGTACTTGAAATCTAAGGCTAATTATATTTAGATGTTAACTTTATTGACTTGAGCCATGAAATTTGGTCCTTGGTATCTTTTAATAGCTAGGAAATTTCTATTTAGGTTTTAAGTTATAGTTGCGCTCATGATTATTGATAGTTTCATTCTAGGGTTTTTATCGGGTCATCAGTTTACTATCTATAATGCATTTACTATTTTATTCTTTTATACTAGAGTGAAAATTCTCGGGATTACAAGGTTAGTTTGGGGCTTTAATCTCCATAGACTCAAAATTTTCTAACTAAAATGTTGGCGTAATTCAAATATTTAATTAAGGCCTAGATTCTTAGATATTAATTTGTTTTTTTATCTTACCGTATATACTGTAATCATAATGATTCATCTTTGAACTATCAATTTATAACCAATAAGCTCTATAAATTAATCGTCTCCTATTGCACTTGAAACCTAAAGCTAATTATGATTACTTGTGGAGTTATTGACTCGTATTACAAAATCTTGTTTTTTATTGCCTGAGAATATTTTATCCTGATTATAGATAATAGTGAATTTTCTAGTGTTACTTCAGGGTTTTAATATATTAGGTATAAATCAAAAACCATTGTATCATTATTTAACGAGTGTAGAATTTATTTTTCTAATTACCAAACTTAAGTAACAATTGATTTATCATTTATTGTCTAAAATTATGGAAGTTACATTTTGCGTTTTGAAATTTTATTAGTAAGGATTTTGATTTTCCTAACTATAATCAAATATGTTTATACCTTAATATTCTTAAATTGTGAAAAATTGAAAGTTATCCTTGTAACTATTCTGAAAGTTCTTTAAAATTCTATTTTATATTCTTGGTGATTATCATATTCATGTTGTGTGTAATTAGGGGGTTTATAGTAGGTAAACTAACATTATTTGGCTGCTATTGACCGTTGCATTTGATGTAACACAAAAGGAGAATTCAAAAATGGGAAGTAAGGATCAGTTCATCGTATAACTATAGAGAAGTCAACTTATCTTTAGATTATCGAGTGCTATTTGCTTTTAACTATGCCAATGTTGTGTGAAGACAAAAGATAAGGAATATTATCATTTTGGTGATTGTTTGGGTTTGTAGAAATAAGAAAAAGAAGCTTGAGAAGATAAATGATTGCCTTGCAAATTTGGTTTTTCTATTCAGGATGAGTTAGTATATGGTATGCATATATGTAGACCTGATTTCATGTTACATTCAGTCATGGTACTCATGCTTGCAAAACAATGAAACTAGTTGAGCTGAATCATGTGACTTATTTTAGTTAATTACGAAGTTTAGACTATACATGTCTTCAAAAAGTGGTTATTACTGTTTAATGTATGGTTTGAGGAATATATTTAAATATTATTTTGTATTCATATCAAATAAAGTAAAAAAGTTATGCTAGAGGAGAGAAATTTGGTGAGTAGCATTAATACCAATGTTATCAGCCTAGAGGATTGATCAAGGCATGTAAGAGGGTAGAGGGTCAATGGGTTAAAATGAGTTTAAATAGGGGTTAAACTAGAGCTAATAAAAAATAAAATTATAATTCATATTGTAATCTCCAAAGATTAAGTATAAAATTAGAATAAATTATAAGTATAAAATGATATGGCAATTATCATTTTTTAATGGTCACATTCAAAAGTACTTTTTGTTATATAGATGTTTCATCTTTTTGGGATGGAAATCAAGAAGAAAGTACTTCTCGTTCTTATAAGATTTCCCTTAATGCAGCTTTCTACCTTTTATGATATCGATGTATATTTCACTTGTGCAATTGAGACACATTACACAGTTTAAAGTCTTACTTTGTTGAATCCATATAGTTGGGGCTTGTATATAATGTTTCATCGTAGCTGAAGCATAGAACACCGAAGTCTCTAAGTAGTTGGTGTGCCATATTATTAAACTTGTGAGTGCATCTAAGTCCAATCAACTGGACCAGGCCAATGGTTGTTTGAAATTTTGTAGATAACTATACTAGCTTAGTGGCCGAGTCTAATCTATCTTAGTCAAACCACCCAGGCTGGTAGGAAGCTTAATTGAGATCGTTTGACTAAATGCAACAATGTGACTTAAGGAACCTATTAGATGCTATGAGGGATGTTATTAATGCAAGTCATAATACCACATATGGGTGAAAATATACTATATATAAACTAAAGAAGCACATTTTGACGAAAATTTACTTGCTCTTAGAGTACCTCATATGGGCGAAAGTGGTACATTTGAACTATCACATATTATACATATGAACAAAAATACCACTTTTGGACTACCACATAATATGAACGAAAGTATCACATTTGGATAAAAGTTAATACTCACTCTTAGAGTACCACATATAAGCAAAAGTAATTGGTATAAAGACTTCAAAGGAAGTCACCAAAAGGTAACTTATTCCAATAACTTCCTAATGATGCTTAAGGTGACTATCATAAGATGAGGGCAATATAAACCAAGAAAGATATGCTAAAAAATAATAAAAAAAATCATATTTTGAGATACTAATGAAAATATTATTCATAATAAATGCGGTCTTAGGATACGATTCATGTAATCGATTCCATGGAATGAGAATAAAATTGTAATATTGTTGCAATAATCATCTTATCTAGGGTTAATGTTACAAATGATACTTGAATTTTGACAAAATGTACAATTAGTTACCTAAAGTCTCAAATTGATCAATTTAATATTTAAACTTTGAAATTGACAAATTTAGTACTCGAAAAAAATTTCATGTATGCTAACAGTATCCCTATCAAGTTCTTTCAAGTAATAAATTTGTCAATTTCGAAGTTTTTCAGGTGCTAAATTGATTAATTTCAAGACTATTAGAAAACAAAAAAAAAATGCTAAAAAGTGATAAAAATAATATCACATTTTTAGATATCAATGAAAATATGATTCATGATAAATGCAATCGTAGGATATAATTCATGTAATCGATTCCATGGAATGAGAATAAAATTGTAATATTGTTGTCATAATCATCTTATCTAGGGTTAATGTCACAAAAGGTACTTCAACTTTGACAAAATATACAATTAGGTACCTGGAGTTTGAAATTCATCAATTTAATACCTAAACTTTGAAATTGATAAATTTAGTACCTCAAAGAACTTTTCTTGCATGCTAACAGTACATTTATCAAGTTCTTTTAAGTACTAAATTTGTCGATTTCAAAGTTTTTCAGGTATCAAATTAATCAATTTCAAAGTTGATCCACTAAATTGATCATTTTCAAAGTTTAGTTATTTAATTTCATATTTTACCAAAGTTCAGATACCATTTATGACATTATCCCTCTTATCTACATTGGATTGTTTCATAGATCTTTTTTAGTGTTGCAATTAAGCATTAGTATGTATTTCTACTTTAACAAAATTAGATATTGAAGCATTAAAATGATATTATGTTTGATGTTTGTTCTTCTCAGGGATCAATGTATGGCTTGGAAAACAAATTCATAGTCATAATTATCGAACTCCTGAACCATATCATGATCAAGTATGTTTTAAGTTTTCTTATTGCATTAACCTTTATTTTCCTTTCCATAATTAAACACAACAATTATCTCTCTTTATGTGATCTATTTCATAATTTCCTCATTAATTGTGTGTTTGTAAAATGATGTCAATAATTTCTCGTTTTTAATCCATGAGATCTCTCTTAGTATCTCTCACATATGTGCTTTTATTAAGTTTTTTTTTTTTTTTCTTATAGATTGCACAATGATATGATCTTCTTCCTCTTGTAATCAGGTTATAGTTTTGATAGGTAGTTCTTCGAGTGCAAAGGACATCTCACAAGAAATTGCAATGGTAGCTAAGGATGTGCATATTACATCAAGGTCATATGAAGGACTATCTCAAAAGCAACATGGATACGATAACATGTGGCTTCATCCAATGGTTTGTCATTTGTCCTACACCTCTCTAAAGCCTAAACTAATGTTAGATATTAAATGGATAACTTTAACCTATAAAAGCTAGTTAACTTTAATGCAGATTGAAAGTGTTCATGAAGATGGTACTGTAGTTTTCCAAGATGGAAGTTTTGCTAATGCCAACATTATTCTACATTGTACCGGGTATTCCACCACCAAAATTGCTTATTTTTAAAAGAAACACGTCACACATATTTAGATACACATGAGAAATAAAAGAAATGAAAAGAGAAGATAGAGTTATATTGATTTATTTTAGTCAATGTATTTTAAGGTACAAGTATCACTTCCCCTTTCTTGAAACCAATGGCATAGTGACCATAGACGATAATCGTGTTGGGCCATTGTATAAGCACATCTTCCCTCCAGCCTTAGCCCCTTGGCTTTCTTTTGTAGGAATTCCATTGAAGGTTTTTCCTTTAAAACAACTTTTTTTTTTTTTTTTTTTTTGTACTTCTTTCCTTTTCAATTTTGATTATGATGACATCTTGTGTAACATTTGGCACCATTAGGTTATACCTTTCACACTATATGAAATCCAAAGCAAGTGGATAGCAGGAGCCTTGTCTGGTAGGATTTTACTTCCTTCCCAAGAAGAGATGATCGAAGAGGTTGAACAATTTTACTCTACTTTGGAAGCTTCCGGTACACCGAAGCGATATACTCATGATATTTTTGCTACTCTGGTAATTTATTGAAGGCATTCACTCTCTTTACATTGTAATTGCACATTGCATATTAGCTTATGTTTTTATTTCATCATTATCGTATTAAATTCCTTTATCTTCATACTCACTTTACATAATTTCTTTTCCACTTTTAGTATGAGTATTGCGATTGGTTGGTTATGGAATCTGGGTGTTTTTCGGTTGAAGAATGGAGGAAAGAAATGTTCTTGGCAACTGTGGAAAATGCATTAGCTCAACCTAAAACATATCGTGATGACTTAAAGGGGGAACATTTGTTCTCTAGAGCACATGAGGATTTTAAGAAGTACACCTCCAAGCAATAAAGTGGTGGACACATTCCAAAATGTTCAAGTGTCAAATCCCAAAGACATTTTCTTAAGAAATATGCTATTGATGAGACATCATAAGAAATAAAATAGTTTTTTTTAATATTCTTGTAATTTCCTTGTTTTGTTTATTCCTAAGTACAAATTAATAATGTGTGCTAAGTGATGACTAGTTAATTGCTATCTTTTTTCTTCTTTTTTTTTTTTTTCCTTTAGTGAATTCCTTCATGTATACCTTTAGAATATCTAATTAAGATTAAATATGATTAGTTGCTACTTAACATCTGGCTGCTATTAGGTTTATCCCATATCAAATATCTATTTTTTTTTTGTTTTTTTTTTGTTTTTTTTGTGTGGATGGGGGGAATTGAGTAGGGTGGTTGTGTTGAGTGATGGATGTGCATGCATATATCATTAAAATGAATTCATCATTGAATTGGTTTTTGGATTTCGCAAGTGTTTATCCTTTTTCTTCTTCCAAGAAAAAGCTCCACAACTACATGGATAAAAGCCATGCTATCCACCAACTAATGACTTATTTATTATTTTTACATATGTTATTTTTATCAATTGTCATTTGAGTTGTATCCAAAAATACATGGTTCTGATTACTTATCAGATTATTTAGTCCATCTTTAAATCAATTAAATATCAATTTGCAATATTTCAGATATATTTATTTTTTTAGGAATCTTCTTATTTTTTCAAGGATTAGGTAAAATAAAAATTTTGTAGTACTTATTGTATTGTTTTGTGTTTAACAACGAACTCTAAATTTTTATGAATGAGTAGATTTTTTATTCTTTTTTAATAAGGAAGATTAGAAATGTTAAATTTGATCCAATCACATTAGCGTTGCGTGTCATGATTAATTGTACTTGATTGATCAATAATAATATTAAGATAGAATACTTTTTCTTCCTTTCTATTTCCTTATATTACTTTTTCATAGTATAAAAGCTTCAGTCCAACAAGATGGACTAGATTAATACGAGCGACTCTAAGAATACCTGAGTTCACCATGAACCAAACTAAAGTTTGGCACTTTAAAACTACACTAAGATCAATAGCCAAAATCTTACTTAATCTTACTTATTAATAGGAGATTGAATTTCATCCAAATTACTCAACATTGATCAATCGACTCAAATTTTATTGTATAGTTTAATATGTAAAATTGGTTATAGGTGTTTGTGATAAGCTTGAATACTTAACGAGCTCTGCTTCAATTCTACTACGTATTTTATAGGATTATGCAACTTGGGAAGTGGAAAATTTAATGGTAATGATGTGGCAAATAGTAAAAATTAAACAAATGTAAAATAATGTCCAAGAAATATAATATCATTTAAAGAATTTCTCCCTAACAACTCTGCACCATATTTCAAGATTATTTTAGCGTAATTGACTATTATAATGTACTAATGGAGCTATAAAAATAAATACATCTCTTCAAGAAAATTAATAGAATTTGTGTAGAAGATAGCACCAAGTTTAACATAATGCTTGAAAAGATTGGGTATATGCCTTGAAGTAAGAGGGAGCTTAATGGGCAAACAACCTTTCCTCAGTCTTAAAAAAGCATTTGTAAAATTTATTTATGAAGAAAGCCATAGATGAGTCATGTTGTCCCACTTCTCTAGTTAGGGCCTTCCACCAACATTAGCTTTGGAGGAGCAAAAAAAGGGACTCAAGAGATATTCTAGTGCCATCGCTATATTAAAAATTGAATTATAATAAATAAAAATGTTGAAAGTTAATTAAGAAACATGGAATATAAAATACAAGCAAGAAAAGGGACAACAAAGTCAAAAACTACCAAAGTTGTTGTTGGAGTTGAAACTTAGATGGGATCTATTATTAGCATAAATTTGCCTTTTAGATAATCATTAGTTAAACACTTTTTATTTTGAAAATATTACAAAGAAAGAGTTAACTTTATTTATTGCTTTAACAAAATAAGGTACAACTTAAGATTTGGGATGGGATATTAGATAATTGTTATATGAGTATTAGATTCTATTTGTGACTATTTGAATTATTTTCAGGCATTACAAGATTATGAGAAATCAAGATAAAATAAGGATAGTATACGTTGAACGTGTAGTAGGTAAAGGTGAAAGAACAGTTTGGTTATATATAAAATTGAAACAAACGTTATATATTCTAAAGATAAGATGCAACTTTTTATTTTTTTTTTTTTTTAAGTAAATAAGCAAGAAGTATGAATTGTAAAGTAACTTTTGCAATCAAAATTTTTATTGCGAACTCATCATATCTCACCAAACTTTAGGTAGATTTGATTGGCAACATAGAGGGACATGTTGGTCTCTAATATCATTCTAAGTGACAAAACATTTATCTTCCTTAAACAAACAATCCTCTAATATTAGAAAAATGCATGTCTATAGTAATTCAGACGATCTTTACATATTATGCCCAACATCCATCTTTTTCCACGAATAAATTTCGAAAAATTGTTTTCATAGCAATAAATAACACTTAACAAAAATTTTCAACTACATCTACTTATATCAAGTTAACACGAGTTTACATCCTTAAATTACTTGCAATAACTCTTTATACTTTTATTCTTTTAAAAAAATAAAAATTAATTTGAAGTCTTCTATAGCTCTAATTAAAGACAAAATTAGTATAAAAGCCTATCTTGATTTCAGTTTGACATAACATATCATTGATATCCGAGTAATTTTTTTGTCTTTATTTTTATTTAACGGTGATGTATCGTACCTACAAGTTAATATTGCTATTTCTAGCCAACCTACGGCTAAGGCACCAACCATGGTGTGTCACAACCTATAAGTTGCTATGATCATTTCCAACCACTTTATGGGGGGTACAAGACACCACCCGTATTTAGCCATAAATTGCCAATTTGTTGTATTTTTTTCTTTTAAAAAATTTTCCTCTTTTTATTTTCTATATATATATATTTATTTATTTAAAATAATTATTAATATTTTATTCATCTTTTTTTACTATTTTTTAATTGAATTTATGCTAGACCAATAGGATAACAACACATTGCCTTTTATGTAATAATAATAATAATAAAATGAAACTTAGGTCACTTCTTGTTGGGAAAAAAAAAAAAAAAAAGGCTACCTACCTATAAAAAAGCAAAAAACTAGGTTTAGTACTTTCAGCTTTTTAAATGAGAGAAATGGAGAGCTCATCCATACCAACCATTATGAACAATAGAAATTTATTAATAATACAATGCTAAAAACAATAGCATATTGAATAGATATAAAAAGGGAAAAGAAGGTTAAGGTACATGCCTTGAAACTTGAAACTTCAGCTACACATGACTTCTACCAACGATTTTTAAGTATTGCCAAAAGTTCATGATGTTACTATAATTTGCAAGTAATGTTATATATGCATCTCCAATACATCTCCACTTCATGTACTAGTCGATCTCCTAGTCATTGTCACTAAGCTCCTTGAGTGACTTCATCCTAATAGGTGCTACCTACTTGATCCAAAATTGAAAATCTTTATTAGACTTAAGAACAACGAATTTTTGCTTCTAATTCTTCATAAACAAAATGAGACCTTTAGACATTTTGTCCTTATGGCTTTGAGAAAAACTAATGCATTCTTTGCCCTCCTTTACTTTGAAGAAGTAATAGATCGGCTACTGAAACACCTTAAATCCTTACCAAGTTAAAAAATGAATATAGATAATTGAATTAATAAAACAAGTAAACAGTAGAATAAGATTAGATAATTTAACATAGTTAGATTAGTAAATAAATTTAAATTTGAATTGAGATTTTAAATATTCTTTTCAAATTTTCCTTTTGCTTCTATAACTTATTCCAAGTATCAAATTAACTAAGTTCCTTTCAAATATCAATTCTTAAATCCTCTTTCTTTTAATTTCCAAATGAGTTAAATTTCTTAAGTTTAACTATCTCAATTTTAAAAGGCCCAAGTTTAACCATTCTAATCAAAATCCTCCTCTCTTAATCCCTGTAAATTTTGAATTCATTTATTTATCTAAAAATATCAATTTTTAAGCCCAAGCTCAAATTAAATATCAATTTGATATGAACTAAACTCCTAAACTAAATCCCTATTTGAAGTTGTTAATTTCTAATATGTAGATTCTCAAATTATATTCTAATTATTTACGATACTTAAAAGAAATATCTGAAAGGTTTAAACTCAAAACTCTACCTAAAATATCTTCTTCTTTCCTTTTTGCTTTTTCCTTACCTACCTTTCCTTTCTTTTCTTTTTCTCATTTCTTTTCTTTTCTTTCCATTATTGGTTCACCCTCTTCCTCTTCTTCTTCTCTTCATCTTTCATTTCTTTCTCAAATTTTAACTCCAAATCTCAATTTCAAGAAGATTAAAGGAGTAATAGAAGGTGAAAAACAAGATGGAAGTTGGAAGTCAGGCTAAAAGAAGCTACATTAGCTAGGAAGGAGTAGTAGTCTTGAAGAACAAGTAGTTTAAGTTAGCTAGACAAGTTAGTTAAGTTGTTTTTCTTATTTTGATTGTTTGTTATTGCATGTATATGATGAATTAGAGCTAGATATAGATAGATTTTATAATAAAATTAATAGATTAGTAAGATATGAACTTGTATATCAAAACTTAAGTTCATACATATTAGAACTAGGAGTTTGATGATGAAATATGAAGTAATAATATGTATAAGGATGTTGTAATTTATGGTCATAACTTGTGTGTTGATTAAAGAATTTGTGTGTTGAGTTTATGATGTAAAATAAGTGAATAAATAGGTTAAAATTTACATGCTCTGTTTTTGTGAAAGAGCAAGAAGGGAACAAGGGGTGTCCTAATTAGTCGTGTAACTTGTTTTTTTCTTAAAACTATGAATTTTTACCCACCCAAGAAGAAGCACGTCTGGTATACGACTTCCTTATCCCCTCATGTTTTTCATCCAAGAAGAAACATAGCTGGAACATGACTAGCCCTATCCAACTGTGTTTCTCTCTGTTTCTTTTATTAAACACAACTCTAGAACAGCATGGCTAGAACATAAATTTCCCCATCCCATCATGTTTCTCTTTAATCCATGAGTGCATAACATGTTAAGTGAAACACAGGAGGAACATAACTTGTCCTATCTTGCTGTGCTTCTCATTGAGTTCTAATCTGAGAATAAAACACTACAAGAACATGACTGAATGTATTTAATCATGCTTCTTTTATGTTGGAACACGAGGGGGAACAAGACTTACCTATTTGCCCCTATTCTTCATAAAAAAAATAAAGATAAAAAATAAAATAAAATGAATACTCTCTCTATATAAAAAGCCTATGGGAAGCACGAAGAGCTAAGCTACTAATGTCGTAGCGATTGGTACTGGTACAAATCTCGGTGTGGCGAAAAAGACTAATAATTTCTTATATAAAGAAAGCTTTTGTCTTCTTGTGTGAGACAAGCAAGACCTTGAGACAGACAAGATGGTTCTTTAGGTAATTGAGTCATCATCAGTCTTTTTCGATTATACACACACACACACACACACACACACAATAAATACTAAATTAAGTATATGGGTTTACCTTAGTGTAATGATTAAGTATAACTTAGTAACTATATTAAATTATTAATTTTATACAACTTAACTAAGATTAAGTTATGTTTATGTTAAATGTAACTTGAAATATGTAGATTAAACATAGTTTTTAAATATAAAATTAACTTACTTTGTGAATCTAAGTTCAACTTGACTTAATGAACCTTAATGAATTAAAATAAATAAGATTGATTAAGTCTAATCAACCTAGCTAAGTTAAGTTAGTTTAGACTTAATAACTTGTATTGGGCTTAGATTAATATGCCAAGCTAAAACATGAATAGTAAAGGAAGTATGTTATTTCAAAGGAATATTTGCTAAAAAAATGAGTATTTTCTTAGAAGTTAATAATTTATTTGAAACTTGAATAATAGAAGATTATGTTTTTATAGTGAATGATTTATAAGCAAAGGAAAAGAAATAATTTGACAGACAGTGAAGAACTATCCATATCTTGGCGTGGCGATTTTCGCAATCATGTCAAGTGATGCAAACTTAGATTCCACATCAATAAGGTTCCTACTTAGTGCTTGATCAAATAGGTTTTAAAAATAAGTTTGATGTGAATGGATTATATGTATGTATGTATGTATGTACTTATATGACTTTAATTTTTAAACAAATGAATGGATAGCTAATCTATCCTCTACTTTTGTTTTGGATTCCTGACACTGAAAGGTACGCAGTAACTTGCGTATTGTTTGTTAAGGTAAGTATTCATAATGAACTAAAACTTAAAGATGGCCTTAATCAATGAGTGTTGCTTATACTTGTGTCATTGAATCCAGTCCAAAGAGCAACAACCTTACTTGAAGCTGAGCACAGTAGTTAAGCACTTAAGCTACCCCCTTGTCATGATGCAATGGTAATTTATAAGTGGCTCAGCAGGTAGCTGATAAGGCAAACGATATCAGTATAACATTTAATTAAACTTGGAAGGAAGTAATATGATTTAGTTCATGTTTCTTAGACTAGTTGAACGAAATGATATTATGGACTGAGATAAGTAGAGATGTGTAACGGCTGTGAACCCTAGATTATGCTATTTCCTTTTTTTGGTATAGACGTAATAGATATAGGTATTCAGACTACCTATATCAATCCCCTGAGCAACTACTATTACTTAGGATCCTCATATTTCCAGAGGCTTATGGTGGAGTGTGAGCACTCCAGTGTTGTTTGTTTTACTTTAATTTAAAGATAATAAACTATTGTTTGCTGTATTCAATTAGTGTCATCTCATGTGTACTTGTGTTGCTATGTACTAGGCTTCGACTCATCATTCTTTTCTTTCTAGCTGATGATGATTGAATTTGGTGTACGAGATGACTCGGGAAGAGTTTACTGAAGAGAAAAGTGAGTTAAGGCCATGGATGTACTTTATTTTATTTTATTTAAAAACTGGATTTATCTTTTCAAGTTTATATTATTCTTTAAGGGATTTGGTGGAGCGCACATGTTTCGTAATAAGCTTTTAAAATTTTGCTTTACCATTAAGAAAGGTACATGAGATACCTGATGGTATGGTTTCATTTGTAAAAGTTGATCTACTCGTGTGAGTAGAATGAGAAATGTTTTTACAAGGTTTATTTTTTTACTACTACTAAACCCAATTATTTAGATAATCTAATTAAACAGTTTCAAAATCTAAAAGTGGATAGCAAATATTGACGATAAATATATCTTTTCAGGAAGCCTGTGCATGTAATGCCTAAGGTATTATACGTGACAATTGTACACGCTCAGATCCAGTTGTTTTGGGGCATGACAACTATAGCATGGGGTTCTAGAGCAAGCTTTTGCACAATGCTATAAAACCTATTAAACACCTAGGCTAATACTCAAGAGTGGACTTTTATTTCAATATTAAAATGCAAATATGAAAAACTTGATTTCTTTTACAATTTAATCCCAATTCATACAATTTACCCAACTAAACAATATTTGAACAATAACAATGTAAAGCACAATAATTAAAAAAATTAGGGAAGAGAAAACAAGACTGAATTTTGACGTGGAGTTCGATCTATCCCTTACACTCCAGAATCATACAATTGCCTCCAAATGGAGGACTTCACACAATACTTCATTTATCATGAACAAATGCTTCCAAGGAGCTACACACAAACACTCTCACAAAACACGCATGAGTTGTACCTTTGCACTCCACATAAACACTTACAAGGCACAACTCTTCATGCATTACAAACACATAAAAAAAAACACTTAATAATATCATGAGTAGTACCTTATAATGATTTACCAACAAAACAATAAATGACATTACCTACTTCCTCTCAAGGATTTCTCACATTAGATATAAAGACATAATGTAGAGAATGATATATGAATAAATGTTCAGATTAAGCTTACCTAACTCTACAAAATCTACCCTCCAATTCATACTTATAAGGCCTTCAAGATTTGTAGCTATTGCCTAATTTATCCAAAAAAATGCCTTTGCATTATAAGCTCCTACCATTAGTCTTCTGTCTACTACCATCCACTACCATTCATAAGCTATCTAGAAAACGTATGCCACTTCACTTGACTTCCTTGACATCTTCACCTTGTCATCACCAAAAGCATCTACTATTTGGGCATCGTACCTTGGTATTTGGATGCCTGCTAAAAGGTATATGTGTTATGCCCCAAAAGATACCATAAACGTGACAGCATGCCATACTCAATATTAAAGCTTAGAAATGACTACCTTAGTCACGCAAAAGTTTTGATATCAGGTGTAAGGCGTACTTTCACAATCATAGAGGACCATTCTTTGAAATAAGTAGTTTAAGAAGTTATAGAAATGGCATTCAAGAATATAAATCATAACATCATAACTTAAGCAAAATATAATAGGAGTGTTGCAAACTAAAAGGGGGCATACCCCATCAAATAGTTACATAATCTCCAAGGTTTGTCCTTCAAAATAAAATTTCATGGGAGATTTCTATGGAAGTCTAAGTTTATCCTATGCCAAGACTTCTTCCAAAAGCTCCTAAGTCAAAAGTCGATACCTGAATAAAATATCCCTAGTGTTTTAACCACAAAAAAGGAAACTACAATAGATATGTAAGGGGGTATAAGCTTTACATGCTTAGTGAGAAGTATTTTCATAACAAAGTACTTGTACAACAAGATCAAACAAGTTAATTTATACAAACATATGAAATACATCAAACACATGGGCAAACAATACATATAACTAATCGGGATATCATATGTTGAATGGATTTATATCCTCCATTCGGGGTTAGGTGTTTCGGGCCCATACGATGATAGTTCATAAATATATTTTTGTAGATCTTTCAAGCTACTACTCGTCTTTAAATTATAATTCTTACGGGCTCCTATGCGCCAAATGCAGATTTACAGGTCCCTGCATACCTCACTACTATACTCTTATCCCACCAAGTGTATAGTAGTGAATGTAATGAGACTTACTTTGTGTCTTGCATGAATTCATTTAATTAGGTACTTATAGCATGATAGTAGATATCTCAGATGTCATCATAGAATTGACAGACACTTCAATATGGTACTAAAACAACCATTTAATTATAGACAATTCAAGCCACAATATACTTAATATAATTTCGACCAACATTGTAAAGCACAGGCATTTTTCATTTTTATCTTTTCCTATTTTTAGTGCTACTAAAAATAAAGTAAAAACATAAGTATGAAATTAAATAAATAAACTCACTTAGCCATATTTTGAGCAATCCACTGGTCGTAATAATCCTCGAGATAGGGAACTTCTCCTTCTTGATCACCTAAATAAAAGAAATACACGAAATGAGTATTTCGTGGAAATTCTACTTAAATTTTCTAATTATGTTCCATTGTTTGCGTCAAAAATCGGATTATGAGAAATTCCAACTTAAAATGGTCATAACTTACTCATTTTAATTGGAATTATACATATTAGTAGTCGTTTTCTACCTACTCAGAAAGATTTATCTATTTCTAAGATTATTTTCAACGTTTAAAGCCATTTGGTAAAAAAATTATATGAAAATTCCAGCTGTTAAATTATAATTTTCCAAATTTTACCCCATCTAAAAAGTCTACAATAAACACGTAGATATTTATATAGTTAAAAATCCTTTCTTATATATAGAAACTCATATTATATGCATGCTTCTAGTGATTTTTCCCCAATAATGAATTTTCATAAAACGATTTACTTTAGAGGTTTAAAAAAATGAAGTTTACAAAGTCTCTCTTTAAGTTGTTGGAAGGAAAATTAAAATTTTGAGTTTGTTACAAATGAGAGCCTATTCATTCAAAACTATTATTTTTATATTTTCTTGACTTTATAAAGAAAAATTTACTTCGTAAAACTTGGCTCCTTAAGTTGTCTACTAATTTTATTTCCTAAGTAGATTTTTAACTAGTGAGTTGATTTTCGAGTTGACTTGAAAAAATTGTTTTGCTCTTGGTGTTTATCAAAATGTTGGCATAAGCCATCTAAATAAATTTTTAAGAAAAATTTGCATAACAAAAATTATCATCATTAAAATTTATAATAATTTTACTTTAACAATTTGGAACCAATGTTGTTGAATCATTATCCTATGTTTTAGTAAAATTTCTCCTAAGTGTTAAAAATCACCTTTCTTGAGAATAACTCATATTGTTGTTTTGGAATTTGTATTAAGATGACAACATCATCTTATCATCATGCATGAATACGAACTTTGTAACTATGAAAATGACTCATGTAGAAAGATAGGAGAAATACATAATCAAATTAGCATATATATAAGAACAAAAATGTGGAAGTCTTAGCTCGGTATCAAGATTTTCCGGAACTTAGAGATGGATAGGTTCCATAAAAAGAAAGAATAGCATAAGGAAAGCTTAAAGAAAGAAAAGAAAGAAAATTGTGGAAGTCTTAGAATTTATTTAAGTCTTCCTAAGACTTAGAATTGGATAAGTCCTGTAAAGAAAAATGAGAAAATAGAAAAAAATAAAAAACAAAATACAAGAGTGTTAGATTCATGTCAAGGCTCCTCGTTGATTCAATGAGGACAAGTCTAAGACTAAAAGTGACTAGTCTTATTTATTTAGCATGAAATAAATAGATAAGCATGAAAATAAAAACATGACAAAATGTTAGATTAGAGAGCTTTAGGCTCTAAGAAATATAGATACATATTTATACATAATAATGTATAGAAGTTATGTTAGGAACATAATTATAACAAGAATCATAATGAACATGGTGTTGAACAAGACATGAACAAGTTATTGTTTCCATGATTTCCTCCCTAGCATAAGGCTCATGGGGTTTTGGAAATTAAAACACACAAAGTGTTCATGTTATGTTAACATGAAAGAAAAGAAAGGATTTAAATATTTACCTAAGGTATATGAGGATGGATGATGGTGGTTGATAGATGGTTGAAAGAAAAATTTGTGAAAATTGCTTGGTAGAGGGGAGAGGGGCTCACGGTTGGGGAAAAGAAAAGAAAGAGAGTTTGAGTTTTGCTTTTGGTAGAGTTTTATTATGTGTAGAAGAAGTGTTGTAAAGAATGAAGAAGGGATGGGGTATTTATAGAGTTTTGGAGTAAAAATTATAGTGAATTAAATTGAATGAAATTGAAATAAAATTAGGAAGGGAGAGAGATGAGGTGTGCTGGCTAGGGGTGGGCTAAAAAACCGACTAAACCAGATCGAACCCAATCGAATTTTCAGTTATTTTTTAAACTGTTCAATTCATGGTTTTGTTCGATAGTGGAAATTTGGTTTGCAATTCGGTTCGAAGTCATGAGTCGAACTGCATCGTTTCACCATAAAAAAAAATCTTCTTAATGTTATTTTTATTTTTATAGTTAATTGCAATTTGGGATTGTCACTCTCCAAAGGGCCCTAAACGCGAAAGTCTGCCACACTCGATACTTAAACTCAAGTATGACATTCTTAGTCATCCCGTGAGTTTAGACACTGAGTGTAAGGCTTACGTTGACCATGTAGGGGACCTTGCTTTGAATCGAAATAGCTTAAGAAGACGTACATAACAATAAGAATATAAATATAACAGATATGACAAGATTGATCTATTACAAAGATCTAAGGGGCACCCCCATAAAAAATATTAAGAGTCTTTAAGGTCCACAAAAGTCTCTTGCAACAACATATATATATATATAATTAAGGAGATTTAACTAGAAGTCCATGCCTAACATCTAGGTCCTAACTTCTTCAAAAAGCTCATTAAATTCCAAAAGTTGTACTTGAGAGAAATGTCCCCTTAGGGATAGCCATAGATCATTGTACTGCAACGGGAAACTATAACGTATAAGCTTAAGCTTGTGAGCTTAGTGACTTTCACTTCCAAATTAAATACTCCATCAAACAATAAGGTAAGCAAGTTATATCAAACAATCATATGAAATGCACAAGCACGTGAGCATAAATATAAGACTTTCCGGGAGTCCTATGTTGAATGGATTTACGCCTTCCATTCAAGGATAAGTGGTTCAAGCTCATACGACCATAGATTTCGATTTTTCTAATTTATATGGTGGTTGTTTCAGGTGCCCACCCACTCATTGATTATGTAGTTGATTCAAGTGCTACTCTACTTCCATTTTATTTTAGGTGACCCGCGCCAATATTTGAGTTTTCAAGCCCACCCGTTGCCTAGCTGTTATGCCTTTTTCCCACAAAGATATAATAACAAATGTAATGTGACTCAACATATGTTATGCATAGACAATTTAGTTACATGGTAATGGCATGTTATTTAAGTGAATTATAGGTGATCATAGAGATTATAGACACTTCAATTCTATACTAAATCATACACATATATATAACAATTCCCATTTCAATATTCTTATCATCAATTCAACCAGGCAGAATTCACATGCATCATCCAATTTTATCTTGTCCTAATTCTAATGCCACTATCATTACAAGCACAATCATAAGCATGTAATTTAAAGAGAGTGAACTCACTTTGCCATGCTGCGAAATTCCTTTAATCGTAATAATCATTGGAAAGGTCTAGTCTGTCTCTCAAGTCTCCTAACAAAAGAAATACCTCCAATGAGTATTTCTATGAAGTTTAAATGGAACTTATAAATTCTACTCTAACAATTTCGTCAAAGTTACCTAAGAAGGATTTCCAACTTAAAACGGCCATAACTTGGTCATTTTAATTTGGAATTTTGCATATTATATACCGATTTCTACCTATTCGATGAGAGCTATCTATTTCCAAGGTTATTTTCATCAAAAAAGGTCATATAGTTCATGAAAGTAGGGTATATAATGTTATACGAGATTCCTACCCACGAATCAAATTCTAATTTCAATCCATGCATCATTCACAAGCTTTGATAGATACTTAGCTGTCATTATATCTTGAAAGACTCTTTTATTTACATATATAACTCAATATCATGCATGATTCATTGGTTTTTGTCAATCTATTTTCTTATGTACTTAGACAATGCTTTATGAGATTTGAAAGATACTATTTTCTTAAGCTTTGTTTCTACCAAGTATATTATATGTATATGCAATATCTACAAGTTTTTCATGAATGTCATGAGATGAGCTATCTATATGTATATCCTTAATGATATTTGATAACAAGAATTCTTTCAAAAACTTTTGCTTTGAAAAACCTTTGAAATTACTTGACTTAAGAAAACTAGTTTTATTTCTTGCAAAATCACACTTGTTTTTATTAAAATACAACCTTAATGACCTATATGCTAAAACCTTCATTATTTTAATAAAATTCTTCATTTTGGAGTTGGAAAATAGATGTTTAAATAGGGGTTTTGTCACGCCCCGTAGGGTATCCTAAACGTAACAGTCCGCCACATACTAAGTAAGACTTTCGAGTTCCCTACCCGGGGCCTTCGAAGGTCTTAAATAGATGTAAAGCGTTCCTTTACGACAATAGAATACTTCAACAAATGGAGTTAAACAATTTAATGAGGCATGCATTAGCAGTAGATAATAAATCAAAACGCATAATGTTAAAGTTTACAAAATCTAAGGGGCATTCCCCCGCAAAAGAATAACAGTTTATTACAGTCATCCAGAGTCCTTAGTTTCCAATGGAAGTCTATACAAAAAGGAATGAATTAAACTTCTACGGGAAACTCCTATCTCCGGTACCTGCGCTGTAGCCTGTCTTGGCCTAAGCCATATAAAGTCGTGCTGCAAAAGATAGAAACTATAGGGGCGTAAGCTAACTAGCTTAGTGAGCAATACTTCCATAACGCAAATAAACATACTTCCGTCAGACAAGTAATTATTCAGGCAAGTGTATGCATCAAACAAATGAATTTAGCAAACATATGACCAACCGGAAATCATATGTGGATGGACTTGCGCCCTCCATCCCGGGTTAGCAGATTAACGAATCCTGCGGTACGACGCCGTTTAAGCTCACGGTCAACTAATAATAATTCGTTTTATGGATCACGATTAACCAACAAGTCGTTTTATGGATCACGATTAACCAACAAGTCGTTTTATGGATCACGATTAACCAACAAGTCGTTTTATGGATCACGATTAACCAACAATGCGAATGCTCCAACCCCATCGTGACATGAATGGATTCAGTTTATAGTCGGAGTCGAATAGTCATTAATTCAATTCTTTTAAGTGACCAACAAATATTCGCAGACATTCATCATAAGATACTAGTAAAGCAGTCAATATCTTAACACCCGGTTTCGATATACCTTAACTCCATTTCACATCTCAACAGTCAACATCATAAATAATTCCCATATACCCCATCATGCTTATACAATTTCTTTTATCTTTGCCTACATCACTAATGCCGCTACATTACAATCACAAACATTAATTGAGAGTGGAAGTAAACTCACTCGGCCATGGGACACCAAACTTCTTAATAATAATAATCAGGAGGTAGTGTGTCGTCCTGCTCGGAATCACCTACCAAACAAGAATAATCCTAATGAGATTCTCACCATGTAATTAAATCAAACTATATATCTAGACTAGTTGAATTCGGATTTCTCGCTATTTTTGGAAGTTCCGACTTAAAATGGCTATAACTTGGTCATTTTAACTAGGAATTTCGCAAACTTTATATCGATCTTCATCTACTTCGAAAGATCTATCTATTTCAAGTATTAAATCCAAGTTTTGAAAATAATAGGGTCACGGAACAGTGGGATCAGTTCTGTTCCGCAATTGATCCAATTTTGAAAATGTGCTTTGCTTTTGATAAGAGATGTTCCTAGTTGGTGATTCATGCATGAATGATTTAGGAATGAATTACTAATGTGTATGCCATGTAATGAACTCAATATGTGCATGGTCATGATGATTTTTGTAGTAATAAACTCTTAGGAACTCCTAAGTGTTGGGGAAAGTCTCATAAAGACTAATTCTAAGAAGCTATTTTCCTACATTATACTCCTTAGGGTTTCTTTGGTTTTTAATCTTGTAATCCACTTATTCTTTAACTAAAAATAGGTTCTCAAAGTCTATAATAGTCATGGCCTCCATTCATGCATAGAAACTCACATTTTTCATTTGGTAAACATGTTTTTAAATAAGCTATTTGTGAAAATCCGAATTTTCCAAATTTTCTTTTCTTACATTTTCTTAAGGGAAATCTTGTCTAATGCATTAAAAATCGGAGCTTCAATGTATACATTATCTAAGGACTTCATTTAGCTTATAAAACATCCATTTTAGACTTAAATACTAAGTGTTCATTTAGGCATTACACAAAGTTACGAATTTGACTACACATTTAAAGTCAACATTCTTCATTCTAACTTCACCTCTTGTTTTCTTGTTTTTGTTATGCCTAAACTCATCTAAACTCATGAAAATAATTCTTTCAACATGTCTATTACACATACCCTTCATTTTTCTTATGAAATATAAGTTTAAAGTTGATTTTGGGGGTCTTTAAGGTAGGGTTTCCATTTCATCCGAATTTTCAACTTTTCATATCTAGCAAAGCCCTTCCTTTTTCAATGTTCTTGCCTTCTATATGTGAAGATATACTATCTAACATCTCTATACATGAACAAGACTTCATTCTTATGATCATCCAAGCATGTAAAGCAAAATGAACCTATGATCATGCATGTGCATAAAGTGGTGAATGTCTAAACCTTAGATCTACTACATATGATGTATATAACATGGATCTCATGGCATGAACAACAATAAAATACAAGATCACTACTTTATATGCATGAACATTATGAAATCTTAACAAAACACATCTAAACACTAGATCCATGTCTTGTGATGGCTTGACATTCTTGTTCATGCATTTCCATGTCCCTAGCATGAGCATCATGGGGTTTTAATGAGGAAATACATAAGATATGGTCTTGCCATGATAAGAACTAGGAAAAACAAGGCTTGAATCAACATACCAAAGGAGTCTTGAAGTGAAAAAGAGAAGGAACAAAGTTGGAAAATGAGAGGGAATGGGGAAGGGGAGTGCTCGGCAATGAGGAGGGAGAGAAGAGAGGTTTTGATCTCTTTTTCCAATTTTGAAAAGAGAAGAAATGAAGAGAGAGAGAGAAAGATAAGTATATATATCAAATGATTTAGGGTTTAGTTAATAAAATGAAGTAAAAATACTTCATTTGAGGGGGAAAATGAGAGGGAGGGGCGCCGGCCTCCATGGTGTGTGTGTGTGTGTGTGAGTTTTTAAAAAAAGAATTTGTAATTTAGTAAATGAAAATGAAATAAATGTAATAAATGTAATAATTATTTAAAAGACAAAATTTCTTGGAAAAGAAAATTGAAATGAGTAGTTGTAAGGATGTAAGAATAGGGTATGGGTAGTGTGTAGTGTAGGTTGTACTTGTGAATAGTAGACAAGACATCTACTTTACCGGTTGTTCCGAAAACACGGGAAAAGCTATAACTGTAATTTTTATAGCTCGGAAAATTATG
Organism: Combretum micranthum; assembly: GCA_024138025.1. NCBI lineage: Eukaryota > Viridiplantae > Streptophyta > Magnoliopsida > Myrtales > Combretaceae > Combretum > Combretum micranthum. The sequence goes on along the minus strand of JAMXBD010000920.1, from coordinate 94,736 downwards.
AAATTGATATTTTTGGAATCCTTATAAAATTACGGTTCTAATGAATATTCCGGAATATTTTTCTGAATCCGTGGCCCGGGGCACGCTTTTCCGTAATTGGGCTCGGGAAGGCCCGGAATTGAAAAATTCCCGAATTTAAAACTTTCAAAGGTTTGAAATGTACTTTGGAGCAATAATTCAAATTCATTTACTCCATAATATTTATTTTACTATGAAACCGAAGGAAAGCCGGATTTAGGGTTCCTAAGCTCCATTCACTAAATTCAATCTGATCGGATTAGGGTTTCGTTTCCAACTCCTAGGGTTTTCTAGCTACTGAGAATTTCCGGGGTTTACAGGTTTTACCTAGATACGAATTTTACAAAATTTTACGGAATGAAAACATTGTTTGATCTATATTTTGAAACCTTTCCTTGTTTTAGGATTATACCTTGATAAAATCCACTTAGTCTTGTAAAAATTAAGCCTTTATTACATCTATTCTCTAAGGCTTCTATTTTTCTATTAAAATCCTTATTTTGGCATTTAGAAATAGGTGTTTAAATGAGGGTCATTTCTAGATCCAAATTTTGAAATTTATGTTTGAGATTATTTCTTGTGTAAAACTCATTCAATCTTTCAAAAATTAAATCTCAATCAAACCTACTCCTTAAGGCTTCCATTTATTTAATAAAACTATTGTTTTAGGGTTAGAAAATAGGTGTTCACATATCAACCTTTCCCTATTACGAATTTTAAGTTTGTTGTTGGGGTTGAAACATAATGCTAACATAACTTTTGTAAACTTTTCTTATTTTGAAACTATCTATTAGTAGATATAAGCTTTACTCATCAAAACCATTCCTTTATGATACCTATTCCCTAAGCCCTTCATATTTAATGTAAAATACTCATTTTGAAGTTGAAAAATAGCTTTTCTAAATAGGGTTCTTTTTTCCATCCAAATTTCCAAAAATCATTTTTGTTGAAACAAAGATAGATCTTGGACTTTCTAACATTTTCTCACTATTATTATGCTACTACAAGTATTTTATGTACATAGGACAAAAATCTATAGCATTTATGTGTTCAAAACAACTAGATCTAGTTTATCATACAAGTCATGAATTCAAATGCAACATCAACATTATGTAGATGTGGTTAATAAATGAATATATGCACATAATATCAAAAATAACAAAAAACAATAATATAGCAAAATAATAGTGGAGCAACTTAAATATCAAGATTCACAACAATGTGATGATAGAATATCATGCTTTAGTGTTTCCACATCCCTAGCATAAACCTCATGGGGATTTTTGTGAAACCACACATGTTTGATTCCTGCCATTACATGTTCTATTGTGGTAGGATCAAGAGCTACTACTTATGAAGTGTTTGGAATAAGAAATTTGAAAGAAAAAAAAAGTTGTGTGTGTGTGTGTGTGTGAAAGCTCACAAGAAGGAGAGGAGAGGGAGGGAGGGAAAACCTTTTTCCAAAGTTTAATTTTTGTAAAGAAAGAGAGAAAGTAAAAAGTGAAAGACAAAAATGAGTATTCATAGAAAATGGATTAGGGTTTGTTTTGAGTAAATAAAGGAGAGAATTTACACAAAATGAGAGAGAGAGAGGACAAGGGGGACATTGGTTATAGGCATGAGAGAGAGAGAGATGTGTGATATTTTATGTAATAATATTCAAAATTTAAAAGTAACTTAAGTAATAAAAGGTATTGGAAAAATAAATTTATAAGGACATGATGTAAGTTTGTAAGAATAGGTTGTAAGGATGTAAGAATAGGGTATGGGTGGTTGTATTTGTGAATAGTATGATTACAAATAAAAAAGTAGATTAGACAATTAAATTATTGGTAGTAATGAAAATACGATAAAAAGGCTATAAATGAAATTTTTATAAACCAAAAAATTATATAACCAATATATTTGAAAATCTTATGAAATTACGAGTCTAACGGTACTAATAACATATTTTTTATATTTAGAGCCTCGGGACACGCTTTTCAAAGTCTGTATCCGATCGGATTCGAAATAGGCCAAAATTTTACCAATATGATATAGTTAAGCATCCTAATATTATTACGAACCAATCCCCACTCTCCTCTCATATTTCGACTTCGCGGTTAAGGACACGAGATTGCCAGATCTAAACTGCTAGGGTTTCCTAAGGATTTGTTGATCTAAGGTTTCCAGTTGAGTTTTTGGCTTGGGGTTTAAGCTTGAAATTATCCTAAAAATTAGGGATTTACAGGGGTAAAATTTTTAATTTTTTATATTTATTATTAGTACTTTTGGAGTTTCAATGGTTAAAAAATAGTTGTAGTTTAATGGGTATTAGAAAATAGAAGCATTATATTGGTTATCTGTAAACCCCAAAGTTTGACGATCGATTAAGCTCAAACCCTAATTAGAAAGTCAATTGGAAATCTTAAAGTCAGCAAAACCCTAGTCAGACGCAACCGTTTAAGTCTGGCAATCTCGTGTTCATAACCCTAATTGAGTAAGTGAGAGATTCATATGTAGAATAGTTCGTGATAACATGAGAAAGCTTAAAAATATTAGATTAGTTAAACTGCGATTCGTTTTGAGCCCAATCGGATACAGTTTTTGAAAAGCGTGTCTTGGGGCTTGGAATAGTAAAAATATTCTGGATATACCGTTAGACTCATAAAGATATAAGGTTTTCAAAAATATTAGTTTTATAATTTTTTGGTAACTAAAAATATCAAATATCGTAATTATACACGTATTTTCTTACTACCGGTACTTTATTTGTCATATCTACTTTACATTACACTATTCATTACTATTCTACACTATTTATCTATCTCTATTTTTTCCTACAACCATACACCTGTTTTCTTACAATTTTCATTTCCAATATAACTTCACATCTCTCATATCTTACTTTTCATTAACAAAAATATAAAAAAATAAATTTTCTCTCTCTCTTCCTCATCAAATTGTGCCGGCCCTCCCCTTTTCACACTCAATTTGTTTTATTTTTTATTTATTTAATTAACACAAATTATTCTCTACTTTTTTCTATAAATACTACCTCTTCCTTCCATTTCTTTCATACTTTTCATATACTACAATTACTCTCTCAAAATCTCTCCAAAAGCTCTCTCAAATTTTCTCTAGTTTCTCCTTCTTCTATAGGTAATAGTCTAAGCTTTCTATGTGTTCATTTGCTTAGTATGAACATAATGTGTGTTTTCTAAAACCATAGAGGTTAGAAAAACAACTATGTTCATACTTTGTTCTTGTTCATGAATCTATATTTCTTTATGTGTTCTTATGTATACCTAACTAAATATTTTATGTAATTATATATATTTTTTAGAGCATATAAGCTCACTTGTTATTGCAATTTATTTACTTTCCTTGCAATTTATTTACTTATCTTGTAATTTATTTACTTTTAAGTTGTTTTAAGACTAGTCTTTTTAGTCTTAGACTTATCCTCATCAAGTCAAGACAATTTTCTTTTTCTTTTGGGACTGGTCTATTCTTAGTCTCGAGAAGCATTGAAGAAGCTAAGGCTCCCAATACTTGACAATTATTATTATGCTTATTTATTTCTTATATTCTTTACTATCTTATCTTGTGATATTTTTAGCTTTTATAAACTACATCACCATATTCATGCATGGCTAATAAGTTGTTGTCAAAATAATAATGAATCTTTTTGATGAAAGAATAAAATTTTATCAACTTTTTTCCAAAGACTTAGAAAAATATTTTCAAATAAATCACTTTTAAAAGTTTATGTAAACTCATCATGAAATTTCAAATTATTAATAAAAGAAGTTTCTTCAAAGTTTAAAGATTTTTCCTTTCCAAATAACAAAAGAAGTCTTGATAAATAGATAATAACTTGGTACTATTTTTATCAACTTTCTAAATCAAGAGATAAATAAGTTTTCAAGAAAATCAACTTACAAGAAAAATGAAAATAAATTTTTAAAGAATAAACCCATCAAGTACTACTAAAGAAAACTTTTAGAAACTCTATTTTTTAATTCCTAGAAATAAATTTTGTAGATAACCTCAAAAGACCAAACTTTATTTTCAACTCACTTTTGATAAACTAAAGAATGAAAATATAGTATATTAGATTTTGTTCATCTAAAAATTTATAAGTTATTTCACCCACATAAAGTAAGGTCTAACAAATTCAAATTTTCCAAAATACTAGAAAAGATTGTTTTAAGAAGATAAATTAAATAAGACAACACCTATAGCTTCATGCATAAATTATGAGTCTATTTATATACATAAGGAGTTCTTTTCAAAAAATATACATTTGAGTTTTACTTAAACAAGCCTTAGTAAAGGAAGGATTAGAAAATATTGTTTTTTCAAGAAAGGAATTTTCATATTAGATATGTACCCTTCTAATTCAAGAACCAAATGATCTTTAATAGTAAAAGTAACCTTATAAATGGATAGATCTTTTCGAGTAGGTAGAAAACGACATATATATGTGAAATTCCAAGTTAAAATGGGCAAGTTATGGCGGTTTTAAATTGGAAATTCCTTCAATCCGATTTTACCACAATTTCAAGTTAGATTTAGAATCTTCAAAATAGAAATTCTATGAAAGACTCATTTTAGGTGTTTCATCTTGTTTAGGTAAAGAAGGAATCGATATTGCCTTCCCGAAAGATTATTTCGACTATGAGCGATCGTCATGGAGTGAGTTAATCCCTTACTAATTACGTTTCCTTGCTTGTGCTTGTAAGTAGTAGCACTAGAGAGTAGGAAAAAAGATAAATGAATAAATTTTGTGTGATTTGGATTCATGATTGAACGATGTGGTTGTTGAATAAAAGTAAGTATATCGAAAGAGGAATTGATGAATAACTTATGTTTTCTTGCAATGGTATGATGAATATTGTTTTGGTTACCTTTAAATTGAACTCGTCAATAATTGAATAAACCAATATTAAAAATGATTCATGCATAACATGTGAGTCACATTTATTTTTGCTACTATTCTTTATGTGGGGAAACGAGGAGTTATAGTAGTAGCTAGTAGGAGCCGAAAAATCTACATGGGCTAGTAGGAGCCGGAAAGTCTACAAGGCAAGTAAGAGTTGGTAAGTTTGCAACTATTGATGGTCGTATGGGCCGGTAACCACCCAACCCCCGATATGGAGAGCGTAAAATCCATGTTACACATGGTTTCCGGTTAATCGTGTGTATTTTGTTGCTCATGTGATTGATGCATTCCCATATGATTGTCTAAAATACTCATATGTTTTATGGAAATATTTTGAAAAAGGGAGTTATCTCACTAAGCTAGTTTTGCTTATACCCCTATAGCTTTTTGTTACAGTTTGATTATTTGTGGTTGGCACCAAGGAGCCCCTTTTGTCAGGTATGAGCCAAAGCTATTAAGAGTTTTTAGAAGAAGTTTATATTTTTAGTTTTGGATGTAGACTTCTAAGAGAAATCTCTATAGTAGACTTATGTTATATTCATGTATGTTTTGAAGATGACTTAGTTTGAGCAAGGCTTTTAGAACAGGGGAATTCCCCTAAGAAGTTTTAAGAAACTTTTATCTTAATGATTATTACATGTTTACCTTTATAAGTTCTTGCATGATTTTATTATCTGCTTAAACATAATACCTCTTTGAGTCTCCTACTATCTTGGAAGCATGCCTTGCAGGTGATATCAAAGCTCTTATATAACTGAGGTTGTCATTCATTAGCTTCAATATTATGCACGGCAGACTGCCACGTTTAGGGTATCGTCTGGAGTGTGACATTATCTCTTTCATCGGTGAAGGAAATCCAATCTTACTCATTCCCTTATATACATACACACATATATTTGTAATGGCACTTGACTAGTTTTGAGTCTTAAAAAAAAAGACTACATCAGCAATTTATTCTTGTGTTTAGTTATTCTTATTTTAACAATGTATACTAATGATGTAAAAAAATTTAGTTCACTATAGTTGAATGTTGATTTTCATAAATTGACAAATGTATTGTTAATGATTTTGATAAATCGAGAAATCAATAAATCAACTTGTCAATTTGTTGTTGAGGCTTGAAATGTAAGAAAATAATTTATAATTTTTTAAATTGGAATGAAAAAAATATATCCTTCAATATATGGTTTGAACCATATACTGAACCGTATATCAGTTTTTTTTTTGTTCGAAAAATTAGCAAAACGAACCGTATGGATAGGTTCAATTTTCTAAAAATAATCGAATCGTAATTTTAGGTTCAGTTTGGTTCAAAGGATGACCCGGACAAACCGTATCGTGCCCACCCCTAGTGTCCACCATAGAGGGGAGAGAGGGAGAAAATTAATTAAATTTATATTTTGTAATGAAAAGTAAATAATGTGTAAGATAAGTTATGTATAAAGTTTTATGAAAAAAAAATGTAAGAGATAGGTGTGTAAGAGTATAAAAATAGATAGTAAGAAAAAGTAGAGATAGAGGAATAATAATGAGTAGCAGTAAATAGTAACTTGAATAATAAACAAGATAAATAAATTACTGGTAGTAAGAAAAATACACGTAAACGGGCGATATCTGATTTTTTTTTAGATGTTGAAAATTTTGTAACTAATATTTTATGAATCCTCATCTTATTATGAGTCTATATATGTTATCGAAATATTTTCACCGTTTCACTTGCTAAGACCCTATTTTTGAAAACTGATCCCATTCGAATCTGAAGCAAACAAATTTGATCTTTTTAGGTAATATCACGTTATTTCGACCTATAATCTAAGATCATCTCATTTATATTGTTTTAGGGTTTCAAGCATAGGATTGATCTAAATTGATCATTTAGGGTTTTGGTTGACTTTTGGTTCTAGGGTTTATACATAAAACATATCATTAAATCTAAGGGTTTACAATATGATTGAAAGATCTTAGGTCATGTGAATCTACCTTATCGTTTGGACCCTACCCTTAGGATCTAAATGATATTTGCAATTTCACAACCAATTCTTCTAATCATGCTTGCATCTAATTGCCATGCCCTAATGCTCGAACACTAGTTGCAATGCAATAAGGTCCTATAAAAACAAAGGAACATAAATATAAATGCATCATATGTTGCACATTTAAGCCTATCCTATCACAAGTATACTTTACTTATTAAGTGTAACTTAACTACATCATTTGAGTAATGTGCAATGTATTTCTTCATCAAAATTTGACTTGAACCCTCTAATTCAATAATGCCCCAAAACAAACCAACAGAAACAAAGAATTTCGGTAAAAATGGCTAGGGGATGCCATGAAGTAATTCATGCTCTCCTCTTCAAACCCGAAGAATGATGCCCTCAAACCAAAACCCAATCACTTAAAATATATACAAAACTAAGTCCTACAAACAAGAGGAACCTCATCTTCAAGCTTAGGAAAACAAATATGGTATTTAAAGGGTGCTTTATAGTAAAAAATGCTTCATTATGGCATCTATCCTGCTTTTTTTTTTTTTTTTTTAATTTGAATGAACTAGTCAATAAGGTTGGAGCTTGTATGATTCATGAAAGGCACTTTACAAATATCAAACATTTCCAAGCCATCCTCGTTGCCATTCTCATAACAACCACTATAAAGAGATTTGGTAAGAGAGTATACATCAATCTCCTAACCAATTGTCTACTTAGACACGCTAGTCATGCCTCCATCACTACCTTCTCATCACCCGATGCCTTTGCTGCTGTTGTTTTGGGGGCTATTGTAAGTCTTCATTTTCTTAGCAACCTGAATTCGGTTTCGAAAATTGGAGCTGGGAGTTGAAACCTTAAAAGAATACCCCTGGACCAGTTGGACTTAGAAACTCTATGTCCGACAATCCCAAGAACGAAATCCCAGAACAATAGAAAATGAGTTAACTCTAGAATATAGCCCTAAATAATTTATCAAAACATAAAAGATCAGATTTCAAAACAATTCATTCGTTTCGAACCCGATCGAGATCTGTTCTCGAAAACCGATCCCTAGGACTAAAAAAAAAAAAAATAATATATAAAACTTGTTATAACTGAAATTTAATAAGGAATTCAATATATATTTATAATAATTTTTCGTTTATAAAAATTACAGTTTTAGCCTTTTATCGTATTTTCATTATTACCAGTAATTTAATTGTCCAATCAACTTTTTCATTCTTTCACACTATTCACCAAGTACAACTACCCATACCCTATTCTTACATCCTTACAACCTATTTGTTACAATTCACATCATTTTCCTTACATTTTCTTTCCAATACAACTTTTACTACTTAAATTACTTATTAAATTTGAATTTTATTACACAAATTAAATCAACACAACTCTTTCTCTCTCTTCTTCTAAGTCCGACGCCCCCATCCCTTGTACATGCCACATTTTGTTTCATTTTTCTTTCATTTAATTATTCATACAAAACCCTAATTTCTTTTCCTATATAATATCTCTTTCACCTTTCACTTTTTCACTTTTTCTCATTTCTCACAAATAAAACTTTTGAAAAGTTTTTCTCTCCTCTCTCTCTCCTTTTCCGTGAGCTTCCTCTCCCCCACACACACAACACACACACACACAAATTTTTTTTCTTCAAGTTTTCTTACTCCAAACACTAAAATAATAGATCTTGACCTTACCACAATAAAAACATGTAATGGCAATATCATACATGTGTGGTTCTACCAAAAATCCCCATGAGCTTTATGCTAGGGATGTGGAAACACTAAAGTATGAAATTCTTGCCATCACAATGTGTAGATCTTATTACTTAAGTTGATTTACTAGTATTTTGCTATATTATTGTTATATATTGTTCTTATGGAAATTTTGTGCATATATTTTTATTATTACTCTCATTTACATATTGTTTATGTTACATTTGCATCCATAACATGGTAGTATAGTAGATCTACTTGTTAGAGTATATAAATGCCATAGTTACTTGTCTTACATACATAAAAGATTTGCAATATGATAGTCTTAGTAAAAATTCGGATCTTGAGAAATAAACATTTAGAAAACTTATTTTTCAACTCCAAAATGAGGATCCTATATGTAAAATGAAGGGCTTAGGTCATAGGTATCATAAATGATGATTTTTATAAGTTGATCTTAGTTTTTACTAAGAGAAAATTTCAAAACAAGAAAAAGGTTACAAAAGACAAGTTGGAACTTATTTCAACCCAAACAAAAATTTAAAATTCGTAACTAGAGTGAAATGCTAAGTAAACACCTATTTTCAAATCCTAAAACAAGAGTTTTATTAAAGAAATGGAAGTCTTAGGGAGTAGGTTTGATTAGGACTTGATTTTAGAAGGATTAATTGAGTTTTACACAAGAAATAATCTCAAAAACAAGTTCCCAAAATTCGGATCTAAAAATGGTCCCCATTTAAACACCTATTTCCAAATGTCAAAATGAAGATTTTGTTAGAAAAATAGAAGCCTTAGGGAATAGATGTAATAAAGACTTGATTTTGATAGGAGTAAATGTGTTTTATCAAAGTATAGACCTAAAACAAAGGAAAGGTTTCCAAACTTGGATCAAACAATATTTCCATTTCCTAAAATTGTGTAAAATTTGTCACTAGGCAAAACCCACATTTAAACATCTATTTTCCAACCTTTAAATGAAGAATTTTATTAAGATAATGAAGGTATTAAGTAGATAGTTCATCAAGGCTTTATCTTAGTAAAAATATGGATGATTTTCAAAGAGATAAAGCTAGTTTTCCCAACCAAGTGTTCTTGAAATTGTTGCAAAGTAAAAGTTTTTCAAAAATTCTTTTTTAATAAAAAATAATTAAGGATTGACATGTAGATAGCTCATATCATGGCATTCATGATAATAACTTGTAGATATTACATGCACATATAATATACTTGGTAGGAATAATGCAATTTTCACAAAACAATTTCGGAAATGCAAGTTTTGACTACTGATCAGATCTGATCCAAGCATTCCGAGAACTAAACTTTTTCAAAACTTAAGAATAATATCATAAATAGATAGATCTTTCGAAGTAGATAGAAATCAATAGTTTTTTGTGAAATTCCGAGTTAAAATGATCAAATTATGGCCGTTTTAAGTTGGAATTTCCATCTACCACGAAAATTACGAACTTAAGAGTTTTTATTTAATAAGTTGGAATTAGTTATAGTATGAAATACTCATTTAGGTATTTCTTTCATTTAGGTGCTTTTGAATCGGGGGAATTCTTGTTTCCGGATTGCTACCATTAAAGACCGGTGTCCATGGCTGAGTGAGTTCACTATCTTTAAATTACATGCTCTTGATTGTGCTTGTAATGATAGTGGCATTGGAATTAGGACAATATAAAATTGGAATGTGCATGTGAACTCTATTTGGTTGAATTGATGATAAGAATATCGAAATGGGAAGTGCTATGAATATTTGTATGATGTAGTATAGAATTGAAGTGTCTGAAATTCTATGATCACCTATAATTCGCTTAAATGATATGCCAAAATCTTATAACTAAATTGTCCATGCATATCATATGTGGAGTCACATTATATTTGTTATTATACCTTTGTGGAAGAAGGCATAATAGCTAAGCAACGAGTGGGCCTGAAAACTCGAATGTTGGCATGAATGGCCTGAATTAAAATGGAAGTGGTGTAGGCACTTAAATCAACTACAAAATTAGTGAGTGGGTAGACACCTGAATCAACCACTATATAAATAAGAAAAATTGAAATCTATGGTCGTATGGGCCTGAAACACCTAACCTCGAATGGAGAGCATAAATCCATTCAACAGAGGGCTCCCGGAAAGTCTTATGTATTGTATGCTTCACATGCTTGTGCATTTCATATGATTGTTAATATAACTTGCTTGCCCTATTGTTTGATGAAGTGTTTAATTTTGGAAGTGAAACTCACTAAGCTAGCGTAGATCATACCTCCATAGCTTTTTTTTAATGCTGTTCTCGTACATATGATTGCGTCTCCAGACCTGGCTAAATCAGGTAATGCGTTAGGAGTTTTCCTTAGAAGTTTATGATTAGCCTTATATAGTCTTTCATAGTAAACCTTAAACGTTTGGGATGTTATTAAAAGCTAATATCTAGACTTTTGTTTATCAGGGGAATGCCCCTTAGTATTTGTAACTGATCCTGAGATATCTGTGGTTTATGTTTTTATGCTTATTCTATCAAGTTAAACTATCTATCTCCAAATGCATATGTATTCTATTGTTGTAAGGAAACACATTGAATATAATACAAGACTTTTGGAATGACTGTGGTAGTGATTCTTAAGTCTCATTTGGCATGCGGCGGATTGTTACATTTAGGGTATCCTTTGGGGTATGATAGCTACCCTCTACTACAAAATTGATTTATCTAAATGAGTTCCAAATAACCTATGACTCTCACCTACAATATCACTTGTGTATTTGATCCATGCATAAAAAAAAAATGACATCAATAGTTATTAAGGGTGAATGGGTAATCTTATCGTATAGGATACCTATCGAACCTTACTTGACCGGGGTAGATATTAAGGTTTAGTTGGTAGGTTCCGAGTATAGAATTTTTGGAACCTGCTCCAATAGGGTAGGGTATAGGTATGAGCTTTTCATATCATGTACCAATCCTGGAACCTATTCACTACTAAATATAGGGTATAGGTTTGTGGATACCCTATATCTACCTTATAAGAATTGTATAAAGAAAAATTAAGTTATTAACAATAAAATTGTACTATTTATTCCTACTAATTTTTATTACTATCAATATTATTTAAAGTAGTGACATTTCTTCATTTAATAATGCTACAATACGTTAAAATCCCTTAACATGAACAATACTTAATGTATTATCAATGGAAAATCAAATTAACATACAAATCTTTTAATGAATTTTTGTAAATTTATTTATTCTTTTACAACTTTTGTTACTTTTCCTCCTCTTTTTCCTCTAAAAGAAATAATTTTTTTATGTGGATGCAATGTTGATGTTTACCTCATACCTACTACTTTTATACTCCTTTATTCTTATTTTATTGTTCCACATCCACAAAATTTAAAGTTACCAGATATTTTATGATTCTGTTGTATATCGATATGGATTATTATTATTATTATTATTATTATTATTATAAATAAGAGTAAGGACAATATGAGATTATGAGCAGAAAAAAGTACATCAAAATTCTTTGATTGATATGCAAGTCTTGCGAGAGCAATTAGTGATAGCATCATAATAAATAATTATGGTCCTTTATTGTTCTTTTTTATATTTAAAAGATAAATTGTAGCTAATAGCCATTTTTACCAAATATTGAAATTAATTAAATATGTAAAAATGGAGTTTTATAATGATATAATTTTCATATTCTTTACCTAAATTTTGATTTATTTAATTTTTTTTCTTGTCAATGTTAGAACTAACTTAATTATTGATTATCTGCCAATATGTATTTCTTTATAACATTTATATTATTAAAGCAAAATTACCCTCTTTGGTCTCTTTAGTGTAAATATTTTTAGTGTAAATGTTTTTAGCATATGGGCATAAAATATTTTTCATATCCCTAAAATCATGAAAATTAGATAGGGTTTGAATATAGTTAAATAAGGGTTGAATAAAACCAGTCTTTTCCTTTTTTAGCATATGGGCGTAAAATATTTTTGGTATCTTCAAATCATAAAATTAAATAGAGTTTGAATAGAATTAAATAGGGGTTGAATAGATACAGTTTTTTTTGCGAAACATATTTTTTGTATCTCTGAAATCATGAAATTGAATAGGCTTTGAATAGAATTAAACAGAGGTTGAATAGAGATTCTTTTCCTTTTTTATATATGGGCATAAAATATTTTTGGTATCCTTGAAATCATAAAATTATACAGAGTTTGAATAGAATTAAATAGAGGTTGAATAAACATGGTCTCTTATTTTTTTAGCCTAACATGTATCTTTATATACTAATCTAAACCTTTGATACCATATTTATGCATGATAGTTACCTAACATGGAAAAGTTACATGTTGAAAATACAATTGTAATTATGATTTGTAATTAATTTCCTAATTTCTAAGACTAATTAAGGCTATCCTCGTCCAACTTATCAAAACAATATATCTATTTAATTTATATATGTTGAGTTATTTTATTTGCTCACTTATCGCGGGTGCGACTCTGCTTGTATACCATAAATAATAAATATATTGTGCACATTACAATTTTTTTTTATTTTATGGCATAAAATATTACTAGATGAAATTAATTATATGATTTGAGATTTCATATATTAAATCTATAATTTTTAATTAATAATTAATTTTCAAGTAACATATATCACTTACGAAATAAATTAAATACATTTAATTATTCCTTAAATGAATTTTTTATACTTATGAAGTTTTAGAAAATATGATAGTAAAATCATTAACAAAAATTATATTTATAAGATACAACATTATTATAATAGTGAGTTAATATATATTGATAATTATAACATTAACTTAATTAAGGTCTGACCCCCTCACTCGTATCATCCTACATCCGTCTAGATATATATTGATAATTCTAATATTGACTAAGTTATGATTTAGCCCTCCAAATCATATTATCTTATGTTTGTCCCTACGTAGATGGCATTTGAAAATGGTTTTCTAAGCTCATAGATTAGTGATTGGTGATTAAGAACATCAAAAGGTGATTCAAAGGAGGTAGTCACTAGATTTGAGGTAGATTACACCGGAAGGTCACAATGTTTATGGGTAAGTTTACTTAGGTTACAACGTTTTAAAAAGTTTAAAAAAAAAATCATAATGTTTTGAAAAAGTGCTATAGGATTTAATTAAGTATCTTTCCTATTGATACATATCAACGAGGCCTTAAAAAAAGTTTTTTTTTTAGTTTTAATTAAATATTTTTTCTGATAACACGTGCCAATAGTGATTTTAATTGACCTGCTTCTCTAAACATTATGACTTAAAATGAACTTACTCAACGTTTGTGACCTAAAATGAACTTACTCACTAAAAGCTGTAACCTCTTTTGAACTTTTAGAAATATTATGACAAAAAATGAACGTTCTCCCAATAACCTTCTAATGTAATTTACACTAATAGACTTGGGTCTAATGATAGTCATAGGTATAGCCAATGGTGGTTATAAGGCAATGGTTTAGCATGAATGAGTTAAAGAGAGAGAGAGAGAGCCACTATTTGTTGGAGAAGGAAAGGGTAAAAGAGAGAGATGACAAGGAGAGAAAAAAGACAATTGAGAGAGAGGAAGAGAAGAAGATTGAAAAAAATAAAAGAGTTAGTGTTAAGGTTTCAATTTAGAGCTTCTGCTTTGGAGAAGAAAGAGAGGACGAAGAAAATGTAAGAAAAAGAAACCTATTGTGCTGTGTTTTTCTTCATCATCATCTTCCTCTTCTTCTTCTTCTTATTGTTATAGTTGTTATAGTTGTTGTTTAATTATGTATATTACATTAAATTTAGAGATTATATTTAAATCTAATAACATATACTTATATATGTATACTCAACCTATTGTTATTTCCTTAAGCATTTATATATATCAAAGTAATGTTGAATTATATTTATTCTTTTTCAAATTATTTTTCTTTGTTCTAATATATACATATATATATCTCTTTGTTTTTACATTTATTATTATTTTTGGTCCCGAAATTATAATCATGAGGGGTAGGAGAATTAGTTATAAACCAAGTTTTTAAGACTTTTTTAGTTTATAAAAAATTGCCCCTTTTAGTTATAGTGTTAATAATACCCATTAATGATATTACAAGTAAAATAGCACAAAACAATAACATTTATGAATATGTAAAAGATAAAGAAAACAATAAATTGCTCAGGTGTTTATAGTGATTTCATCTTGTACGTCAATTCATTCTTCTAGCTCCAAGTCTAGGACTTTGTTTTCCATATGGGTATGCTTTACTATATCTAATAAAAATAATGAAAGCACAAATAGTTGCAACATATAATGAAGTCAAGTTCCTCTATTTAACATGTCTAGCTTACCAAGCTAATTTTGCCATGCCTTAAATAGGATCAAGGGGTAGCTAATCTCGCCACACATAACACTTAGGTGCTATATGCGAAGGTGGTTATTAATTAATCTATTAACCATAAGTGATTCTATTTAATTTTATATTGTGAAATTGTTCATTTAGTTTTTGTAAAACCATTTGATAACAACGGAAGTTTAAAATAAAAACAATTTTCCAAAATGTTACTGTAATAAGTAGTCTACACTTATATCATCATGAAAAAACTCTTACAACAATATAGAATCCACATATGCTATGCAAGAAAATAAAAAACAGAGTACAATCTCGACCTTGAGAAACTCAATACTTCATCCCTCACAACTAAAGCTAAAATAATGCCACAGCTCTAATAAGGTACAAACAAGACAACAAGGATACCCGAAAAGATTTAATTAGTCGCTCCTCTCATCCAGGAGCTCATCTATGTTAGCACCAAAACCCAAATAATCATAAGGATCCACATCGGTCTCATCCTCACTTAAAAAAGAAAAAAAGAAATGATCTGAAGCCCAGTATAACAACAATACAAGCATAAACAATATGATCACTCATTACTATGCTAATGCACATGTAACAACCATCATTTTATATCTTTAATTTAGGTGTAGCAAATCAATAGTAGAACACTTACACTTCAGTAACACACTATGGGAATTTAAGGGTCTTTGGTAGAAACAACTGCTAAAATGATTGATATAGGCAGCCTGGATACCTATACCTCTTAGAAGAAATTCTAATAAGTAGCCTTATCTAGGGGTCATGGTCATTACTCATCTCTACCTATCATAATTCATAAAATAATGATTCTTAATCGATGCACATAATTATAAGCCACACTATATTACTACTCTTTGATCTAGATAGACACTATCTCAATATTGTTCATGTTGTCAGCTACACGTTGAGCCACCATTAGTAGCCTAAGCACTTAACTATCACGAAAGGTTGTCGCTCTTTGTACCGGAATAAATGACACAAGCACACTCAAGTAATTAATTAAATTGTCTTTAAGTATTAATTCATTATAGGATGCCTATCCTAACAAGAAACACCTAAGTTACTATATACCTAGACTCAAGTAAAAAATCTCTCTTCAAAGCAGATAGGAAATCTTGATAACAAGAATCTGTATAAGGAAATTATCACAATCAAACTTTAAGTCATCAATTAACTCCCTGGATTTTTTTATACTAAAATCAACCCAAGTTAAAGCCGAATTTTAGAAACCTTAGATATGATCAAATAAAGAATTAGTAACATTAGGATATCGGATGATTTGATCAAGGCCCCGAACCATAGAGGTAAGTAACTTAACAAAAACGTATCATCGTCAAAACAATCTCATATTCTACAACCTAACCAATCGGGTTGAACCTTAAAACCAAGAAACCCCAGAAACTATCCAAACCAATCACAAGCCCTGAAAACCCTAAATAACATCAGATAACCAAAATAACCCTAAATGTCTGATGAGTATAGTGGGAATAGAAAACCCCATATATTGAACCCTAAGAAAATAAGTATCTTTCAAAACAAAACGAAATTCAATGATCGTTTGATTCAAAAACTCTACATAAAACAATTCATCTATTTGATCTTTAACATGTAAATTGATGCAACATATCTAAGTAATAATTAATAAGAAATAATTTTTTATAATACAATATTAATTTATCAAGTCAAAATTTCATCGGTTAAACCAAACATTTCTGTACTCTGTTGCTACCACGTAGACCAAGATGACGTCACTGGATAACAATTAATAATAAAATTATAAATTCCTAGATATTACAGTCGACTCATAAATAAAAATTTAGATTCGAAATGAAATCGAATCTCCTAAGTCAACCTTGAACCCTAGAAAGTCTAGACTCAATAAAACAGATTTCTAAAACCCTAAAATATTGAATAAATTAGAAAAGTAGGATAAACTCAAATTATGAACTCAATATATAGTATAAGTCCTACTATGATTAGATATGACAAAACTTTGATCGTTTTAAGCCTTCATAGAATCAGTTTTCGTATTCGGATACTGACATGCAAAACAAGATAAAATATTCTGACAAACAATTTATACTAGAAATATATTGAGATATTCATAAAATATCATATATAATTTTATCGGTTTATAAAAATGTTAGTTTTATCTTTTATACACGTATTTTTATCTCATCGGTAATTTAATTGTCCTATTTACTATTCATTACTATTCACTACTATTCATCTTACTCTATTTTTTCTTACACCTACTCTTACAACTCTTATACTATCCATAACTTTTTTTACACATATCTTATCTATTTTACCTTATACTTTACTTTTCATATAATTTCTTTTTTCACTCTCTCTCTCTCTCTCCTCCTCCTCCTCCTTAAATCATGCCCGGAGTTGCTACCCCTCCCCTTCCCTTTAATTTTTTTCTTTTTCATTTTCTTTTTATTATTTAATTCATACAATTTTCCTCTACAAATACCACCACATCCTCTTCTCTTTTCACTCTTCTTACACATAACAAAACTTTTCCAAAATTTCTCCTCAACTTTTCTCTCTAAAATTTCTCTCATGCTTTTTCCCTCTCTCACCATTCACACAATCATTCCATATTTATTTAGGTAAAACACTATACATTCTCTTTATATATTATTAAGTGATATGTGAATATGTATGTTCTTTGAATATTTCCTTCCATGAAAATCTCCATTATACATATGCTGGGTAATGGAAATGCAAAGACAACATATTGCTCATGTCATGTTTATGTTCATGTTTATATTCTATTGTGTTACTAATCTAACTTTCTATATGTAAATATGTATATGTATGTATTTATATTTCTTAGAACCTGATGCTCACTAACTTAACTTTATTAATTTCATGCACTTATATATATATGCACTTTATTTGCTTATAAGACTAATAAACTTCTAGTCTTAGACTGGTTAATAAATCAAGTTCGAAGGAGATTGGAGTTATTCAAGTCTTGGAGAGCTTAGACATAAATCTAAGACTCTTATACTTTCCCTATTTTATATATCTTGATTTTATTTATGAGACTGGAAAATATTTCAAGTGTTGTGAAACCTTGATAAAAATCTAAGACTTCCATATTTTATTTCTTTGTACTTGTTTTATTTTATTTATATGGTGACTAGAATATTTCGAGTCTTGGGAAGTCTTGATAATGAGCGAAAACTCCTATGCTTTTGTTTTAATATCTTTATGTTCTTGTTTATCTATTTCTAATTTTTATATTATTGGTATAAGTCCATGCCATATGATTGCTGTTTTAAGCTTATGCACATATATGGTCGTAGACGATGTTGTTACTAAAGATGTGCAGTATTTATGCTAAAGCGCATCCCATTTTAGTTGTAATGTTAGCGACATGTAACCATAACACCCTTTAAAAACTTTAAAGAAGGTTACAACAGAAATAGTAGTCTCATATTATTAAAAAAAATGAGATTGTTCTTTTGCTAAAACTCTATATAAAGTAAATTAGATGTGGTTTAAAATTACATTTATGAATTATGTGTCAAAATGGTGGTCTTATGGATTAGGGGGGATTTGTCAATTTAGGATTCACAGTTTCTTTTTTCTCACTTTCGGCTTTTTTCTCTTACATGATATACTTTGGCATTTTCAATTATTTTCATGTTAAACCGCTAAATTTATTTTTCTTCCTCTTGGGTGCAATAAGATAATTTAACTAATATTATCATTATAATTTTATCCTTTAATGTAACTTGAAAGTCCAATAATCAATAGTACCTTCATGGGACCTACTTGGATCAAGTCACTTACAATATACAACCTACAACTTTTATATATAATCTACTACACTTACAACCTATCATATTTACAACTTTTTAAGCAAACCTATAGCTTTCTTATAAGATCCAACGGTAGATGTTACATTTTTCTTATAAGTGACTTGATCTAAGTCCCACCCGTGCCTTCACTCGTTTTATAGAACTTTTATTTCTCATCTTAACTACTCATCGTCAATGAGATAGTTTTTAATATAATTTTAGTTTTTTTTATTTTCAAAATTCTAAGACATTAAAAAAAAAAAACAAAAATTTACCGGAAAAATAAACAATAAAACAAACAAATGAAAGACAGTTCAAACAAACGGTCCGTCTGTGTGGCCCCAGGCCAGTGGCCAATCGGTCCTCCAAACAGAAAATCTCAAGGGGAGGAGAGAGAAAGGAATCTATCTACTTTCTAAGATCCAGTAGGAGAGAGAAATTGTGGATTGAAAAAGACAGATACTTAGAAGGATGAAAGAGATTTTTCCCAATACTAAATTTCAACGATGCTGCCATTGCGACGTTGCCCTTGGCCTTGCCTATATCTAAAGCAAATCAACAACGTTGTAAACTTACCTTATTTTCGACGACTTAGAAAAATAAAAAATTATCAATATTTATCTCTCACCTATTTAGATTATCTGATTTTGATATATTTTTATATTTATATGTAATTTACGTTTATATTGTTTGGTTTGTTTAATTTATTTAAAAATTAAAATTTATAGTCTTTATTTGTATATTTTTTTAATAAATAATCTGAACAGAAACGACAGTATACCATTGTCATGCTAATAAAACATGTAGAGTCAACTCAGTTTTATGTTTTTTCTGTTTAATTTTGATTAATTAATGGGTTTGAATTTACTGCTACGTTTCAGTTGATCTATTATGACCTTTTCAACTCGCATGTTAGGAAATCGACGTGAAATTCTCTTTCTAGAAAAAAAATTATATAATATATATATATATATAAATAAGAGTTGGCATAGAAAAATAGTATCAATAGATACCTTTCGCCTTAACCTTTTCAATTACGTCTTAGATCTTTCTTTTCGCACATTATTATCTAATCTCTTAAATCGTAAACTAAAAATTAGATGGATTTAAGTCGATCTTGGCATTTTACTGAAAATATAGAAAAATATTTACAATTTATCTTTTGTAATTTCAAAATGTAATAATAATACCAATTTTATGTAGAAAGTAATTTAATGGACAAAGCATAAAGAGGGAATTTTTCTTTTTTTTTTTGGATAAATTGTTATCTGTCTTTATCATCCGAGTTCTGTGCCTGACAAAGCGAAAATTTATTGCCTAGGATTTCGTTTGGGAGGCCCATTTCATTGTTTTATTTTGCTTTTGTTTAGCAGAACATGCACGAGTTTTCAATAATAAAATATATATATATATATATATATTAAATACTGTCTGGATCACTTATTAAAATGCCAAATTAAAAAGTTTTACCTTCCTATGCACATACCATTTTCATAAATATATAATTGCTATCTGTAAAAAAAAAAAAAATTGTACAGATTCTTAACACATGTACTAAAGATATTGATTGAAGATTTTAAAAATAGCTTTTCTACAATTTTTAAACAATATTGAACATGATAATAATATAAAAATATGAAAAGTATCTTTATTTACTTTCTTCATAAATATTAATTTTTTCTTTAAAACCCTACATTTTTACCTACATTTATAAAGGGTTAAACGACTAAAATAGTACTTGAACTTTTGCAAAATGTTCAATCAATTATCTGAAATTTTATTTTGATCAATTTAATAATCGAAGCAAGTTTCATTGACTTTTTCAATATCCAAAGTTTAGTTTTGACCATTCTTGTAGCTAAATAAATTTTTCGGATCTTTTTCATACAAAAAGAAATCTTAATTATGTATAACAAAAATCTGCAAAAACTTTGTTCAGGTACTAAAATTGACAAAACTAAACTTCAGCAGGAAAAATATATGAAAGCTTACTTCAAGTACCAAATTGTTCAAAATGTATCTAATTAAATTTACAATTTTTTTTTTTTTGTAAAGGTTTAAATCATTTTTAACATTATCTTTTATACAAAGAAAAATATCATATTTTGATGCATTTAATCTAAGTAGAATGCTGAAAGTCCTAGTTAATAGCCATTTTCTTACTCCAAGTTCTTTAAAATATTTTATTATTTTATATTAAAATAAATGTACTAAGTAAGACTCACGGAAAACTTAAAAAAATGAAGAAGGAACTCAATTAAAAATAAAGTAATGAAATCCTTAAAATAAGGAGATTTTTGAAATGCTAATATAATATGCTAACCATTTTATAGAATTTCTTCAAAGTTGATGCTGTAATGTAATAGAAAGAGAAAATAAAAAGATGGTCATTATTTTTGAGTTTGAAGAAACAAGTCTAAAATAAAAATAATAATAATTGTATTATATTAAATAGAATATTAACATATATAAGTCTGTAATTTTACAATATAAATATTAATTTTGTAATTAGGTGGATTAGATTTATTTATTTATTTTTTTCAAAATTGTAATATGTATTTAAGAAAAATAAAAACTCCAAACAGACCAAAACTTTTACTTTTTGTGCATGTCTTTTTGTTCAGTTTGTTTTATTGGTATTAAGCTTTGCTCACATGGATGTTGGAACGCATAAAAAAATCGAAACAAGTGGATGCAATAATTATATCATAAATTGCGTAACGACCTAACCTATGTCATGTAAATTACAAGGTCCCCCCTAAATTATATTAAATAATAATAATTAATAAAAAAAAAAACGACCAATACGAGAAATAAAACTGGAAGAAACAATTCAACTACACTTTCTCTCTCTTCCTGTCTGGATTCTAACAAACAGAGCAGATAGAGAGAGAGAGAAGAGAAGAGAAGAGAAGAAGGAGAGATTTGGTTGCCATGTGTTCTCCACATTCTTGGTCTTCCACGATCTATAATATAACCATCTCTCTCTTTCTTCTTTTCTCCGGTTTCTAAATCCTTTTTTTTTTTTTTTTTAATTTTTTGAATCCTTAAAAACCATGCATTATTGTTGTTATTATTTTCTGTTTCGTGTTGTAGCTTTAATCTTAACCCTGTCAGGAGCATAGATAGAAACAACAAAAGTTTTTGTTGCCCCACTACAAGACATAACTCATCATACAACACCAACACCAACACCAACACCAACACCAACACCAACGGCCATCTCATCTCACCTCATCTTCCTGGTACTTTTTTTTTTCACTTAACTCTCTTTTAACTGTCTCCTCTTCTTCACTTTCATTTTTTTTTTTTTTCTGATTCGAAAAGCTTTTAAGTTTGTAAATTATTACGTTTTAATTTTAAACATCGTATGAATCCACATATGCCAATTTGTTATTTTTTGATTTGTTTATTTAGATTTATGTTGGAGAATATGGAGCAGCCATGTCTGTGCGTTGGTGTTACGGAACATTTGTTGAATATATAATTTTTAAAAAAAATATTTTTCATACTTTACTGTTTAGATATGCTTAAAAATATTATAATTAATGCGGGTGGGTAATTAAAACGGAAAATGTCCATTGAAAATGTAAAAATTATCTTTTTTTTTTTCCCCTAAAAGTGGAAAAAAGTGTTTACGTTCATAAGATTATTCATTTATTTTTTTTTTTTTGGGGTCCATTGCGAGATAGAAGAAGATGATTGTAACAGTTGAAAATGAAAGGTCTGTGTTTTGGTTGCATATGATGGGCGTATTTGACAAATGGCATAACTTTTTCAACATGATTTAGGATAGTAAGATTGAGTATTGTTCATTCTATACAGGAACACCGTATTTTGGGAAAATCTTCGTTTTATTTATCGACCCTCTTCTGAATGTTGCAAAATTAGTCGACTAGAGAGAGAGGTTTCAACAAAACAGCCGGCTGAATAATCTATCATTGGTGGTCAGCCACCCATATGGGGCCAGCCGACTGTTATCCATTCCGGTCTATTGGTATAATGCCAGCGGTTGGCCACCAGCTAGCGGGCAGCATTTCTTGGTGTTATTTATGTATACACACTCCTGAACCGTGTTCTGTACTCTAAATCTCTGTCATGTCAAAGGGACATATTTAAGTCTTCTGAGCTTAGGTTCCCTTGACTCTCTTTGGTTTACAGTGAATTCGTTGCTCCTCCTCGGTTGTGGTTTTTTTCCCATGTTGGAGATTTCATGTAAGGTGTTCTTTATATATATATATATATAATATTTGTTGTTGCTTCGTTCTACGTTCTCAATTGCTGATATAAGTAGAGCTTGAGCATAATGGTGGTTTGGGATGTTTATTCGATGTGGAATTGCTAATTATTCATAAATCAATCTATATTTTGACATAGTGGAACTGAGTTTGCTAAGTTGAAACATTGAATTGCGATGTTATATATACTCAAGATTAAGGTAATGATTTATGGGACTGATTACTTCCTTGTTGGAGCTTTAGTATATTTCAATAAGTGGATGCTGGATTCATGTGGCGTCCCGTACCTTTTTGTTTTATTGTGGATTACTAAATGATTCGATTTTAAGATGCAAAAATTTGATTTTCAATAATGAGAATAATGATCTATCAATTTTTGTGTTGGTTGGGTTATGGAATTGACTGCATATTAACAGCATAGTATCTTTTGCTCAGCAATGGCATCAGGATGTATGAGTCTCTTGATCTGCAGTCTTGTACCTCTGTTTAGACTTATTACTAAAGGATTAGAGTTTTAAAAACACTTAGTTGACCTGCAATATGATTATGGTACACTTTTAGCAATGTAGCCTGTTGAAAAGTGATTATAAAGTACGCACCAAATCTACAAGTTCCATCTTTTAGATCAGTTAGTTGGAGGGTTAAACTCAAGTCATGGTATTGGAGCAGGAGGAGTTTGAATCCCTGCATTGATGTTTTATCCCCATTTTATTAAGTTGTCAATTTAATGAACTTTAGTCAAACTCACAGCTTACAGGTAAGGGGGGGTGTGGATATAAATTCCGCATCAAATATTTATAGTGAAAACTTTTCATTCCCATTTTACATCAAAGTTGAAGCTGTTTGCCAATTCCTGTTTAGATGGCCATATCCAAGTTATAGTGACTATGAACATTTGGACTGGGGTTGTTCATTTTCCCTAAGTGGTTTTGATTCAAGATTCATCCTAGTCATTCTTTTTGTTCTCCAACAATTCCAGATTATTTTCATGTTGCATGAGTGTTGACAGTTTTTTGTTTCTCACTAATGAACAAAACGCTATTCTTAGATGGGTCGTGATGGAGCATTTTGAAGATATGTGAATTATTTGAATAAAATTGGGAGTGGAAGACATGTTGATGCAAGGGGAATTGAATTTGAGCTCATCACATTGTCATGTTGGCTCATATGTGGAAATGATGCGACATACAATGATCAATCAGGAGCTTACATTTAAAAAGCAGGTAAAGGGATGAAAAACTTACTCATTGCTACAATTTTTGCTTCATATGCTGACTTTATGTCCCCTTAATTTTTAAAATCATGGTGACAGCAGGAATGTTTTGTAATTGACTTAAAAAGTAATTTTATGAAGCTTTGTTTCTTGCATAGTATTATGTTGTTGTAATTTGTGGACATTTTCTTACATGGAGTAAAATATTGGTAACTTAAAATCTTCTCCATTATTACTCGATTAATCGGGTGTAATTAAGCTTCATAATATTTTCCAGCTACTAGAACTTCATCGATTGTACAAGACGCAGCAGATGCTAATGCAGGATCTCAGTTGGAGAGACTCAGGAAAATTCACTTATCAGAAGACAAGTGGCCAAGCTGCCCTAGGAAATCATCCAAAGTTAGCTGTGTCAAAAGAGGGAATATTCTCTGCAACTCCAGGGGTAATGGAGATTTAACCTTTTAGAATACGAAGATGATATTCTACTCTGCATATTATTTGAGTTGCTTATAATTCCCTTGTTGCTTTCCATGCTTCACCGAACACATTTTAATACTTAAATTAGTATTTATATCTGCAGTGACCGTCTATTCCATTTTGTCATTGTTATTACATGAAATGCTACCATGCTGTAGTCCTATATGGAAGTAATGTCATCAGCATGTTTTTCAGGCAAACCTGAAAAATTCCAGTGGCCAAACTTTGGAAGAGGTTTGTGATAGTTACAACAAAATGCAATCCGGACATCTTTATCACCATCCAAAACCTCTATATTTCCAAAAGGCTTGGCATTTCAAACACAATGGTAATGGCTTTTCAGATAAGCACAGACCTGGAAATTGTCGCGAAGTAATAGACCTGAATGAGGATTCTTTTGACAATGACATAAATGATCCAGAGAATTTTAAGCTTTCTCTAGGAAGTGGTGTAAGCAGTAAGGATGTTGGTTCTGGAACTGATTGGTTATATAGCAGAAATTATTCATTCTCAAATTTTGCTGCTGATCTAGAAAGTTCTGCCAAAACTCCACTGCACAAGGATGCTGGAACTGCATCTTTTCTTTCACATTCAATCATCTCTGGGAGTGCAAACAGCACCCCACCTCATGGCATTGAAAAATGCACCCGTTCCAATTTTCTCCGCAACAGGCAAATTGAGTTCAACCTTTCAATCGAAGGTATGAGTTATTGATAATGAGTTTCGCATCCTCCTTTGTGTAATTTGTCCTTTTGTGGCTAAATTTTGTTCCTGTTCTGAACAATCTATTCTGCAGGTTGTGCAAAGAATGAAGCTGAGAATAGTGTTTCTGCTAAGCAGCCAAAAGTCTCTTCAACTGAGCGTTGCCTTTTGGATCTTAACAAAGCTCAGTTTGATGACTTATCATGCGATGACAACAATGTTGTGGCAGATGATTTCACTGTGTCGAGTGATGTGATTGTTGAAAATTCTGAAGCTAGGTCTCTTAACATTAATAATTTTAGAAAACCGAACAGCTCTACTGAAAGTGTGTCCATGCTTCCAAAAGGAAATGCCAACACTTCTGTTCCATATTGCATCAAGAGAAATTACAGCATGGAAATTTGTGCTAAGAATGCTGAAGTTAATGTTCGCAGCATGGGCAAGCTGAAGGTTGTGCAGTTTGAGACATATTCAGAACCACTGCAGGGCTATCCTGAATTTCCCATTAGCAATTGTAAAAGCAAGGAGGAAGACGTCAGGATGAGATCAGATTCTTCCAATGGCTCTGTCCTGGAACATCTTACTAAAGTTACAACAACAAAAGAAAGTGACCCTGAAAGGTCTCCTGATGATAAAAACATGTTATCTGAGAAGGACCAGGATGTTTTGCAAAATGGGAAAGAAAACTTGCAATGTGATGACACTTCGAACGAAATAAGGACCCTGCAGTCGGGGATCTCAGTTGGTGATACTGATCTTTCTGTATCAGCTGAGAATTCAAGAATCACGTTAGGATCTCAAGTTGCAAGTGTCTCACTGGGAAGGCAGGAACAGATCTCTAACTTTGGAAGGAAGAATGACCTCTGTCAAAATAAAGAATTTCCCGAAATAGATGTGGTTCAAATTGCTGCTGAATCACTGATCCAACTTTCCTCTAAAAGTCCAGTTTGTTATGAAGGTAGCTGTATGCAAGCCAGATCTAGCGAGATAGAGAATAAACGCATTGCACCAACTTTGTCTTCTTCTGATTCATTCGAGTTGAATGTTCTCAACCTTGAGGAGTGCATTGTGGATGACGATTCGGTATCATCCAAAGCATTTGAAGCAATTGATACATCGAAACAAGACTTCAGCTGTAAATTGAGAAGGGGTAGGAGATTAAAGGACTTCCAGAAAGACATATTGCCTGGCTTGGCATCCCTTTCCAGGCATGAAATTCTGGAAGACATTAACATCCTAGAACAAGTTCTTAGATCAAGAGAGTATCGGAAATTAAGGGCCGGGATGGCTGATGGAGATAGACGATGCTCCTCTGTGAGAAGCAGACAGTCTAGAGCCAGTAATATCCGCCGTAGAAGACTCAGATAACTCAAATGGGGATCAATTTTTAACTGCAAATTCCTACGAGGTAGCCGTGAAATCGTTCTCTAACAATTAGTGTAGTTCTCACAATTCTATAATCCTAGGATTTGTAATTTTTACATGGGCATTGATTGTTCTAAAGATGGTATACCACAGATATTTTACTTGACTGCATTGGGAAAAAGCTAAGAATAAATCAAGACTAGGCACTTCTGCACTTAGGAATTTATGGATGTAGATGCTCTTAGTGATTGGATGGAGCTTGTTGAGTTGCATGCTTACGAAATCCTGGTCTCATTCTTTATTTGCTAATCACAGGCACTTATAGGATTTAAAAGTCTAATATGCCCACTTTTAAGAATGATCTAATTTAAAGTAACAACATTTGAAAACCTGTAGACACAACTCAAGGTCGAGTACATGCTGAACTTGTTTGTGCTACCAAACTTGATTTAAGCGCCCATGATGCATATTTTTTGTGCATAGAAAACACGGATTGTCTTATTTTTATCTATATCTTATTTGTATTTGATCTTATTATTTTATTGTATCTTATCTTTATAAAATAATTTGATTTATTTATGAGTAAAAATATTTAGTTTTTATTTATATTTAATTTTTGATAAATATCAGTTTAAAAACATAAAAATAAGATGGTAGAATGATTAGAATAATATAAAACAAGCAGACCCATACGAAAAAAACGTCCTGCGAATTGTTTCTTCATAGGTCGCATTATCCATCTAATTCATTGGATGGCATATCGTTAGTCCACATGTTAAATAAAATCTGTTCAAGTTATAGTGAGCAGAAACCTATCAGCTTTGGCCAAGAGTAAAAGGACAAAAAATTGTCAATTATAACATGTTTCTTTTGTCTCTATGTGCTTTGTTGTCTGCGTAACTGAATGTGTAACTGGCTAGGGTTTGATTGATGCAGATTGGTCGATTTTGTCCAAAATACTTGTAGTCTCATATTATGGCTCCTCCCCTTCACCCCCACCGCCCCCCAGCCGGCTCTCTCTCCCCCGGGACCGCCAACAAAAAGATTGGGATTAAACGAAGTGATCTTGAAAGTTTAAAATTAACGGATGCCATTTTTTAAGGAAAATTGAAAAGAAAAATAATTACTATTTGTGATTATTTAGAGACCTAGATGGGATAGTTTAACACCAAAAATTAATAATAGATAAGATGGGTTGAATAGATATAAGCTCAATTAAAGTTGGGCCTACGAAACAAATAATGATCAATAAGTATATTGGGAGTAATCCAATATGGTTACTTCAACAGTTAAGTCAATATGGTACAAAAGGTGTGGATTAATAAGAATTACAAAGTATAGGCAAGTTTTATTATATAATCAGTATATGACAATTAATTTGGTATCGATAGAGAATTGATCATAGGTAGTTGAAATAAGTGGAGGTATGTCATGGAGATAATGGAATTGCATGATAGTTATTGAGAGAGTGATTGGCGAGCCATTGAGCCACTAAGTCTCTTCTTGTGATCCTCTGAAATGGAGTTGACTGGCCTAGTTTCAACTAAGCCAAATGACTTGTGGGTGTCGAGTGTACTAGCTAGATTTTAGTAGATGAAGGGGCTTAATTGGTTTGCTTGGTCTTCTAAACATGCCTTGGGTTTAAAGTAGAGATAGGACCATAAACAATTGATTGGCTTATGTCTAGACAATTGAGCTAAACTTGAGGAGCCCTTTAATAGATTTACCCACAAAAAGCATGCCATTGATATGACTCAAAATTGAAGAAATAATAAAGGAGGATCTTATAGAACTATCAATAGGACTCACAATAATCCTATGAAACAAAAAAGAATTTGCACAATCAATAAAGGCAATACTTGAGATAAAAGTCAAATTGAAAAAGAATATGAATAATAAGTCTCTTAAGATCGAAAGCCTTTATACAAGCCATTAAGAAGAATCCCAAAATAACTATAAAAAATGAGAGGACATTAAGCGAGTAAAACAGGACAAAACAAACAAATAATTGAGTGAAGTTATCAAGCATGACTCTGGCATCCCGTTCCTTACTTTGCTTATTAAAATTATTAACAACTCCTTCAAGCAACTCAATAATGTCCCTAGGCTCTATTGGAGTTAATTAAGAGACTTAAGATTTGTGATACACAAATCAACTTATAGAATGACACATGCCTGCATATAATGTTTCGCATACACTGACTATATATTCACATTACCACAAGTAATAAAATGAGAATTAAATCACTAGTCTGTGACAACAAAGAAATAGATGGATACTAGGTATGCATCAAATTGTATTATTTATTTGGAAGGGTAATTTAGTGTTTGCTTGCCATAAATAAAAATAAAACATGCATAAACATAAGAGTCCGTCGTATATGCATATTATTAGGGTAATAGGATTAGAAAGATTTAGGCATGAATTTTTAAAATCTACGATCTGTCTTGTAATCTTTTAGAACTTGGACCAAGAATATATTCATAGGTATCTCATATAATTTCACACATTCTAACCGCTTCAGACTACTCTTTTATAGATATTTCATGGGACATCTGTAAAAATCATCTAATAACACTTAAACCTACACTTTGTTATCATTATTACTAGGGTTGTGTAAAAAAAACCCAAATGTTTAGGATAACCAAACTGAAATAAAAAAAAAAACTAATATGAAAAAAAGACTTAACCAATCCATCAATTTCAGTTTAAGATTGGAGTTTTTAAATTTTTCGGTTTTCGATTTTAGTTTCAGTTTATAGAATCAGAAACCGATGGTTTCTATTAATCGTCCATTATATATATATTTATATAATTATTATGTTAAAAATACCAATAGTCAGATATTGAAACTTTTAAACCCTAAAGGCCTAAACTTTGAAGATTTCAAACCATAATCTATCTTAACTTAATTGTTCTGTTGTGTGTATACTTAATGGGTATCATGGTGCTTAGCATTGTGAAATAAATGTAGATGGTTATCTTGATGGTACTGATATATGTTGACAACTCTTTCACTTATCTTACATTTTTAATTTATAATTTTTAATATAATTGTAAAAAGAAGAAACCCTAATTTTTTTGGACATATTGAAAAATATGGTTAACTATAAATTTTGCATAACCATAAATGGTTAAAAATCAAAATCGAAAAAATTAACCAAAAAAAAGATTAACCATTAAGGTGGTTAACAATTTATAATGGATCAATTTAGGATCGGGATATTAAAAAACCGATCATTTCGGTTAGGTTTAAAAAATAGAGCCACTGACTGGTTAACCGAATTATGAACACCCTTAATTATTACTAATATATCCTATTATCTTACTAATTTGATTTTTAGAATCACCACACTTGATAACCTTGGTGCATACCAACCCGTATTTGTTTTAGATCTATCTTAGCATTGGCCTAGATCCAATCATCTCAACCTAGAAATTTGATGACAATAAGATATTTAATATGTATCTATAATTTATCCGTATTTGATCTGTTTATCAGTAAAATATATTTATTTTATATTTATATTTATATTTTTTGTTAAACATCAATTTAAAAATGATAAAAATAAGATGTCAAAACAATAAAAAAAATAAGCTGACCCTAAATGGACTTTCTATTCATCTCTATAATATAAAAATGTTACCACGTACAGTTTTACTTGAATATAAAAAATTTGAACAATACAGCTAGATACAAGTTACAACCAACATGGATTATAAGTCAAACCGCCTATAATTAAAGTTTGCACAACTCAATTTTATAATAATATTATAATATTTCATCTATAAAGTATAAACCGTCTATTTGTACTGGGTAAATGTCTTTTTGTCGGTAACGCAGCAAGAAGCATAGCTTTTCTCCCAACTATACACAGTACATTGCCATAAATCTAAGATTTTCACATGCAAGGGTGTCTCATATCAGCCAATTTTTGCTGTAAAGTTAATGACTTCACTTTTCTGAATTCGTTTGATTCAATCAATTTCAAGTCTTCAAGCTTCAATGAACCATGGGCGTGATTGACTAGTTGGGACACCAAAAATTCCATATTATGTTAGCAACATAGGGGTTTCATTGACGTATATAGACATAAGTACGAATCATTTTGAGTCAAAAACTGAATTAGAATCAACTGATTAACCGTTCTAGAACCAGCTAAGGAACCATGATTTTTTGGTTTCTGGATAGTTCTACAATCTAGAACGCAGGTTCCAACTGGTTTTATTTAAAAAAAAAAAAAATAATTAGATAAAAATTATATTAAATACATAATTATTAATATTTACACTTTCTTTTCTGAATAAAAAAATCTATTATCTATTTACAATATTTATTGTTTCATTTTTAATAATACAAATAAGCATAACTTAATATTATATATAATTTAGTTATATAAACTTCTTCTAAAAGAAAAATTTATTCCTTAATAACGCGAAACTATTTTTTGTATTTTAATTTTCTTGTTATCCTCTAAAGCATTTATATAATATATTACTGACTATAATTGATATTAGGTGTGACTCTCTAAAAATAAATGTGCATTCTAAACAAATTTTTTAAAAATTTGGCTAAATAATTTGACACTTTCAGATCTAATAATTAATTATTTTGAGTTTAAAATTTATTTTATTAAAATATTAATTTTATTTTTTAACTTGAGAAAAAAAGACAGTTATGTGGTTTTAAAACCGGAACCAAAGAACTACCGGTTCCATAGAATCGAGCTGGAATCGCGAGAGACGGTTTCGATTCTGATTCTTATTTCCAAGATTCGAAACCAGCGATTTTGATTTAAATTCGATGTTCGATTCTAAATCATGCAGATGTGTAGGTGTATATCATCTTAAATGGTCAAAGTTCACGCATTTCGTGAAATAGGGATTAGGTGCTGTGCTTTGAACAATTCTCAATATATATATATGAAGTAGAGATGGATTAATAGAGAGGGGAACATAAAATTTCTTTAAGTCTATCTCTATGCACCGATGGAATTAATAAAACTGGTCTATTCAGCAGTCTTCTAAATAAATACTGAAATTCACTCCTGAAAATATACTCGTGGTGTCTATAGGATGGGATGGTTGTCAATGATGCACAACACAATGGATTATAACTGCCGCAAAAGTAGGCATTGGAAGGTGCCTAAGGTCCGTGAATTTTAATTGATTTTAGTATATAAGGATCATTGAGAGACAATAGTAAATCTTGATTAGTATCCGAGCTTGTTAGAAAGCATAAAATTAGAATCCTAATAAGTCTAGTCCTTAGCTTACCAATTAGAAAGTGTTAAAAGCATCGTGAATCGAATCACATTATCAAAGTAGGAATGCAACTCAAATGAAGTAGAATAAATTTGATGTGTTAAGAACTAAGAATTTTCAAGCATATATAATATAAGTGGTGTCAATGGTAGACTAAATGGGGTAAAGGAGGATAGGGGTCTCGCCGTCTCGGCCCTCTCAAACTTAAAAAAAAAAAAAAAAAAAAAGCTAATTATTATAACATATTTAAATAAAAAAAAATAATGTATTTTTTCTATTAATAAAAAAACCAATTCCATCCTCCAAATTATATGATTTTATGTCTGTCCTTATTAATGGTGTTTGAATGAGTAGAAGAAGATGAATGAAAGTACCTGGCCTACTTAAATATTTGATAATACTATAGCTGATGCAATAAACTTCACCACTACTAAAGATAGCATAATAATAATTCAAATTAAATTTGCAACATTTCAAACAAGTGGTAGTATGTCTCTCTCCCCTTCTTACTTGTGCATTAGCTTTCAACTCTTGAGGAAGCATATTTGACTCTTCTTTTTTTTTTTTTTTCCTATTCTTGAACTAAGCAAACTTTGGTATATGCGGTTGGTCGATTCACAAGCACAGATGGGGTACTTATTTACCAAGTAGGCCCTAAAGTTTGGTGACGATTAACTCAAACTGGCTTAGAAAGGAGAGCTTAATTTTTTCTTTGATTCATCGAATATGTTGAGATATTTCAAAATATTACAGCTCGTTCACTTGACATGAATAACTATTCATTCCCTTTCGTTCGACGTAATACTGCTATTAAGTTATTCACTTGAGGGGAATGACAATCCATAATGGATTTTTATTACGTAAAATGATGATTAACAATTCATATCCCTACCCTTATGATTAGCAATTCATATTTCCATCCACATGAATTGTCATTCAATATTTTATTTTCAAATTTATCATGAATATCCTTTATTGAAAATATCATCTATATAATTATCTTCTTTTTACAATAAATACAGGCCGCATTATAGATTTTTACATTTTGCTTCAATAATTTTTTTTTTTTACTTTTTATACTAGTGAATATAATAATAGCCATTACAATCCTATTACGTTTCCGTTGAATTGAAATTTCATTTCCTCCTTATTTTATTCAGCGAGTGAATGAGCCATTAGTTTCTTACTCTTAGACGGTAGGTACGTAAACTTAGGGAATGGTGTACTTTTATTACTACACACATTGTTTTGAGGATGATGCAATTATATTTTGACCTTGCAAAGTGAGCAAAGAGATGTTTTGTGGTTTGAGACATGTAGTGTGATTTCATGGTAGACAGTGAAGAGAATGAAGTGGTGGAGGTAGATTGTTTGATAAATGATGAGGAGGGGGGTAATTTCAGCTCGGAAGAAAATAGTAGGATCTAGCTATGATAGGTATAAGTTTGGTGAAAAGTATTTAGATTCAAGTCATAGTATATTTCACTTCTTAAAGGGTTAATATGAAAATGGTACTTGAACTTTTGCAAAAACTTCAATTATATACTTAAGTTTTAGTTTTGAATAATTTGATACTTGAACTTTCACAAAATATTCAATCAGATACTTGAAGTTTAGCTTTGACATTTTGCTACATAAAGGAAGTTTTTTTGTATATTTTTTCTACATGATTGAATTTACTTCAGTTGGAAAAATATATATGAAAATTTATTTTAAATAGCAAAATTGTTAAAACCAAACTTCAAGTAAAAAATGTCAATAAAAACTTACTTATGTATCTAATTGAATTTTTTGTAAAAGTTTAGAAACAATTTTTAACATTATCCCTCTTTTATTAGTGGTAGAAACTCGGAAGTTGAGTTTAATACAGGAATTGTTGGATTGATTTAGCTTAATCTTAACATTTTTTCATACAAGTTGTGCATAATAAGAAAGGTTACAATAGCTTCGGACCCATAAAACTCACATAGTTACTTTAGAATATTAAAGAAAGTATAAGGTATATATCCTTTGCTCTCAGACATTAAATAAACTAGATGAAGAACAAATCAATTTTGCCTAAGAATAGTGAGGTCATTTACCTGTGACTTGTGCATTCGAATCATTGCGATTGTCTATTACCCCTTCCACCACTATATTTAATTCATCTTTCCATGTGTCGTCTCCATGTCAATTCTCTAAGATCATGTGAGACACATGATCATATCAACCAAATGCCAATCTTTATCAAATAAAAGCATACCTAGAGGTTGTGGATTTTATTTGGATAGATGTTTTAATTTGCTAGATTTGATTAAAGACACCTATTTATGTTTGCGTAATTTCTAACAGCTCAGTTAGCTATTTCTTCAATACAACTTCGTATGTCCTTACTAAAAAGACAAGGAGATGTGATCGGTTATTACTTTTGTTTGAGAGCATTATACTTTGATTTATAGCATTGCATTTTTCTTTGTTTTTTTTTTTTTTGTTGAATTTTATCTCTATAAAATCGTATATTGAATTTGCTGGATGTATTTAACTATAAAATTTAAAATTTCTTAGATAATAAGTACCCATATCACATTCTAGCACATACAAAGCTAGTTGTACGTGCTTTACATGTATCATAATATGTTCTCTTGGATTGCTCTAAGGGTCAATCTTTTTGCTTACTGTAACTCTTATTTTCTTATTTATTTAAAATAATCAAAATATATTATTTTAATACAGCCCTTTTCTTCTAAAATACTCATCTAAGATTACTTATCATATAGTGGTTTGCACGGTTCGGTTTGGATCCGGAATAGAACCGAAATTAAATCGTGCAGGCTGGTTCCAAAACCGGCAAGGAACCGCCGATTCCACGATTCCGGCTAGTTCCATGGCCTGGAACGTAGAACCGCAGTTTCAAGCCGATTCCCAAGAAAAAAAAGCTGGCCGCATGTTGCGGTTAAACTCCAATAATCCCATCAATTGTAACAGATCATATTTTGATAATAACAGATGTTATTATATATTGAACTTTTCTTACTTAGATCCAAACAAGACCAAGCTGGTTTAAAAAAAAAAGGTTCGCCTGTTCTATTTATTATGTAAATAAACTTGGAGGCTCTATTTTTTTTTTCGATTTCATCTTTTTATTTAGACCATTTTTTTCTCTTTTTTTTTTATTTCTAATTAAGGATGGTTGTTGGAGCTAGGTGGGGCAAAAAAAAAAATGTTCATCGATTCGGGAGCCGATGGTGACGTCTACTATCATACAGAAGAATGATATAGAGCATTTCTTTAAAATAATTAAATGAATATCTTTAATTAATACCATTTCATTATCCATGTGACAAAACTACATAATTAGGTAACCACGACAACATTTTAAATGATAATATTGACCTTATGATTCGCTCAATTGTTCAAAATTTTTATATATATTCAACACAATTTAGGGCTATTTCAATTTACTATCTAATAAAGATTTCACACACAAAGTTGCTATTTGATGTAATCCATTAATTCTTCGTTAGTTTTGTTCACATAATTATCATTATTATCTAATTGTAAGGAGACACGTGTCTTGCCCAATCCAAATTTCTCCCACTTTAATCTAACCCTCTCTATTCTTCCGAAGTCACCTAAATTTGAATGGCATAAGCCATCAGTCGACTCACCAACATAGGTGACAAGGTCGACCACCTTAAGTCATCTCTTTATCCACCATAAACCCTCGAGCGGCACCAATCTATTGTTGTCAAGACTCATTGTCAAGTCTCACGCATAAATAGCCACCAACACCATCATGACGGACCATCACTAAGGCTAACATCACCACTACTAGCCTTCAACATAACTCACTACCATTAATCCACCACTCATCAATCTCTCATGAGTCCCACAATGATACAGTAGTAGCAAATGGTAACGAGTGAAGCAACTTTCCTCTCTTTTCTTTTTGAGTTCCAGCAAACCGCGCTCTAGCAAGTCATGATTAATGTTGTCTTCTTCATATAGACAACATGATTGGCAATAACACCATCGTCATAACACACCACTCATACCACTCACTCTCCACTGATACCCCACAATCACCATTTCAACATACAACTTATGGAATATAAAACTTAATAACACTAAGAACTCCCTTTCATTTGGTGTGTGTGGCAAGACTGAAGCTTTCATGATGTTTGAAGAAAGAGAAAAAGATTTATAAGTTTGAATCTCTTTGTTTTTCAGTCTATTGATTGAATCTTTGATGTTTTGTCAAGTTTCATCACTAGATTTGTAAGCTTTGAGCAATTTCTACAAAAAAAAAAAAAAAAAAAAAATTGAGATTTGAACTTTGATAAATGGTATAATTTTCTTCTTCACTTTATCTTTTCTTCTTTTTCTTTCTCTTTCTTCTTTTTTCCTTTTCTCCAATTAATCTCTATAATTTTCATTATTTTTAAGGCAAAGAAGTACATGGGAATATGTGATAACTATAATTTACTCTATTTAATTCAAGAGGATTTGTGCTTGTTTTGCCTATTATTTTGGAAATTCTCATAAACCTAGCATTTATTTGTTTAAATTGTTGACTTGAGTTCAATTGTAGTTAAAGGAGGAATTGATGAAGATTTGATGAAGAAATAAAACTAAAACAACTAGTCGAGCAATAACAAGATCAACTGCACCTGTGATTAGCTTCCTGCAATCTCAACCATGACAAATGGATGATTCAAAGAGGAGTTATTGAGAAAAGAACACAAACTCAACTATAGTGTAAATCCCACCCGTGATTGTCTTCTTGGTCATACACGATCAAGATTTATGTGCTTCATAATTTCAACCATGGTATGAACCGTGCTTGCGATAGACCTTGGATCAACCCTTAACACATGTCAAAGATTTGATTTGTTTAATTTATTTCAAAATTTCCACATCAACCTGACACTCGCTATTTATAGCTTTTGTTTTACAAATTATAGAACAATTAACACATTCTGATACTTTACACTCATAATTTTAGATATTTTGTATCATAAATAGCTTTAGAGATAATTATAGTGAGGAAGCTCCTTCTCTACTGGGGTTTGAAGGTTATTGATCGATTCAAAGGCTAATTCAAGTTTATCTTGCAAGAATCTCTATGCTTCATTGGTGTTCTCTATTATAATTTTTCATTATTTCTTTGAATTCATACTTAATTTGATATATCTTATAAAGAAATAATTGAATCTTGCTTAGATTTTATGGATCCAACCATGATTCATGTGATTTCACTTGTGCTTTTATTGAAAAATTGTTCAATTCTTCAAAACTAATAGCTTAAGCTGCATTTCTTGAATTTGTATTTATGTATTGTATGAATTCATGTTTAATTTCAATGGAATAGATTGAAAGATCATTTCTTTGAATAGATCTAAGCTATTAATGAGAATTTCTCATAACATCTAGAGATAGAGTGGTGAAATCCTTCCATCATTTGATTGATTCTCATGAGATGTGATTGTTAATTAAATGATTATTGATCTTAATGCAAATCTAAGTTGGTAATGGCTAAGAAGAGATTCTTGTGGCTAAACATATGTTTAGAAGTTAATGATCTCGAGAGAGACTTTAACGTACTTTTGTGAATTCGATGGTTCATGATACCCAACAATGATCTCTTTGAGATTCTTTAGGAAATCACATGATAAAGATTTGGTGATATAATCACTCAAAATTACACAATTTAAATATAATAATCATTAAGTAAATAATATAAAATTTTGTAAGGTTTTAAGAAAAGTCACAAGAATCACTTTTAATTTTTCGCTATTAAAGAACATTAAAATATGAATGATTTAATTATCGTTTAAAATTTTGAATTATTATAAACAAAATTTTAAGATATAATTTTTCCATAACTTCGTGGTGACACCCATAAATATAAAAGAGTAAAATTTGATATCTTAATTTCAACTTTAACTAAATGATGATATCTATAAAGGTTATAAAATATAACATTCTTGATAATTAGATAAATTGATGAGTAAATAAATAATTATAAAGAAATGATGTTAAATCTAATAATTCAAATATCAAGATGTTTCATTAAAATGAAAATGATAAGAAACACCAAATCAATACAATAAAAGAATAAAACAATTTAATATAATACATGTAATAAACAAACGTAAAACATGGAAACAGTTGCAAAATAATACCGAGTTTTAATACACTTTACAATAATGAAAATGAGAAACATCAAACATACATGATAATAAATACATATAAAAAACATATATAACTCAATAAATAATAGTTCATCAAATATTTCAAAGTTTCAATAGAAGTGAAACTTAATACCAAAATTTAATCTAGAATAATTAGAATAGCATAATGGAAACATAAATGAAAAAATATATCTTAAAATAATCAAAAGTTTTTGAATTATAGAATTATTAATATAAAATGTTAACTACTAATAGATGATCAAAGCATTTGTTATCTGAGTTAGAAATGGTTTAATTAACTAGTATAATATATGAATAATTATGAACTTGGATTAGAACTTAGTTTAGAAATTGAACTTTATGAACTAAGCAAATTTAAGTAAACAATAAAATATGACTAGATAACTTGGCATAATTAAATTAATAAATATATTAAGTAAAATTGAGATTTCAAATGTTCTCTCCAATGAGCCTGTTTGCTTTAGCGATCTTTCTTGACAAATCGAATCTTATCATCTTTTACAATTCTCAAACTAAACTTCTTTTCTTTTAATTTTGAATTGACGAATCTTTAAAACGAATTCACTTTAAATGTGTAGTATATTTAAAAACCCTAAGTTTTAGTCTATCTCATGAATTGAAATAGTAATTCTTTACAATCATTAATTTGAGCCATTTTTCTTTTAATTGATAAATGACCCTAAATTTCCTAAGTTCAATTACTTGAAATTTATAAAATGCTCTAATATAGCCATTTTTAACCTAAATCTTATTTTCTTTATCAGCATAAATTTTGAAGTCATATTCTTGTTTAAAAATATCATATTTATGTTTAGACTCCAACTAAATATCGATTTTTTATAATTGAATTCCAAAACTAGATTTATAACTCAAGATAGTAACTTCTATTATATATATTCTCAAATTATTTCCTAATTATTTTTAATATTTAAGATAATAATCTAAAAAGTTTAAATCAAAACCTTTACTCTTAAATATCTATAAATATTTCTTTTTCCTTATCCCTTTCCTTTTGTTTTTTGTTGTCTTTCTTTCCTTTTCTTTTATTCTTCTTCTTTTTTTTTTTTTCTCTTTCTCTTCTCTTTCTTTGTACGTTTCTTCTTCTTCAAAATTCAAAACTCTAAATCTCATCTTCTGATTGACATTACTACTGCTGGTCTCCTGTTGCTCATATAAAAACAGTATCAACTAAACAAGTAAATGATCTTGAAATGCAGTGGTAGCCAAAGATGGACCTAGGTTTAAATTATATGGCTTGCCTTTCAACATTGAAACTGATAATGTAGGAATATTGACCTCTTGTTTCATAAACATGGAATCTAATGTTTACAAATGAAAATATATGCTCCCCCAAATCAAGGAATAAAACATGGCAATTAATTATTTTCCTATGTTCATTTCTTCATCTTAAGAGCTGAAACAACAAATTAAACCAATAAAGTGCATTTTTACATAATTATCTAAAATAGATCAAATTAAGGCCAAAATCCTATGATAATAATGGGATAAAATATACTTATAAATTCCCCCACACTTAAGCCTTTCCTTATCCTTAAGAAAAACTTAAATCATCCAGGCTAGGCTTTTTGAAATAAAACATAAATGGCTTCAGATTCATACACTTAATCACCTCAGCTTTCAAATTACTTTACATTTCTCTAGAGGACTGGTAGTAGTGAGATTGTGTTTACTTAAAGTTTTGCTACTAGTTAATTTAGTTACTTTTTTGTTTTGAATTGTTGTAGATACATGAAAATGATGAGTTAGTGCTAGAAAAAAGTAGAGTTTAAAAAAAACTTGTAAACTTATGATATATAAGTTTATACATCAAAACCTAAATATATGTTTGATCATGAATAGCTAGATGATTTGTGACATGGTTTGATGAAATATAATGTAATAATATGTATATAAGTATTATAAACTATGGACATAAGTATGTATGCTACTTTTATGGTGTTTTAGTTGAAGTAGGATAGAAACAAGTAGTTAAGATGGAGTAAAAGAAACATGGGACATGGTCTGGGTAGATATCCCTTGGTATGGGTTGTGGCATGGGGTATGGTAGCCCTTATCTCTCTGCTTGTTCCATATGCCCTTTGATATGGGCATGGTAAGGGGCATGGTGATTGCCACCACCTTCATATGCCCCATATGGTTCTAGGACCTTACTTGTTCTTTTTTTTCTTGTCAATTTCAATTAATTTGATTGTAACTTTTTCATATGGACCCTAACTGAGGTTATTTTGAAATGCTACGGAAAGCTTAGAAAGATATCTACAACTTTTATGTTTTAAGTTTTTAGAAATTCTAAAAGACTCAAGACCTAAAATATATTTATTTCAAACTATAACACATCCAAATCAATTTGAATAATGGTTTTACTAGTTCAACGTGTATAGTTGAGTGTAGCATTTTAAAAGATCAATAGACTAAGAAGATATAAAATCTTGATCTAAAATAAATATACTTAGATTGAAGTCTTAATAGACAAATGGTAATGACTTAGAGAGATAATTGAATATGACTTAGTAACTAGATTAAATGACTAATTTTAATCAACTTGACTCAGATTAAGTTAACATAAACTTAAGTTTATATGAATCTTAGATATAAAGTGAATTAGTATTATATCTAAGCTCAACTTGACCTAATGAACTTTGGTAAGCTAAAATGAATTAGATTGGAAGTTAAAATAGACTTAAAACTTGTAAATGGTTTAAAGATAATATATTACAATATGATGAGTTAGACCATGTTTAGAAAAGAGAATATGTTGTTTTAAATGTATATTTGCTAAAATAAGCTTTTCATAGAAGCTAATAACTTATTAAGATACCTGTATGAATAATACAAAATAATGAAGTTTTAAAGAATACTGTTGTTTTGTGATAGACGACTTATAAACAAATGAAAAGAAATAATTTGACAAACAATAGGGAACTGTCCATATCTTGGTGGGGCATAATATATTGTTACTCGTTACTTCTTTTTTTTTTTTAATTTTTAATGGTAGTCATAGAAAAACTAATGATGATAGCATTGAAAAATTATGTGTACTATCAACTTTTAAGCAGAGAAAAAATATAGATAGAAGAAATTATATGAAGCTGTGGCAAAAAAAGTATTACCATTAGCAAGGATTAAATGATACTTCTTGAAACCTTTAGTTTGTAAGTTGTCCATCTGTAGTTTTTAATTATAAAAAATAATAATAATCACAAAATTAAACACGTTAAAATACATAACAATAAAATTAAAATAATATCAATAGATATTTTTGCATGACTGGAGTATAACTTACTTAGCTTTAATAATATAGATACATAAAATAAAATTATATTTTTTACATTCGCATGCAACCACGGTATTCTATCTAGTTAAGAATAACGATGGAAAAATGGTCTATTTCAATTTACATAATGTCCCTTACTGTTATTAAAAATAGTTGTAACATGACTTCAATGTCTCAAACCCCCTAACTTAAAAAGGCTCTTAAAGTCTCTAGTACTTCATTAAAAAAAAAAAAAAAAAATACTGAAATCATTATCTACTTTTGGCTACTAAATTATTTGTAATTTAGCATCTTTGTTTCAAAAAAAAAATTTTATTAATGGAAATTTTTTTTAATGAAAAGGCTTTTTTTTTAAAGTAACATGTTTTTGTATGTTTGTCTAATTTTATAATAATAGTTTTCTTATTTGTTTCTTCCAAATGTTTGGATAATAAAAATACCAAGATAATTAATAATTAGAATATTTTTATAATGAGAAATAAATCTATTTAAATAAAAAAAAATATTAAACAATAATAATAAATGTCGTTGGTAGTAAATGATTGGTAGA
Source organism: Combretum micranthum (assembly GCA_024138025.1). Lineage (NCBI taxonomy): Eukaryota > Viridiplantae > Streptophyta > Magnoliopsida > Myrtales > Combretaceae > Combretum > Combretum micranthum. The sequence goes on along the minus strand of JAMXBD010000920.1, from coordinate 52,568 downwards.
TAGAGCTCATGAATCAATGCGAAGATGACTTATGCTTTTATAATTAATAAGTTGTTTTCTCGACTAAGTTTCTATTTTTCAAAATAAAAAAAATATTTATTAATAATTGTTAACAACAATGTTTTAGGTTTATGAATTTAGTATGTACATTTATCTAATATTGAAGGTAACATACATACACATATATTCTTAGAAAGAAGGAAAGAATCCTATTCTAGGAAAATACTATAGAATCTTCTTATAATTACTCCCTATAAAACAGCTACTATTTTACAAAACCAATGACTCTTATATAAAAACAACTCATGTCCAGACTCTCTCAAAAATTGGAGTATAAGCTTCCAACATACCCAACTTGCCAATCAGATCATGAAATGCCTTCTTTGAAACTACTTTTGTAAGAACATCAACAAGTTTCTTCAATTAACAAAATGAAATTGGATAATCTTTTGATCTAACTTCTCTTTGACGAAGTGCCTATCAACTTCAATATGTTTAGTGTGATTATGTTGTATGGGATTCTACGCAATCTCAGTGGAAGCCTTATTATCACAATAGAGATTCTTAGCCTTGCATTCTTAATTCCTAAATCTATAGAACACTTTTAATCTGTAGCAACTCACAAATTCCATGGGCCATTCCTTGAAACACAGCCTTTGCACTTGACCTTGCAACAATCTTTTGCTTTTTGCTTTTCCAGGTTACAAGATTTCCTTCTACAAAAGTAAAATAGCTTGAAGTATATTTTCTGGTTGTTTTATCACCTGCTTAGTTCGCATTTATATCCTTTGATATTAGAAACATTATTCTTTGAGAAGAACAAACCTTTTTCTGGACAACCCTTCAAGTTCTTAAAATTTGGTACACTGCATCCATGTGTTCTTCACTTAGTGATGCATGAATTGACTAAAAACACTCATTGCATAAGCTATATTTGGCCTAGTGTGGGATAAGTAAATTAACCTTCCAACTAGCCATTTAGCGTCCTTTATTTGTTAGAACTTGATTAGGAAAAACTCTAAGCTTATGATTTATTTCTATAGGAGTTTTGGATGGTTTACATGCTAATATTCTAGTTTTAGTTAAGTGATTAAGTACATATTTTATTTGTGAAAGAGCAATTCGATCTATCATTAGTACTTTAATACATAGAAAGTATTTAAGTTGTCCCAAGTCCTTCATTTCAAATTTAGTAGCCAAGTAATCTTATAGATGCTTCATTTCTTCAAAATCATCTCCAGTTAGAACATATCATCTAAATACACAATTAAAGCTGTTACTTTCCCTTCTTTGTGTTTTACGAAGAAAGTATGATGTGCACCACTTTGTTTATAACCAAAAACTTCCATTGCCATAGAGAACCTCCTATACCAGGCTCTAAGTGACGCTTGAGTTCATATAATGATTTTTTTTAGTTTGCAATCTTTATCTCCTTTTGATGAATCAAGTGCCATGTAACTCCATGTATACCTCTTCCTCTAGCTCCTCATTAAGGAAGGCATTCTTAACATCAAATTTTTTAGAGGCAATTCTCGATTTACTGCTATAGTATAAGAATGTGAAATGGATCTAGCTTAGCTACTGGTGCAAAGTCTCTTAGTAATCCATCCCATATTTTTATGTATAAACCTTAGCAACTAACCTCACTTTATACTTGTTAATGCTCCCATCGGCCTTGAGTTTCACGGTGTATACTTTTTTGCATCCGATTGCTTTCTTTCCTTGGGGAAGTGATGTGACATCCCACATAGAATTCTTTTGCAAAGCTTCAATCTCTTCATTCATTGCCTTAGTACATCTTGGATCATCTAAAGCTTCCTACACATTACTAGGAATAGACATTGAATAATTGATTAATAACGAGTGCACATATCTTAGGTAATTTTTGGGTAGAAACATAATTATTGATAGAATATTTGACATTGGCTTTGAGATCAGTTTCATATTGTTTCTTTAGAACACCTTTGTTCAGTCTTTGGGTACCTTGGAACTAAATTTTTAGGAAGAACAAGAAACTCATCAGTAGAATTATCATATATTGGACATGAGGTTACCTGAGAGTTATAATATTGAATATTTTGAATAGACTCTTTGGTTAATGGTTTAAAGTAGGAAGATTTGTATTGTTGGTTGTTCTTCTCCATGGTGGTTATTGTCCTCATCATTGCTTCCATTCAGCCCTTGACAACTAATTTCTTCCAATTCTAAGAAGTTAACTTCTTCATCTAGCTCTATGTATGCTTCTATTTCTTTTCATGCCTTGCAACATGTTCCTCTCCACCATTCTCCCCCTAAAGGGAATATGTGGAAGCTTCCCCTGAATAAAACAATTCCATTCTTGGAAAGAAACATCTAAGGTTATATGTGACTTGTGAGTTTGAGGATCATAACACCTGTACCCTTTTTGAAAATCTGAATAACCTACAAAAACACACTTTTTTGCACATGGATCAAGTTTAGCTCTCAAGGCTTCAGGGATATGAACATTCATTGTGCATCTAAAAACCTGAGGTTCAAGGTTTGAAAGGTGAGGAATTGAAAGTAAAGATTGCATTTTCTATAGAGGAGTCTATAAACCTAAAACTCTAGATGGGGAGCAATTAATGAGATAGATAGCATATTTTATGGCATTACCCCAATAAAATCTCGGCATGTTCATCCCAAAGAGAGAATGAATACTTCTAGTATATGTTTATTCCTTCTTTCTACTAAGCTATTTTGTTGCGAAGTATAGGTGCAAGAGGTTTGATGGTAAATTCCATGCTGACTCAAAAAATTCCAAGAGATGCATCCATAAACTCCATAGTATTATCTATTTGCCAAACCTGTATTTCTTTCTAATACTGGGTGCTCACTATGTTGTGAAATTCTAAAAAGCTTTACAAACATCACTTTTTTTTGCGAACCAATGATATCCAAGTCATACCTATGCATTCATCAATAAACGTAACAAAAATATAGTTTTAGATAACAAAAGAATTTTTCAAGTCCCCATACGTTCGAATGTATAACTTCAAATGGCTCAAAACTTTTATTTAAACTTAGTAAATAAGGAACATGATGGCTCTTTGCCAATTCACAAACATTACAATGAAAATTGAATTACTTAAGTTCAAGAAAAGATGAGGTTGTAATTTCTTAAGATATCCAAAAGGAAGATGACCCAATTGTTAGTGCCATAGCTAGATAGTTGTTCTGTTGTATTCTTGGCTACTAGTCTGATGTGCTTGGTTGAGCTTTTGTCCTCCATTCTTTGTAACTCCAAGAAATAAAATTTTCCTAGTTTAACACCATAAACAAGAGTCTTGCTTGTTAGAATATCCTTAAAAACACAGAATGACGGCCAAAAAGTTATAGTACAATTAAGGATAGAAGTAATTTGTCTAGCCACAATAGATTATTTTCAAGAGATGGTATAACTAAAACAAAATTCAGTGTAATAGTATTAGATAAGGTGACAAGTCCTTACCCAACAATAGGACATGTAGTACCATTAGCTGTTGAAATACTAATTGAGGAGAAGGACATAGACTATAATTCACTAGAGTCTCTAATCATATGATCAGATGCACTTGTATCAATAATCCATGTATTATTTGTAGAAATTCCAAAGAGATCATTGGCCTTACCCACAATACCTGAATGAGCAATATTTACCATGGTTAATAATTTTTCCTCATCATTGTATTGTACTTCTTTCACAACTGTCACCATAACCTTTCTAATAGCCTTCTTTCATGTTTTTTTTTTTTTTTTTTGAAAAATCCCACCAGTCAGGATAACCAATGATCTCATAATAGTGTTGCTTTGAGCAACCTAATTCACCACAATGATCACACATAAGATTGTTGGACTTTCCATTGGATTGATTTATATGATTCTTGCTAAGACTAGATGATGATCCTTGTTGGGTTTTAGTAGCCACCATGGCTGAGTGTTCAAGAATTAAGCGAGGGCCTCCCATCCTTTGTCTTTGTTGATACTCTCTCCTTACATACGCATATATGCTTTCCAAATCCAGTTTTGGATCTTTGCGTAAAATTTCTCCCTTAACCTGATAAAATTCGAAATCAAGTTCACTTAGGATAAAATCAACTCGAAGTCTAACCATTACTGAATGTAACTGGACCAATTCTTCAATAGTTCCTTCTTATGAAATTGACAAGTAATCAATTTCCTAAAATATAGCAACAAGTTCATTGTAATATGTGGATAATGGTCTACCATCTTGTTTGGTAGAGAAAGATTTTTTATTTAATTTAAAAAGATGAATCTTGTCAGATCCATCATAGAAAGTTTTTATTCAACCTCCCATATTTCTTTAGTTGTAGGGAGAAAAATAAATCATTTCATAAGCGATGGACTCATTAAGTCAATAAGCCAACTTTTCACCCTTTGATTTTCAGTGACCCATGTCCCAAAATTAAGGTCTTCAGGTGCAGGTTTTGTTGTTGCTCTGGTGAGATATCTACTCTTGTTGTGTGCTCCCATGCACATCTCCATAAGTTGAGACCATAATGAATAATTAGTCTCATCTAGAATTATACTTGTGGGAAAGGTAGAATTGTCTTATTGGATAATAATTGGTGTGTTGTTTTTTGTCCTTGGAACAAGAGATGCTTGTTGATCCATTTGTTTTGTCAAGTACGAGTTTCAAGAAATAAGAATGTTAGAGTAGTTTGGTTAATTTCGGCAGCGCTATGATACCATGTTAACAACAATGTTTAGGTATATGAATTTAGTATGTACATTTCTCTCCTATTGAAGGTAATACACACACACACATATATTGGGAAAGAAGGAAAGAATCTTATTCTAGAAAAGTACTATACAATCTTCCCATAATTACTCTCTAAAAAAAAACTGCTATTTTACACGTTGAATAACTCCTATATTGAAACAACTCATGTCTACAATAATTGTTCCATTTTTGTTTAAACGAACATGGAAATCTTTTTGGAAATCGTATTTTGACTCTTTATCTTCTCTTTATACTATTATTATATTTATTTATTATTCGAGTTCCTTATCTTTTACGAAAAGATTAGAAAAAAAAAAAAAAAAAGTTCCTTCCCTGTGCTCATGTTCCACTAAAGCTTTCTGACGTAAACCTTAATTATTTCATTATGGTTTTTTGACTTAGAACTTTTATTAGTAAAATTAGACAATTGTTAGGTTAATACTTCTCCTTACTTGTAAAATGAAGTCATTATTGAACATAATAAAGGGATCTTCTCAAGTTGTTTCCAAATTGTGCATGATTAAAGTCAAAAAAGTAAAATAATTTATAGCCCGGTCACTTTTCATGAATACTTATTCATTCACTTCTTATTCTACGGAAGATTTTATTATAGTGTTTACTTGAATGGAATGATAATTCATAATGAATTATTATTATAAAGTAATGAATAGTAACTCATGTCTCCATACGTATAAATTTTTATTTCTAATCTTGATATAAACACCGTTATTTTGAAAATATCACATATACAATTATTCTCTATTGTAAAAAAATGAAGAGTATTATGGATATTTACCTTTTACTTCAATAATTATTTGTTTTATTTTTAACACCTAAATGAAATTATAATAATTATTATAATCCTATTATATTACTGCTGAATTAGAATTCAATTTCTCTCTTATTCCATATCACAAATTGAAGAGTTGTTGGGAATGAACCGGAAGCCTCAGACATTGAACTCATTAATTGCTCCTATCTCACTCCATATTTGCTAAGCAAGTACACGCATGTTCTTGAATCCCACCCTCTCTTTATTTTCTTGTACTTGAAACGTTTTAGATGGGGTTCTACATTTAAGTTCTACCAAACAAAGGCACGCTAATGTCACACAACAAAAGATACAGATAGATTCGATGAAACCAACAAAGCAACCATCATACACATCTCATAATTATTTCCTCAGGAATTTAGGTTGGGACAGTATGGATAATCTCAGAAGCATCTTAATGTCAAAAACAAAGGCTACTACCATATTCAATACCAATATTAATTTCAAAATTGTCTCATTCTCACTTTTTTCACCCATTAGCCATAATAGATAATTGATTTTTTTTTTTTCAAATGAAGATGCAAAATTAAATCTAGTGCTCTGATCAAGAATTGGTGTGACATGCTGGCAATCCTCTAATTCTCTCTAAAATGGTTTCTTATTGAAGTTGCCTCTTGCATTTCGTATGTGGGAATAATTTGAAATTGAATGGATTATAATATAATGAGTTACTGAATGACATATTCATTCCTATGCAGAATGAAATAGCTATAAAGTGGATTTGTTAGAAACATCCCAACCAATAAATGCAAATCATAAATATGTAATAGGATAAAATAATAATTAAACTATATACGATTAATAAAACTAAAATAGAATCACGATTTCTCTTTTGAGAAGGCAAAATCAAATTTCTCCTCAATGCTAAAATGATAGATCCCAATGAATTGTAATTTTAACTTCTAAAATTACATCCAAACATGAAAAATGAAATAAAAACTAGAATTGTGATTCTATTTCAAATTCAATTCTACGTATAGAAAATGACATAAGATTAATTTAGCATGCCAACCAAGAACGTAAGTGGCGTGGTATACATATCTCTTCTCTTCCAAGTGGTCTCTTTCTAAATTTTATAGTTTGAGATAGAATTGGACCCATCTTATGGTCCTTAGTATTAAGGTTTTTCAATTCTTATATATATTTTCTTTTTTCAAAAGTATTACTTATTTAATTTAAGGAAACTACTTTAGCCAATCATTTAATCATTCAAATAAATATATCAAGTGATCTATTAAGTAATTCAATGATACAATCAATTTTGAGTATGAATTTGAGTTGTTCACCAACTTATTGGATTGGTCTCTTTAAAAAACATGATAGATGCATAAATTTTTCCTTAATCTAAACTTTAAATTATAAATTGATTCTTGATTTTAGAAATTAACACGCACACTTTTATTGCAAAAATCATATGTGGGACATTTTGAAAAAAGTTAAAAGATGAAAGACTAAAAAAAAAAAAAAAACAAAACAAAACAAAAGATAGGCCATTTGTTGAACTTTCCTTTAAAATTATTTATCCTTTTTCATTCGTATTTACTTACGGTCGATGCTCGGTACTTTCAATGTTATTACAGCGTTTAAGATTTCTTCATGTAGGAAAATAAAAGAAGGTTCACTCTGGTAATTTTTAAAATAATGTATCTTTTCTTCTAAAATAAAAAATACATACTTTTGAAACATTTATGGCTTCGTTAACAGGATCATACCCTTCATCATCCGTCCATCTAAATAAATATAATAATTAATATTATTATTATTATTATTTTATTCATCCCATTATGGTTAAATAGGAATGTAAACCGTTTAAATGTTTGCGAAGATAATTCGCATAAACAAATGGTGGAGACAATTTTGCAAATAATCTAGTGTTATCGCTATTATGAACCCCATTTCTGATTTTGTCCATTCATCTAATGACATCTCTTAGCCCCTGTCTTGAGCAATCAGCAAACAACGATTAAAAAGTTGATGTGACACCCCAGTCTAAAATATTTGGTAGTTAGGGTGCATTTACTGTTCAAACCTGTATTATTGGGTTGTTGGAAGGATAGCTCAACATAATAAATCTTGAATACGTTAATTAGGATATCGTTGATGTCTAACCTGAAAGCACATGTTTGGAACTTGGAAGTTACGATGAGAAAAATTTCATCATTTTATATGATTATTATTAGAAAATACCTACATAAACTTTGGTATTTTGTTTTTTTTTTTTAATTTTTACATGAAGTTTAAAATTATTGATCCTTATACTTGATGAAACTTTTTTACCAAATTTACTATTTGACTTCCCATAATTTATACTTGTACTCTTTGATTAATAAGAAAGTTTGTCTAGTCGTCATTTTAAAGATTATTCTTTTTTTTTTTTTTTGGCTATTACAATGTGGGAGGAGAAATTTAAACATGTTCTCAATGACTTGAAAGACTAAAGATGATACCACTAAGCTATAAGGTATTTGGTATTTTATAAATTATTAAAGGGATCTTAAATTCATTATTTTAGACTTTAAATTCAAAATTTGACGAATGAAATTTGATTGGATAAGACAGTGAACATTTTTTAGATTTAAATGCAAAATTAATGAAATTTAGTGTATTTACACTGTAATTTTAACATTATCTATTGTTGTTTTTTAGGTGATCATTTTCTTTTCTATCCTTGACAAGTGCTCGAGCAAATTAATTGTCAGCAAGAATACATACCCGAGTAACCTGAGTACTTTAATAAAAATTATCTTCATGATGTGGATATTTTGCTTTAGGTTAGCTTGTCATGATGGGCTCAACTATAGAAAAAAATCATGAAACGAAAGAAAGCAGAGGGAATGAATTGTTAAAGCATTTCTATTTTGGAATTCTTGATACGAGATCCTGTGTAAAAAACTCCTCTTTTGAAGATCCATCGGGATAGAGGAGGTGCTTCAAGTTTCATCCGGTCCTCTAATAAGCACCGTTGCTACTCCAAATTTCATCCAGTCCTCTTACAAGCACCGACGCTCCACTTCTTTTTGCCTTTATTTATTTTTTCTTGGTAAAAAACTGCGGCTTCCTCCTGCCGCTTGGTGCTTTTTATTATTATTTTTAATTCATTCTTTAACTTTTTGAAGTTTGTGGAGTGTTCGTTTTTCAATTTTCATTTTGCCACTGCATTTGCAGAACGACTCAATGTCTAACCTTTTCTTTTAAATTTCATTTCTACAATTAATTATGGTTTGAAATAATAATAAATTAAATATTAATCAATAATATATTTACAGATATTTTTTATTTTTATTAAATTTATTATTACATAATTTTATAAATTATTATTTACATTAATATCACTTGAAAAAGAAAGTGTATTATGTGAAAAGTACAATAAACCATAAAATCTTTAAAAGTTGTGAATGACCTTATGTCAATGATCCATGGGAAAAATGATGAGGTTCTTAAAAAGAGAAATACTTCACAAGTGATGTGACATCTTAGTGTTGTTAATGCTTTTTAGAGAATTTGAATACTTCTGTGTATTTGCAAGATAAAGGGAAGAAAACGGATAAAATTTTAATTATTATATGAGACAAAATAAGATATAATGGTAAATTACTTATGCCTTTAAAAGATAATAAGTAGTTAAAATAAAGAAGGATGTAAGAGTAATTATAAAAAAATCTCTTTATCTCCTTATTATTTCTATTTTGGATGAAAAAACTTATTGGGATCCTAAGAATATATTCCATCCATTTTTTTATAAGTAAATAAAATTTAATTCACTATAAAAAAACAACTGGCCTTTAGAGACAGAAATTCTATGATAGAAATTTGGTAAAACTAGTCATTATTCTATAAATAAAATATGCAACGATGGTTTTGCAACAGAAATTTATGGTTAGAGACAGAATTCACTACAATAAAACATGCCTTTAGAGACATGAAATCTGTGACGAAAATTAGAAAATGTAGTTATATCTTTACAAATAAAATTTGCTATGATGGTTTTTACGATAGAAATTTACGTTTAGAGATAGAATTTTTGTCTCTAAAGTCCATTTTTCTTATAGTGGTTTTTGTCCTTAAAGCCTAAATTTTAGTGATCCCTCCTATTTTTTTCCGCATTTTACTAAGTAAAGAAGGAGAATTTAAAACACTGTTTTTGAGAGTAATAAAGAATTAATGGGTGTCTGTGCGTATCGTGTGTGTAAACCGGGAATGCACATTATCACAAGGTTGTCAAATGTAAACATAGTGTGTGTGTATATGTATATGTTGGAATTTCTATGATACTGTGACGGGACCGTTAATATTATCAAAATTAAATTGATTATATAAAAAATAGTGTAAAAAATTTTACCTAGTTTGATCACAATAGGAAAATATTTGAACTGTAGTCTAATGAAACCAGTTCCATCATAACAGCGATAGAATATAGAATTTTCCTACCTTTTATAGTAGGTATAGGCATAAAACTATGGGAGCGAGGAGTTCAATTATTCCATTTTATTAATTAATAATAAATAGTTTTTTCAAATAAATCTAAAAAATGAAAAGATATATTTTTTTTCTTAAAATTATTTTTATCAAAACAAACAGAATTAAATTATATATAGAAATATATGTATTTGTTATTATAATCATAATACATTTTATAATATATGAAATTTATTGGCAGGTGCACTATTCACAATTTTCTAATATTCAATGGATAAATTACAACGAAAGTATCAAGGTAAGTTTATTTAAGGTATCAATGTTCAAGTAGTTTAAAAGAGGAATAGATGTTTGAAAATAAATTCATTTAAGGTATCATGTTTCAAGTGGTTAAAAAGAGGTATGGACATTTTACAAAGTGAGTCAAATAAGGTTTAATAATTGATCATTAATGAAAACTTTAGAAACTTAATTGAAACATTGATATCTTAAATGAACTTTGTAAAATATTGATACCTCATTTGACTCACTTGTGAAACTTTGATACTTCTTTTTAACCATAATGCCTTAAAATTTAATTTAAGGCAGTTACTGCTACGTATAATATTTTATATTATATGCTCAGGCTTCCTTGAATGATATGCTTATTATGAATATTTGCTACTCATTTTTAAATTATGGAATCCTACAATTAGATTCTCAAAACCACTTGATTTAAAACTTACAAAATAAACTTTACAATTCATTTCTTTTTAACTCTCATGAGTAGATAAGTTTTCAAAAACAAAATTGTACCATCAAGTATCCCCAATATTTTATATGATGTAGATCAAAGCTTTAAAACTTCAGAATATAGATCATAGGCTCCACTCAACCCTTGAAAGAATATTACAAACTAAATCTGGTTCTTAAAAAAAAAAAAAAACAATATAAATACATTCCTCAGTCCTAACTCCTCTCATATCTCCAAGATCGCCCAAACCCGAGATATCATCACCATCCAAAACATCCTCATCATCATCAACAACAACATCAGCATCATCATCATCAATCATTAAGCATCATCTAGAACAAGGCCTAGTACGACAGTAACATAGACACACACGAAATGTCACACAATGCAACAAATAATAAATTATTATCTTTTATTTTAATAAAACAAGCAAGAGTACTCACACTCTAGAATAAAGCTATTGTTGGGAATCTAGGAGTCCTGTCTAACGACACGACGCTCAAGAAGTTGATATGAGCATCCAAAGTATCTATATCTCCTAGATGATATAATCGAAAAGGAAAATAACCTCATTTATAGGTCACAGCCGTTACACATATTTACTTATCTCAATCCATAATATCACTTTGTTCAATTGGTTTCATAAACGTAAACTAAATTATATTACTTCACTCCAATTTTAATTAAACATTACGCCGATACTGTCTGCCCCGTTGGCTATCTGTTAAGCCACCTACAAATGTCAAAGCACCATGCTAGGGATGGTCTAAGCGCCTAAACTACTGTACCCAGCTTTGCATAAGGTTGCCGCTACTTGGAGTGGATTCAACAGCACACGCGTAATCATCACTCATTAATTATTAAGCCGTCTTCAAGTTTTAATCCATTATAAAATGTCAATCCGGACAACCATCATGTAAGTTACTGCGTACCTTATTTAAATTAGACGAAGATTAGATGACAATCTAAGAAACAGAAACCATATCCAAAAATCTATGCAAAAAATTAAATTATATAAGTATTTCAATTATCTATCAACTTATATCAATTTCATATTAACCATTCCTTTTTATGTTTTTATTTAATCAGATATAAAATAGGAACCAAGTTATGGCTGCAGAAATCGCTCCACCAAAAGACAAACAGTTCTCCATTGTTTGTCAAATTATCTTAATTAACCTAGCTTTGGTCTATTATATTTTAGAAATTACATCTTCCTTATTATTTAGGATTTAACTTAATATATTAATCCAAGTTAATTACAAGTTAAGTCTATGTTAGCTTAATTTCAACCAAATTGATTAGATCTAATTATTAAATCAAATTACTATGTCATATCTAATTATCTCCTTAATGCATCATCAGATATCTACTTTAACTTAATTTAGTCCAATTGATTTGAATTAATCATTTAATTCAACTACTAAGTAAAGGTGGTTAAACTTAATTAATCTAATTCATTTTAGTCCATTCAAGTTCTTTAAGCCATGTTGAACTTAAAATTATTAACTAGGCTCATTTTATATCTAACTTTTATATGTAATCTAATTATTTATTAAATCTATAAATCTATTCAACTCATCTTAATTATATCAATTAATTAATGTGACACATTAACTATCAATTAGCTAATTTATTTTTATTTTAAAACAGGGCAATAAGGGTACACGACCTGCTGCAAGGCCGTGCTGAAGGTCATGCAGGACAAGAAATTTTGATCAGGAGCCAATCCGCCTAAATTTTTTCTTTGCACGGGCTGTTGCACAGCCGTGTTGTATGCCCCTGCACACTGAAAAATCTTTCCCATAATGCTTCTTTTGGTCAGCATGGGCACATGCACGCCCGTGCTGATCTAGAAATTTTGCACAGATGTGAACATGTTTTCCCCTTGTTTTCATTACACAAATTTATCAATTTTACACATCCTACTTCCATCAAAATATCATAAGAACAACATACAACTCATTTTGAAGCACACTAAAAAAATTTTCCCATAATGCTTCTTTTGGTCAGCATGGGCACGAGTATGCCTTTGTTGATTTGGAAATTTTGCCTAGACTTGAAAACGTTTTTCCCTTGTTTTCATTACACAAATTTATTAATTTTTACACATCTTACTTCCATCAAAACATCATAAGAACAACATACAATTCATTTTCACATCTTTTAACACTTCAATACTCAGTTTAGTTCATCAAACACATCCTAATCCATCTCATCAATTTTCAACTTCACATATACTCATACAACCTAGGTTTTAGCTTTCATGCCCAAATCTCCCTTGATTACAAGTTTTATCACAAACCTAACTTATATTTAATACTAACATATCATATACATATGTAAACAATAATTAAACCAAAGAAAAATAACATAACTTATCTTTGGAGATAATCCAACTTCTTGATTTTCTTGATTATTACACCTCCTAAATACTTGAAGCTTATTCCAACTTGTTTCCTTACTCTAATTTCTTCTTTGATCTTCTTGAGATTGAAATTAGTGATTGAAATTTGAGGAAGAGAAGAGAAAGGAGGAATAAAGGAAAAGAAAGAAGAGAACCGAAAGAAGAAAGGGAAGAAAATGAAGAAAGAAAAAGATTGCTACAAAGAAAAGAAAAAGGAAAGAAAAGATAAAGTTTAAAAAATATTTTAATAAAGGTATCTAAATTAAAATTTCCAGATAATTATATTTAATTCTAAAAATAATTGAAAAAATATATATATTATAAATTTATGACTTGACACAAAAAAATCAATTAAAAAATTGAACTTATGAAAATTTGACTTTAATTCGGGTTTAGGTTTAAAACTGATATTTTTAGATAAGTAATTTATTCCAAAAATTATAGGGATTTGAGGAAATGAAAGTTAAATCAAATTTCAAGGGTTTAGGAGTTTACTAAATATTTAAAATATTTTTTTTTTTTTGAGATTTAGGAATTCAAATTTCGAGTAAAAGGAATTTGAATGAAATCAAAGTTGAATAGTTCGATTTATAAAATTGATAATTGAAGCAAATAGACATTTTGGAAAGTATATATATATAATCTCAAATTTCAATTTGCCCTATCTACTTATTTAATTACATAAAATTGTCTAATTATTTCCTATTATTTGCTTCTTTTATTTGATTAAACTATCTAAGCTACGTTAACAATTAACTATTTATTGTATTATTAAATTAAACCATTCTAATTTAACTAGGTGAGGGATTAGAATATTTAATTAACTACTTAAAACGTTGATACCTTAAATGAACTTACCCTCAAACGTTGATACCTTTTGGTGTAATTTATAGAATATTCAATAGGTATGGAGTTAAATTTTTTTCACAAAATAGTAAGGGATGCTTAGTGCAGTTTTCCATGATTGAAAATGTTTTCAAAATTCGAAATTGAATTCCATGAAATTGATGAATCCAACTTTGGGAGATATTATTGGGATAAGTAGTCACATGATGATATAAAATAAGGACTTCATCCTCATATAGACAACTTACCACATACAAACAAGATTATTATACATAGACATCATATTTGGACAAACTTATAGCATTTGGACTAACCTACTACATTTAGACCAACCTACCACATTTGGACAAACTTACCACTATAAACCTACCACATTTGAACACAAACTACCATATTTTGATGAAGTCTTTATTTTAAGTTGCTAAATGGTGACTTATCCTAATAATTTCCCCTTTAATAGGAGTTATATTTGACCTCCAAGGAGGCAAAATTAATTCAATTTCATACCTATTATTAGAAATCTACAAAATAGGCTTTTAATATATAATATATATTTTTTCATGTATATTTGGTTTACTCAAAAGGAATATGACTAGAAAGGTATAGTAGCAATTTTTTTATTTTATAATTATGGGTATTTTGAAAAAGAATATATATTTTTGTGAAGAATAACAATTTCTCTTGTAAAAAGAAGAAATAAAGATTTCTTATTTATTTCACATCATGTGTAATAGATATTTTTTATGATAAAAATATGTATAAACCAAATGGGAAATGAGTATTTTGTAATAGTTAAGCTACAATATCAATTCTATTCCAATAAACTACATATAATGTAAGCGTATCTTCAATAAGTACCACTATAATATGAGATGAAATCAACAATTCCATTGATAATTTAAAAAATATAAATAAATTTGTCATATCATTCATTCTATACCATTAAATGCCAAACGTGAACTAGATACCACAATTTCATTCTATGGACGTTTCTGCCTACCCACCAAATCAATCATATTAGTTACATTTTTCATTAATTTTATTGAAATTTTAGAAGTCTAATTAAAACCTTTAGAGAAATTAATTATGCTTGAAACCACTTATAAAAATAAATGAAATATTGACTTAATAAATGTCAAATTGCCAAAAATAGGCAGCAAGATTTTGGGATATTTTACAATGTGAGGTAAACTTTTATAATACTATATTTTATATTCAATTGAATTTTCAAGTGCCAATATTAATACCTGGCACAATTTCTTTAAAGGCAGGCAGTTGAATAGGATGCATTTTAGATTGCTGGGAATTGCGGATGTATATTTTCTCATTAAAATAACGTCAAATTTAATTAACGAAGTGCCACATGGAAATTTAGTAAAATAATAACAAATATCATATCAAAACTAAGAGAACAACACTACGATGAAAATATGTTATATTGATAAAATGATTGATCAATACACTACATCTTTGTTTGTTTCATATTTTTCTTATAGTTTTGATATATTATTTTTATCATTTTCAAATATATGTTTATTTAGAAATAGATATAAATAATAAAACAAATTTTTTTATCTATAAACAAATAAAAAAATTATATGAATAAAATACAAATACAAACTAAATATAAATAAGATAAATAAAAATCACACCATTCAAAGATTAGCCATGCAATCTACATTCTTGCTAAATCATCGCCAAAATCCAGATGGACTAAATCATCATCAAGAGTGGGTCTAATGATCTTAGGTCGGGATTGCCATCTTTTTTCTTGGCAAGGTGGGACCACCTACTTAATGAGGTAGGTTGTGACTTGTAAACTTAGATATAAAAAACTTAAAGAAAAATTGGATATTATTCTTAATTAAAATCAACCAAACAAGACATTGAAAAAAAAAAAAATAAAAAAAGAGGAAAGCAGAAAAAAGGGTAGTAGACTTGAAGTGGTGTGCTACCTACATAATACAGAAGTGGATAACTATGCACCACTCATCTTTAGTGGTGACAAATAACTCCATCCTTTGATGATAACCAGAGTAAAAGAGGGCATACCTTGGTGGCTCTTAAGGAAGCTAAGCCATCACCAAGAGTGCTAAGCCCTTACCTTCACCCCTAGACACCATAAGGATAACGAAAAATCAAATAACTATTCTCAATTCGAGTTGCCAATAAAGTATTTACTTCCTTTTTTTTTTTTTCTAAATCAATGTATAGAGTTAAATAGCTACACACTAATTGGGATAATTCAAGTACCTTTGACACTAGGACATCACATTCTTATTTTGAAGCGTTAGTTTCAATTAACAATGGAAGGATGAAGCTAAAGAGGTAACCACCTACCCTTAGTGGCTTCTGTGGAAGTTAGGCCATTGTCAAGGGTGCTAGGTGTGACAATCTTTTATAATCTATGTATATAGGGGAGACTTTCTTGTAATTATTATATTATTATTATTATTATTATTTTTATTTTGAGATGTTACCTCAAGAAAATTAATGTTTCCTCCTGCTTGAGGTAGGAATGTAAATAAAACTCTTTGTGAGGGTATGAATACTCTTGTGGATTCAAGCTCTTATTTACCTCTTTAACTGCTTAATGTTATGGATAGTCTATTTTACACAAAACACCCCCACCCCAAACATTTAATTGGAGCATTGTACATTGAGATATTAATAAAAGTATGTTATTCTCCATTCGATTCTTGCTTGTACCCATCTTTACTTATCGTTGGCTATTTTTTATTGTTCATGTGTTGCTTATAGGATCTTAAGACTTGATTATTGGCAGTATCAAATTGCATTAAGGCTTGCTTATTATTACAAAGGTAAGATAGTAAGCATTGTAAGATTTAAGTATGCTAGTGAAACCCTATACCGTGACACTAAAGACGTCATCTACATCTCTAAGAAAAGAAAAAAGGGAAAAAAATAAAGGAGAAGATTGAATAATCAATTTTAATTCAAATTGACTTCATGAAGTCTTTATCCTTTATTTTTTTTAAGTGATGGTAAGCCTAGCTTAGCACTACTCATCCATAGAGGTAGGTTATCATATATTGCTTAAGATGGGCCAAATAATCTATTTTTGATAGTAGAACGTTACTCATCTTTGATGGCTAGACACAACAATCTTATTTTTGATAGCGAGATGGAGCTTGGCTACCCCGTAGAGTTGATTATATGTGTCACCCATGTTACTATTTGGCTCTAAACCCGGAGATAGTTGGAGCTGGGAGGGTAACTACGTACCATGGTGGCTCTTTAAATTTTAGTTTTGTTTCAAATAAATTTATTTCTACAATCTATACGCTTCATATGATAAAACAAGTTATCGGACCACATGTTAAAGCTCCTTTGGATGTATATAAGAAGTTCATCACTTTATCATGAAATTCAGTGCGGTTCAAGATTACTGGTAATATTTTTATATTTAATTAGTTATTATTTTTTGTTAAATTATCATATAATATTTAGTTGAATTGGATATAGATATGAACAAATGTAGAATTTATCTGTAAAAAACCCATAATTTTTTTTTTTATTTTATCTTATTATGTTCTTCTCTCTCTTGCTTCCCTTCTCCCTCCTTTAGTTTTTCTTCTCTAAGAGAATCTAAGGTCACAACCTTACATGTTGGCTGTCTGCCCTAACTCTGTTGGTTCTACCGTAATTTTTGTTGTTCGATTCTTCACTAAGAAGATACTTTGATTCATATCTAAAGATTTGTAATTGGTTTTTCATCAACAATAAGACAACTTGATCCAAATTTAAAAATTTTTAATCAATTCTCCATCAATGAATAAGAGGATATATTAATTTAAATCTAAAATATGGATCAAGCCATTTTTAGATCTAGTTTTTCTTTTAATTGTTTTTGTTTTCTACTTGGTTTTCATCCCATTATGGGATATTTTCTAGCTAGACTTTTGGATTTCAGTTTTAGATTGTATTAGAATTTTTTGTATGTCGTTATAACCTATTTTTATCTTGAAAATATGTCTGTTTTTAAGTTGAATCTTTGGATCATATTTCTTTTATTGTAGAGTTGGCAATTCATGATTAGTTGTAAATTGAAAATTTCCACAGTACATATCCATTAGTTTAGAATACCATTTCGTATTAAAGAATTTGGATGACGGCGATTAGAGAAAAATAAAAATCATTTATGTGTTAAATGTGGTGTTTGAAAGCCTTAGGTTATAAATTGCAAAATGATCAAATTCGATATTGACCATTTAGCATTTGGTTGAATCATTACTAAGGTTAAAATGCTAAATAAGAATTAAATAGAAAAAAATGAAGTTTTCTGATAAAAAAAAAAAAGGTGGGGGCATGGAATAAAAGCTTGGTAGACAATTTCCCCTTTCCCCTTTCATTTGCTTAAAAAGCTAAGCTATCCACTGAGATCTAACTTTTCTAGGCTAGCTGGCAAGCTGCAACAAAAAAATTATTACACAAGAGACAACAGGGATTAACGTGAGGAATAGTTGTTCTCTTTGCATGATACAATTCTCGTTTATGGTCCAGAATATGCCGACAAAATTTGAGAATCGAAAGTTTTAAATCAAAATTTCTTAATGATATATTTAACTAGCAAATGGTACTTTTTTGGTCCGTAATTTGCTCATTGCATTATTTAATGACATTCGATAATAAATAACCACCGAAAGACAGAAGGTTTCTCCTTTGTCAAGATACAACAAAGACAGGAATGGCAAATGTTGAGAATCGATAGTTTTAAATCAAAATTTCTTAATGATATATTTAACTAGCAAATGGTACTTTTTTGGTCCGTAATTTGCTCATTGCATTATTTAATGACATTCGATAATAAATAACCACCGAAAGACAGAAGGTTTCTCCTTTGTAAAGATACAACAAAGACAGGAATGGCAAATGTTCATCTTCTTAGCAGTGTCCACCATTAGATTTGTTTGGCATTGATATATTATACAAAATTATTGTATACATTAATTTTTTTTTTAATTGTTGGAATTCCTGTAGAGTGTTGAGTAGTTCCTATCAGTAAAAGTATTTGATTAAGAAATTTATATATATTTATGTATTTTTTTTTCACTGGATTATGTATACATATGATTGGACGGAAGATGGTTGGAATAGAGAATCTAAAGTCCTTTGTTTCATCATATTTTGATTATTTTAACATAATTTTTTTGGTCATTTTTCAATAAGATATTTATCAAGAAATAGATATCATGAAAAACTGACAATTTTACTCATACATAAACAAAACAGACGCGATACATATATGATATAGATAAATTGCATATGCAGATTTGATATAGATACGATATATATAAAAATCAAATAATATAAACAATATTTGTCTAAAAATACGAAAGATTAATATTTGTCTAAAATTACACACTGAAAAACAATTTCAAAAGCAACCATTGAAGCTAAGAATAGAAGTAGAGGAAACCATTATTTCACCCTTCCCCTGGAAAAGAGGACTTCTTCAACCTTAGCTGAAACCGAATTTTGAGACGAATTTTCTCATCGATGCACACATATTATAGATAGGTAGCGATTTGTGTGTTAGCTTTGGAATCTGGACATAATAAAACGAAGTAACGTTTGTGATGAGGAAGATGGAGGACCGAAACTTGATTGTGGATTACTAAATTTCTGCAAAGTCATTCTTTGTGTTATAAATAATAATACACTAAATATTATATATAATTTGTATAAAAGTAGTTCAAATATTTCATGTCATTAGTCCTTTTTCTTTAAATTTACTACTATTATATCTACAAATTTCTTCATCCTTTTTTAAAGAATATTAATGGGGTTTTCTAATTAAAATCGTTCCCCATCCATTTTCACAATCGTCTGTTTCTACGATTAAAGAATTTGTATCTAAAGGTAGTTTTGATTCTGGTAATTTTTTAACTAGTAACTTTATTTCTTCTATCAATTGTAATTCTGTTTTGTCTAATTTTGCAAAAATATGAGTCTTTTTTATAAAGTAACTTAGTATGTTTTCCTAAATTTTTAATTAAAGGTCTAGCATAGTTTAAAGTCCTAAAAGTTGTTGCAACTTTTTTTTTATTAGTTATATCTGTAAGTTCTAAAACCTTTATAGCTATGTATTGTTGTAACTTTATTTTTCCATTTCCTATTTCTACTCCTAAGAATTCTATATTTTTTCTGTAAAATTGTATCTTCTTTTGGCTAACAATTATTCCATTATTTTGGAATTTTGTAAGTACTGTTTTAAATGGACAGTATGTTCCTTCTCATCTTTGAAAAAACTAGAATACATCTATGTATACACAAACAAAAGAGTATGTATAAAAAATTGACTCAATTTTTCTTTGGAAAATTGCTAGTTCATTTTTTAATCCAAAAGGCATAGCTAGCCATTCAAAATGTGCTAATGGACAAGTAAAGATTGTCCAAGGTATGGAATTTTTCTTCATTTTTATTTGCCAAAATCCTGATTTACAATCGAATTTACTAAAAATGTTGCAATCTTGTATTCTGTTAAGTAAATCTGTTTTGCCTGGTATATTATAGGCATCGGTTTTGGTTTTATTATTCAGTTTTCTATAATCTATTACCATCCTACTTTTCCCTTTAACTATTTCACTATGTTTTTTTACTATAAAAGCTAGGCTTCTGTGTGGGCTATCTGATCTTCTTATAACTCCTAATTTTAGTAATTCATTAATGTGTGTTTTAAATTCTTCTCTATCTATATTATTACAAACTATCTGTTTAGCTTTTATTTCTATATCTGGGTTTATTATTTTTAATTCACATTCTATCTTATTTCTATCCCAAAATTTTGTTGGATTATTTCCAATTATTTCCTCTTTTTCTAATCTACTTAAAATTGTATCTATTTCTATTCGTCCTATTTCTATTAAGTTGTAAATAAAATTGTATTTCACACATTTAGTTTAGATTACAAAGATAGAAATGTAAAAGATACCGAAAATGTTACTATGGAAGAAATAATAGATGAAAAAATGTTAGATGCAAGTGGATCAAACCCTAGATATTGGGGAATTACAAAGAATCCATGGAGAGGCAGGTTTTTAATAAAAAACTGGGAAAGTGAAGAAGGTGCCATAGAACATCTAAGAGAAAATAACTTTTTAGGAGACAATGAAAAGTATTACTTTTTAGAATACAGACCGGATAAATTAGGAAAAAATTTATGTTAAGAAAAATGCTTACTCACCCAATAGCTTACATTTAATAGGAAAATATAATATTACAAGACTAGGAAATCTAGGAAATTATGTAGATGAACAAAATAGAATATTAAGGGATATTGAGAAAAAGGGATTAGTAAAATCTAAAGAAATACAAGGAATTACAATACTTGATACACCTTTTCAATATCTCTATTTACAATTAATGAACAGAAATAGGTTAACAGGAAGGATTATACTATAACACAAATGAAACCAATTACCTTTGCATAGAAAGAATTTCTTTTACTTAAATCTGTTGAAAGATTTTTAGTTAGCTCTTTAACAAACTATACTAATACTTAGATTACAACATTGACCAGTCATAAGAATAGGGTAAGTCAACATAGAACTTTTCTAGTAAATAGCATAAGTAATACTAGAAGACAACAAAATTAAGACTTGATAATACCTTAAGTGGCGACATAATAGCTAGATATAGGCAAGTAGAGAATTCTGTTTTCCAGGAAGAGGTTGCAGGATTTTCCAATTACAAACCACCTATAGAACAAGAAAAAATTTTACTAAGATAAAATAATACCATAATAGCTTTAATAATAGGAGTAGAAGATAGTATTACAAACCTGGTCAGATTCAAAGAAGGTTGGAGTAGCCACATTATACAAGAAATAAAAAGGTTAGAAATAGAAATAAACACTGTTGAAACACACTTACAAGATAGTATAAAATCTATACATGACAAATTCATAGATGAGAAAAAATAAAAGAAGAAATTAAACAATTGAGAGAATTACAGGAAGACAAGACTATAGATAAAGATTTACATAAAGGAGAAACAGAAGAAATATTTATATGGATAAAAATATAAAATTACAGGATAAAAAACCAAATAAGAAATCTGAAGACGGTTGTGTAGATGTAACAGATATTTGGGAAAGTATTTACAGAAAAAAATGTCTAAAACTTTACAGCTATTCAAGAAAGACCAGGAAAGAGTTACAAAAGAGAAAATAGGACTGGACAAAGGAATTATACGATTATTGTCTAGAAGAAAAGAAGATAATACAGTTTTACAGCAAATAGAAGAAATATTGATATAGACTAAGATCTAGACCTTTATAATACAAAAAGTTTGAGGTTATTAGAACCCATAATTTCATATAAAACCGGAAAATTAAGTTTTGGAAATATATGATTGTTTAAAACCTGTAGAGAACAAATAGTAACAGTTAAAAAAACTAATTAGAATTAAGCTTTTTAGTGATGAAGAATTACAACAACTTAAAAAAGAAAATAAAAGTCTTTTATACTTAGGAATGATAGTATTAGGAATAAAAAGATTAGCTAAAAAGAAGTGGGAGTAAAGTTTTAGTAGTCCTATTAGATAATTCATGGCAAAATAATTTTAAAAAGGCAACCATAGGAATTACTGAGGTAGGTATGAATGCAAATAAATGAATTTTTTACTGTGCACCAAATTACATGATAGGAATAAACAATGTAAAAAACCTAGAAATAGGATTAGATAGTAAAGAATTTGAAGATCATATAGAAGAAAACTTACTTTTAAATATAGGATTTATAGGAAAAATTACTGAAGAAAGTACTACTAGATACAAGCTCAATATAGATGGGATAGTACAACAAATAACAAGCTCTAGAATAAAATTTATAAAACCAACACCAATTAGTACTAGAGATTTAGAAGAGAAAACACACACTTGCTCTCAAAACCCTTAGCTTACTCACTTACTCTTACTCTTGTATTCCTCTTACTTTGCAAATCAATAAAGCTCAAGAAAAATTTTGTAAGCTTCTATCTTGCTTTGTTTTCATATTAATCTTCTTTTCAGATATCTTAAGTATCTTTCGGGACCAAATTATAGCCTCACAGTCTGTTCTAACCAGTATTTCTTTTTTGTTTAGTAGAAACAATCTGAAAGAATTTAAACCCTAAATTTTATATGTACAATGTTATTCTAAATTATCTTACTTTTGTATATCCAATATCATTTAAAGTTTTCTATATAGTTTAAATTTTCATATGCTTCTTATTTATTTTTTTTTTATATTTGTCAATGGAACAAACCAAGCACATTGGTTTTGCCGGTTGGTGATGTCAACCCACCTAAGACTCAGGATTAGACGGGTCAGAGCCAATTTACGAACCAACTAATTGGCTAGGTTGATTTTTTAGGTCTCAATCCGCAGGCAGAATCTAGGTCAAAACCTAATTTTTGCCTAGGTCTTGGGTGTCCATTATAAAATTGATGTTGCTTTTAGTAGTGACATGATGGATATCACAACTCAATAAAAGGTGCTATATCATGTTTGTGATAAACTCTTCATTGTCATAAAACAAATCTTAACGAATTGCAAATTAGTCCTTAAAGGCACTTTTGTTAAATTTTCATAATTTAGTTCTTAAAGATAATGGGTAATGAACAAGTGAGATTATGAAAAATGAGATCACATTATAATAATATCACATTATATTTCAAGAATCTAAAAAAAAACTTTTCCAATAATTTTAAATTTAAGAATGTTTGGGAAAAAAGAAGCAATTTAAGGATTAAAGATTCTACCTTGCTAGATCATGCTACAAAAGAATTTGGTACAAGATAAAACAATTAACTATGGAAACCCCACCGCCACCGCATCGTTATTATTCCTACTTAATAGAGATTTCATACTCCAATCCTCCAACTTCATTAGCACCACTATGGAATATATTATTACCAACACTACCACCACATAGTTTTCTTTTCTTTTTTTTTTTTTTTTGGCCCAACTACCACCACATAATTTACACACCACCTTTTATACCATTTTCGCCGTTATCATTCCTACTCAATTGAGATTTCACACTCAATTCTCCACCTTCGTTAGTGTCATATGCAATATATTACTACCAATACTATAATAGCCCTCAACAATCATTGCTGTTTTCATTGCCATTTAGATGCCCCATCGCTATACATAGCGTTAGCATATGATTAACATAATTATAGGTGATTTGTAAGGAGAATATCTGTATGGTAGGAATTATACCTTCCCATATTAGAGATATTTGATTTCCTTTAATTTTGGAAAATTAAATCAAGTTTTTTTCCATATTAAATTTGTATCTTTGCCTATATAAAGACAAACTAATTAAAGAAAAGAATAAGAAATATCATTCTATCAAAGTTAGCTTTCAACATGGTACCAAACATATTTTAAAATTCCCATATTGTTTTTTGTAAACTAGATTCTTTATTCAAAATTGGTCTTGAAACAAGGGACCAGCCATGGATGATAGAAATACTGCTATCATCACTATAAACCAAACTCCAAACCCAATTGAATTACCCAATCTCAATAACTTACCTTTTTCGCTTTAAATTAAATGATTCAAACTTCAAGATTTGGTCACGAATGATTGAAGTCCATGCTACTGGACTAGATAAACTTGGATATTTGAATGGTCAGATCCCAAAAGAATATGAGAAAGACTGGCTACTCAAAGTGGTGTATTGAAGACACTACCATGCGAGGACAGTCTTTGAAAACCATGGCATCTCCTTAGCTTATTTATTGATCTTCCAACTGCTAAGGACATTTGGGATAGTGTCACTCAAACTGTTTATGATGGAGTAGATGAATCACAATTTTATGAACTACATTGCATGGTCATAAAGATAAAGCAATTGGACATCTAGTCAATATATATCATGCTAAACTCAATAGTGTTTGATAAGAAATTGATAAACGACGTCCAATTTAAATGGTA
Organism: Combretum micranthum; assembly: GCA_024138025.1. Lineage (NCBI taxonomy): Eukaryota > Viridiplantae > Streptophyta > Magnoliopsida > Myrtales > Combretaceae > Combretum > Combretum micranthum. Next base: position 27,640 of record JAMXBD010000920.1, on the reverse strand, counting down.
TATGCCTCTGATCTTCAAACGGGGAAACAAGAAATTCAAAAAGATAAGGTGTATGACTTTCTTGCAGGATAAGATGAAATATCTGATTCTGTTTGAATTTATCTCCTCCGAATGATACATGTCCTATGTATTGAAGAATGCTTCAATATTTTCGATAAGAAGCTCAACATCAAGCCACCATACTTGGAAAAAAGGATATTGGTGAAGGTCCATCTTTAGCAATGGTTTCCAAAACCACCTTTGCTAACTTTTGCACTTCTTGAACTATTGAGGACATAGAAAAAGATAAGTTACATTACATTCATTTTAATGGAACTGTCATATCAAGATACTTGTTTTGAAATTCATGGCTATCTGATTGGTTTCTAGAAAGAAAAAAAAAACAAAACAAAACAAAGCATGTAACATATATGCTGCTCAAGCAAACATTGCTAATTCAATTGATATTGCTAATGTGGCTACCATGGAAATAACTCAAAGTGAACCAACTAAAGTAGGTGAATTGATTTCTTCAATCTACATATCCTTGAATGGATTCTTCTGCCACAAGCAACAGTGGTATGATTTTTTCTACGTCCACAACTCATGATATGAGTTAGATCATTGACACGGGTGCTATCGACCGTATGACTTACAATAAAACTCTTTTTCAATACATGACTTCTTCATCCAAGAATAGTGTCATGACAACCAATGGGGAATCTACTCCTATCCTTAAGTAGGATCTGTTGCTCTTACTCCAAATCTTTCACTACATAATTGTTTGCTTGTTCTTGCTTTATCAAATCACTTATTATCGTTAGTCAATTTATGGAATAGTTAAATTGTGTGGTGTTAATGCTTCCAATTTTTGCTTGCTTTAGAATATCCAGACGCGGGCAATATTAGGCGTGGTACTTAGAGGAAGGGACTATATTATGTGGATGATGTCACAACAGGTCATGTTCATAAAGTTCAAAGTCACAACGACAATAATCTGAAGAAAATTTGATTATGGCAACATCGCTTGGTCATGTCTCTTTTTCCTATTTAAAGAAATTATTTCATTCTTTTTTTGGTGATGTTTTAGAAACTGCTCTTAAGTGTAATGTTTGTATTTTTGCTAAAAGTCATCGTTCTTCATATCCTTTAAGTTTTAACAAAAAAGAACAACACATTTTGAGTTGATTCATTTAGATGTTTGGGGACCTACCCCTATCACTACTTGATCTAGAATTTAGTAGTTTATTACATTTGTTGATGATTGTACTAGAATAACTTGTTTATATACTATGCATCACAAGAGTGATGTGCGAATATATTTTCAGTCTTCTATCATATGGTACGCACTCAGTGTTCTCTTCCAATCAAAATCATTCGATTAGACAATGGTAGAGAATATCTTAACTTTGAATTATCAATTTTTTTCCAATACAATGGTATTCTCTATGAGACTGCTTGCCCACAGACACCAAAACAAAATGGGGTTGCAGAGCACAATAATAGGCATATCCTTGAAACTACTAAAGCACTCCTTATTAGTGCTAATGTTCCTTAAAGTTATTGGGTTGATGCTGTGGCATATGTAGTTTATCTCATGAATCGAATGCCATCATAAGCTCTTTCTTTTTGCACACCTTTACAAGAACGTGCTCAACATGTTACAATTCCATTTGCTTTACGCTTTGACCTATGTGTATTTAGATGTGTTGCATCTGTTCATTTGCAAAAAGATCAACATAATAAACTGGATCCTTATGTAGTGTGTTGTGTATTTCTTAACATTCATCCACATCAAATGGAATATAGATGTTACAATCCTTCAACTACCGTAGGAATGTTAGCATGGATGTTACATTCTTCAAATTAAACTATTTCTTTCATGTAGATCAATCTACTTCTAGTCTTTAGGGAGAGATGCAATGTGATACCTATAGTTAGATTGATCATTTGCAGTCATAGCTCATTGAATTATCTGGTCCAGGTGGAGATGGCAAAGCTTTAGACTTGAATAGCGAAAATCTTAAACATCTATCCAATGAATCCAATAAACAACAAGATGGCTAACCTTCCCTCCTTAAGTACACGTCCATGATCAAACAAATATTCCTAAGGTAAGTACTCATGAAAGTGTTGTTCCTTCATTATTATTTGCTCCATCTTACTCACTACCTCCTAGAAAAAATCATGGCAAACCACCTGATAGGCACTCTTAGATGAAAAAATAAGATATGCAATCACATAGTATGTGTTTATAGATAGATTGTCTCCTCAACATCAAGCATTCATAAATGGATGGAGAATGTAAGAATACCTACAAATGTGAAAGAAGCTCTAAAAGATCCTAAATGGATAGAGGCAAATTTTAATTGGCCTTTGAAGCAATTTGATGTGAAGAACGCATTTCTTCATGGAGATTTAGAAGAGGAAATGTATATGAATATACCACTAGATTTGATACTCTACAGTTTAATGGAAATTTATAGATTGAGAAAACCTTTGTATGGCTTGAAATAATCACCAAGGGCATGGTTTGGGAGGTTCACAGATGCTATGAAACAAATTGGCTATCATCAAGGTGGTTCATATCACACCTTATTCATGAAACACAAGAATGGTAAAGTTACATTACTTATTATATATGTAGATGATTGATTGTAATGGGTGATGGCACAATGAAATGAAACAGCTTCAAGAATGCTTATCCTTTGAATTTGAAATGAAAGATTTAGAAGAATTGAAATATTTTTTGGGAAGGAAGTTGCATGGTCTAAAGATGATATTTACTTGTCACGGTGAATGTATATATTAGATCTCTTATTTGAAACTGGTATGCTAAAGTGTTAACCAGTAGAGACTTCTATTATTCAAACCATAATCTAGCCATTTACCTATATTAAGCGCCAACAAACAAGGAAAGATACCAACGATTGGTGGGAAGATTAATTTATTTGTCCTAAACATGTCTATATTGCTTATGCTGTTGGTGTGGTAAGTCCATTCATGAATTCACCAAGTGAAGATCATAAGGCCGTTGTGATGAGAATTTTGAGATACCTAAAGGGAACCTCAAGAAAAGGGCTGACCTTCAAGAGGAATGGACACATGGAAATAAAAGGGTTTATTGATGCATTTGGGCAAGAAACATTACTGATAGAAAGTCCACCTCAGACTACCTTACATTTGTTGTGGGACATCTTATGACATGGCATAGCAAGATCTTCAATAGAAGCAAAATACAGAGGCATGGTTCATGGAATATGTGAACTTTTTTGGCTAAGAATTTTACTAATAGAAATAGGTTTCAAGCTAAAGGAACCTATGCTTTTATATTGTGACAATAAATTAGCTTGAGAAATAACTAATAATCCTGTTCAACATGATCAGACTAAATATATTGAGGTAGATCGACACTTCATTAAAGAGAAGTTGAATAAAAAGTTGATAGACTTCCTTTCATTCGATCAAGTGAATAGTTAGCAAATATTCTCACTCGTGTTTTAGTTGGAGTTTTCATTAAACCTCTCAACAAGTTAGGCTTAAAAGATATCTTGTGCCAACTTGAGTGGGAGTGTTACATGTGATTACCATAATTATAGGTGATTTATAAGGAGAATAATCTGTATGGTAGGAAGTATCTTTATATTAAAGATATTTGATTTCATTTAATTTAGGAAAATTAAATCCTGTTTTCTTCTATGTAAGTTTGTACCTTTACTTATATAAAGGCAAAGTAATTAAAGAAAAGAATAAGAAATACCATTCTATCAAAGTCTAGCTTTCAGCAATTATAACTACCAATGTTGCCCTTCCATTAGTCTCACATAACAAAGGCTTTATTATCACCATTATCTCTACCAATAATCTACCTCTATTATCGTCACAATGATATTAAGGTTGTGATAAGGTATTAATTAATGATGTTTGTATTAATATATTAATCATAGGCTGTATACGAGTCGAGTCGAGTCAAGTCAAGTGAAATGATACAATGTTAAACTTAAGCTTAGGCTCGAGCTTGAGCACAACTCAAAATTTTGAAAGCTTAAGCTTAGCTCTAGCTACCAAGCTTTTGATTTTAAGGTCAAGTTCGGCTCGAATTAACACTACATGAACTCAAGACAACTCGATTAAGCTCATTTAGGCTTAATTTATTAAAAAAATATTTTTAATTCTAATTTAAATATTATTAATACCTAAAGTCGATTTGAATACTATTAATATTTATACAAGCACGATTAGGCTCATGAGCTAACCAAGATAAATATACAAAGCTCGAGCTCGGCTCAATAAACTACTTAAGTAACTCTAAGCTTAAGCTCGAACTCAACTCGACTATTTTTGAATTGAGCTCGAGTAAACATTGAGCTAAGTATAAGTAGTTTTTTAATCGGCTTGGCTCATTTGTACCTTTAAATTGGTAGTACTACATCATGATTGTGGAGAGACTACATTAATATGACCATAACTATAATATGATTAAATAAATATAGAATAATACTAAGGTTGCAAAACTGTTATTCCAGTGTAATTGATTCATGCATAACAAACAATACATATTATAAATTAGATTATATTAAGTGCATTAAATATGTTATGAGAATTGTGTTGTGTGCTATTCTCTTATACTATTAGGACCCCAAATAATATTGTTTGAAAAAGCATTTGCATTAGATTCTTTTTCCCCCCAAATTGCAATCCATACTTATTAATTGAACAACCACCATATCTAGAGGTAGTTTAATAGTAATTGATCAAAAATCCATAAGGTTTGCTCTATGAAGATGGTGTAAGAAAGGGAGAAATCATCATGGTATGCAAATTTGTAAGATAGAAAAAAAATGAAAGTGATAAAAGGGGACAAAAAAAGAAGCAAAAACACAATTCACATGCAACTATTAAGGGTAAAGAAATAATCTTGTCATTTCCTGAACCATGTGATACTTTATGCAACTAAGTAAGTCTTAGGTAGGTATTAAATATTACAAAATAATTTCCAAATACAATTTTCTAGGTACAGCATGATGTCTTCCATATTGTATTGCCCTATAGCTTGTTATCTATCACACACACACATATAATATAGGTTTTAGGGTACTATGTACTTATCCTATAGAGAATATTGAATTATAATGATGAAGGGAAAATTAATACAAATGGATAGCACTTTAGACTAGGTTCAAATAAAGTATCAATATATTAAGTGGTTAAAAGAAAACATTAATAAAGTGGTGCAAATCAAATGTTAATGTTTTAGTGGTTGAAAGAAGGAATTAATGGTATGTAAAAATGATGGATATAAGGATCTCTTTTTTGTATTCATTAGTCACTCACTTAAAATGTTGATTAATTTTAATTTATTTGGAATGTTAATTCTTATTTACACACTTTATATTACATTGATAACTTTTTAAGACTTAAAATGTCAATCTCGTATTTGAACTTACTACCAAAAGTTAATCCCTCCCTGTCATGCCAAAGAGTACCTAAACGTAGTCGCCACACTCAATATTAAAGCTTAAGTATGACAACCTTAGTCATTTCCAGAAGCTTCGATATTAAGTGTAAGACGTGTTCTCACAAATTTAGAGGACAAAACATGGAATTATGAAGCTTAAGAAGATGTAATAACAAATTAAGAAAAGAGGATTCATAATATTCATTTATTTAAAACAATAGTCTTACAAATCTTAGGGGCATTCCCCAGCCACAAATAACTATAATTTATTACAAGAGTATTTCTGTGAAGTCTATATCTTATCCAACACTAAACTTCATCTGGAAATTTCTTAACCAAAAAGGAAAATACATGGCTGAGGCCACGTGGCCTCAACCACAAATAGGTAAACTGCAAAAGATATCTATGGGGTATAAGCTAATAGGCTTAGTGAGAACTATTTCCATAAATAAACTTCTTATGTAATGAACTCCAAACAAGTTATTTAAGCAGACAAATGAGATGCACATACATGTGGGCAAATAAGGCATATAGTTTTCCGGGAACTATATGTTGAATAGATTTACGCCTTCTATTCAGGGTTTGGTGATACATAACATCAAAACAAGTAGTTTTAGTCAAAAAATTATGCTTTCAATCAATACCGCCAAGCATATTAAGTTTACTTGATTTGAGCCATGCTTCCGGACTTTCGCCAAGCATTTAATTCCATGTCGCCAAGCAATCGCTTTCGATCATAACCACCAAGTGTTGTTTTAACTGAGCTACCATCTTCTCACCCAAGGATAATAACCCAATGCAATGTGACTCACTTCGTGGTATGCACGAATCAATTTATTTATGATATCATGGCATCATTATTATCAAATTTAAGGTGATCATAGAATTTCACATAAATCAAGTACTATGCTAAAACAAACATTTAATCAATTATGGCCTCGATGTTCTTAGGGTCATTTCAACAAAATTTTTGCATACATATCAATTTGTCTTTAGCAATTTAAGGAAATAAACTCACGATGCAATGTCGACACTTCTCTAAACGGATGAGTCGTTTACACAATCTACTTAGTCGAAATAATCCTCGGGGTATGGGTATCCTTCCTCAGAATCACCTAGTCAAGGAAAATATTCAAAATGAGTATTTCTTGATGACTTTCTTGAATTTTGACAAAACAATGTTATAAGAATGTCAAAGTTCGTATAAAGGAAGATTCCAATTTAAAATGGTCATAACTTGGTCATTTTAACTCGAAATTGTGCATATAATATACCGATTTCTACCTACTCGAAGAGATCTATCCATTCTAAAACTATTTTTATCACACTAGATCATTTAGGCTTCGAAACAGTGGTGATCATATTCACCACGATTTTTCCCTAACCCAAAAGCAATTTGTTTCAAACTTTAAACCATTCAAAAATTGCTTTGATTAATACTTAGTTATCTATATAGTTGAAAAATTCCTTTTTCATAGATACTTAGCTCATATTTTATTCATGCTCAAATGTTTGTTGTCCAACCATGCTTCTTGGGTAAAACAATATTAATTAAGAGTTTAGAAAACTATAGTTCACAATAAGTCCATTTTGTAAATCCTTTAAAATGAATATTTTGATTCCTTTGTTTTTAAAGAATTACTTTATGTTTATCTTACTATTTTTTTTAAATGAATTTTTTATAAAATAAATTTCTTCTTTTCTAAATTCTCAATATTTGTGCTACTTTTCCTATTTGTTTTCTTTGACTATTTATTTGAAAAATCTTGGTTTTGGAAACTCTCATTTTCGTTTTAAGGGGTTTCCTTATATTATATTTTTATGAAAATATTTTAGTACCAAAGTCATTCTTTCAAGAAAACAAAGTAATATAAAAATTATTCAAAAAGCTTTTTCAAGACAAAAGAAAATTTAAAAAAAATGTAGTTAGTTCTTCTTAAAACTTAGAAAAGAATAACTTTACTTTTGTTAAACCATAAAATTTATATTTTACATAAAACCATTCTTAGGTGATAAAATCTTCTTTTTGTTAAGTATTATTGAAGCTTTAAAGATTTGGACAACAATCTTAATGGGCATGATTATGAGAAATAATAACAAGCAAAAATAACATAAATAATAAATAAAGTCAATTATTGGGAGTCTTAGCTTTTTCAAGACTCCCGGGACTGAGAAGTAGACTAGTCCCAAAAGAAAGAAATGAAAGAAAGAAAATTTGTTTTGACTTAATGAGGACAAGTCTAAGACTAGATACTAGTCTTAAAACAACAATAAATAAATAAATTGCGATGGACGAAATAAATAAATTACTTTGCATGAAAAAAATAAATTGCAAGTGAGCTTATATGCTCTAAAGAATACATATGTAGATATATAATAATACTTAGTTAGATATAATAACAATAATAATAAGAACAATCTAAAATAACAACATAAACATAAATAGATATTCATAAATAAGAACAGTACATGAATATAGTGTAGCTTCTATAGCATTTAGTTTTTTGAAACTCACACCATGGTCATGTAAAGTTACATGACATGAGAAGAAGAATATGTAAAGAAAAGTTTACCTAAAGAGGGTTTTTTGAAGTATTATGTGGGAATAGGTTTTGTGTATGTAGAAGGTGGTTTGAGATAATTTTGAGAGAGTTTTGAGATAGTTTTGAGAGAGTGTTTGGAGAGAGTATTGAGAGGAAAATTTGAGAGAGATTTGGTAGTAAATTGCGGGTACAAATTGTGTGAAAGAAGTGAAAGAGGAGGATGGTATTTATAGGAAATGAGAAGTGAATTTTTGTGTGATTTACAAAATTGAGGGAGAGAGAGAGAGTGGTGGGCCGACCACTAAGAGAGGGGAGGAAGAGAGTTTTATTTTGTATTTTTGTTGATTAAATGAAGTAATAAGTAATGTAGATGTGAAATAAAGTTATGGGAAAAGTAAAAGTAAAGGTAATAAGTTATGGTATTGTAAGAGTAGGTGTTAGAAAAAGTAGAGATAAAAGAATAGTGTAGAATATTAATGAATAGTGTAATGCAAAATAGATATGACTAATAAAGTACCGCAGTAAGAAAATACACGTATAATTGCGATATCTAATATTTTACTTTTCGAAAAATTATAAAACTGATATTTTTGAAAACCTTACATTTTTACAAGTCTAATGGTATATTCAAAATATTTTTACTATTCCGAGCCCCGAGACACGTTTGTCAAGAACTGTATTCGTTCGGTTTTACTAATATGATCTTTTTAAGTTTCCTTATGTAATTACGAACTATTCTACATGCTAATCTCTTACTTACTTTCTCAGGGTTGCTTATACAGGATTGCCGGACTTAAACCATTTCGTCTAACTAAGGTTTTGTTGACTTTAAGGTTTCCAATTGACTTTCCAATTAGGGTTTAAGCTAAATCGATCACAAAACTTTGAGGGTTTACACTCCCCATAACTTTTGAATGAAAAAAAAATATATTTAAACTTTTGAAGTATCATAAGAGAAATAAATAAATAAATAAACATGTAGATAGCGAAAAGATGGAAGAAAAAAAAGACAAATACTATGGTAAAAAGTTAGGCAATCTTAAAGCCATTAGTCATGTAATTGTTATAATATTAAATGTATAAAAGTATAAGTGCGAAGATAAGGTGTAAAAAAAGAGAAAATACTCTTCATTTCAGTAAAAATCTATGCATTTAAATGCTTTCTATCTTGTATAAAATTTGGTTTTTGGAACTATTATATAAACATCGATAAGATCAATTCATAAAAAATTTAACTCGAAATGTTAATATTAAAATTATAATACATATACTGTAAACCCTCAAAGATTTGTAATCAATTAAGCTTAAACCCTAATTAGAAGATCAACCAGAAGTCCTAAAGTTAACAAAACCTTAGTCAGACGTAACCATTCAAGTCTGGTAATCTTGTATAAGCAACCCTAAGAAAGTAAGTAAGAGATTAGTATGTAGAATAGTTCGTAATAACATGAGAAGGCTTAAAAATATCAGATTAGTTAAACCGCAATTCGTTTTGAGCACGATCGGACACAGTTTTCGAAAAACATGTCCCGGGGCTCAAAATGGTAAAAATATTCCGAATATACCGTTAGACTCATAAAAATATAAGATTTTAAAAAATATCAGTTTCATAATTTCGGTAACTAAAATATAAATTACAATTATACGCGTATTTTCTTACTACTGGTACTTAAATATCATGTCTACTTTACATAACACTATTTATTACTATTCTACACTATTTATCTATCTATTTTTTCTTACAGCCTACTCTTACAACCATACCCTATTTTCTTACAATTTTCATTTCAATACAACTTCACATATTTCATATCTTACTTTTCATTAGCAAAAATACAAAAAAATAAATTTCTCTTCCTCTCCCTCTCAGAATTTTGCCAGCCCTCCCTCTAACGCACACAATTTGTTTTATTTTTCACTTATTTAATTAACAAAATTTACCCCTCCAAATTTCCTATAAATACCCTATCTTCCTTCCATTTCATTCACACCTTCCATTCACTAAAATTACTCTCTCAAAATCTCTCCACAAACTCTCTCAAGACTTCTCTACTTTCTACTTCTTCTATAGGTAATAGTTTTAGCTTTCTATTTGTTCATTTACTTAGTATGAGCTTAGTTGTGTTTTCTAAATCATGAAGGTTAAGAAAGCAACAATATGTTCATACTTTGTTTTTGTTCATGAATCTATTTTCTCTTATGTTGCTTTCATATATATTTAACTAAATATATCTATGTAGCTATATATATCTTTTAGAGCATATAAGCTCCTTGTTATTGCAATTTATTTACTTTCCTTGTAATTTATTTATTACTTTGCAATTTATTTAAATTCAATGTTATTTTAAGACTAGTCTTTCTAGTATTAGACTTGTACTCATCAAGTCAAAACAATTTTCTTTTTCTTTTGGGACTAGTCTATTCTTAGTTCCGGGATACCTTGATGAAGCTAAGGTTCCAATACTTTACATATTTCTTTACTAGCTCATTTTTTTTTAATTATATGTCTTTCTTATGTTTTCATAATTTTATGTTTCATATTCATGATTATGCATGAACATATTGATTTTGGCTCAACAAGATAAAAGAGGAAAAAGTTTTCTTAAAATAGAAGTTCTTCTCTAAAAATAAAAGTTTTTATGAAGGAAGTAACTTTTCATAAAAACTTAGGAATTTATCTTAACAAACTTTTCCAAGAAATCTAGGGAATTCATTATAATTTTAAGAACATGGGGATTTTTAAACAATACATACTATACTTTAGAAATTTAAAAGGACTAAGAAATGAATTGAAGAAAAGAAATACTCATTTAAAATAGCTTGAGATATTTTCTAGCAAGATAAAAAAATTTTCAAAAGTTTTATTTTTCAAAATCTTTAGAAGACTTTACTTTTATAAAAAAATTCATGGTTGAGCAACTTCATTAAATTCATACATTTGATTGAGTCAATAAATATATGTAAATCATTTCAAAAGGTTTTACAAACTATTAAATATTTATCTCTTTCTATGAGCTTTTGTAAAAGAAGGAATACAAATTTTATGAAATTCATGGTGAATTTGATCACCACTATTTCGGAGCTCAAACCTTGTTTGATGAAAATAGTTTAGAAATAGATAGATCTTTTTGAGTAGATAGAAAACGGTATATAATATGCGAAATTCCAAGTTAAAATGAGCAAGTTATGACCATTTTAAGTTAGAATTTCCTTCAATCCGATTTTACCGCGAATTCAAGATAGATTTAGAATCTTCAAAAATAGAAATTCTATAAAAGAATCATTTGGGATATTTCATTTTGTTTAAGTGAAGAAGGAACCAATATCGCATTCTTGGAAGATTACTTCGACTAGGAGCGATCATCATGGAGTGAGTTAATCCCTTACTGGTTACATTTTCTTGTTTGTGCTTGTAAGTAGTAGCACTAGAAAATAAAGAAAAGATAAATGAACAAATGTTTTGTGATTTGGATTCATGATTAATTGAATAAAAGTTAAGAATATCGAAAGAGGAATTGATGAATAATTTATGTTTTTTTGTAATGATATGATGAATTAGTGTTTTGATCACCTTTAAACTTGAACTCAACATTAATTGGATAAACCTATATTGAAATAATTCATGCATATCATATTTGTGAGTCACATTTATGTTCACTACTAGTCTTTATGTGGGGGAAACGAGGAGTTGTAGTAGTGGCTAGTAGGAGCCGAAAAGTCTACATGGGTAAGTAGGAGCTGAAAAATCTACAGGGAAAGTAGGAGTTGGTAAGTCTGTAAATATTGATGATCGTATGGGCCTGTAACCACCCAACCCCCAACATGGAAGGCGTGTAATCCATGCTACACATGGTTTCCAGTTAATCGTGTATATTTTGTTGCTCATTGTGATTGACGCATTTTCATGATTGTCTAAATACTTGTGTGTTTTATGGAATGTTATGTAGATGGGAGTTATCTCACTAAGCTAGTTTTGCTTATACCTTATAGCTTTTTCTTACAGTATGATTACTTGTGGTTGGCACCAAGGAGCCCCGTTTGTCAGGTATGAGCCCAAGTTATTAGGAGTTTCTAAGAGAAGTTTATATGTATCTAGTTTTGGACATAGATTTCTAAGAAAAATCTCTATAGTAGACTTATGTTATATCTATGTATATTTTGATGATGGTTTAGTTAAACGAAAATATTAGAACGCGGGAATGCCCTAAGAAGTTGTACAAGACTATTATTCCAATGATATTACATGTTTATCTATATAAGTTCTTGCATGCTTTTATTATCTGCTAAAACATAATACCCCTATGAGTCTTCTACTATCTTGGAAGCACGCCTTGCATATGATATCAAAGCTCCTGCATGACTAAGGTTTGTCATTCATTAGCTTTAATAATTATGTGCAGCGGACTGCCACGTTTAGGGTACCTTCCAGGGCGTGACATATATCCTATGGGTACGATAATACACAAGTTTCTTAGTGGTCTTAGGGTGCAATATGATAGGTAGGTTCTAAATTTGAAATTTGAAAAACTTGTAGCTATAAGCTAAGGTATTTTACTATTGTATGCCCTACCTTTAGCAACAGTATGAAACAAGAAATGCAATGACTAATCTCTAAGAAATTTTACTATTGTATTACTATTGAATAATTTTAAGGTCTTAAATTAGTATAATATAGTGTTAGGCTCAACATGAATTCATTTGAGTTTATAATCTTGAGCTTGATTTTGACATGAAGTGGTATTCAATGAGTATTTGATACAACTTGTTTTGACTTAACTATTTAAAAAGAATATTGGTATTTTAATTAAGGTAACATTGAAATTTAAACTCAATCAAACTAACTATCACTTAAACTTAAGCTCGATTAGTTTGGAAAGTAAATCAAGCTAACATCAAAAAATTAAGCTCAACTCAATAAGCTCTTTGAGTAAATCAAACTTGAGCTCAACTGGACTATTATTTAATTGAATTTAGATAAAATATCAAAGTTAAACTGAAATAAATTGTGAGTTGGTTAATATTAATATTTAGTACTTCAACTATTGCATAATTGAGAACTTCCTTGAAAATAGTATAATGAGCAAAATTTTTCTACTATGGTACTATCTTTTTTAATTGAATACACCATGTCGTTTTTCCCTTAGTATTTGCTTCTTCAAAAGGTTTCTACTATGGTACTATTTTTTTAATGCAATACACCATGTCGTTTTTCCTTAGTATTTGCTTCTTCCAAAAGGTGACCATTCTATAAGTGCTCATACTAAGTATGCTATAGAGTTTTGATGAATTACAAACATCTATTCCAAAAGATAACTTAGTGACTAGAATTCTATTACACAGTATATAAGAGGTATTATGAATAGCTCTAACCATTGTAATTGTCTTTTGATTGATGCAATTTTATTCTATTGAATGAAATGTGATCTTTTTTCTGAAAAAAAAAAATCCATTGTCATATCCTTTGAAATTTGCTTACTCAAATTTACGTCATTTCACTTCCTTTAGGTGAGGGGCAATGGAATGGGATGATAAGTTAGTTGGCTCTATTTCTTATGTGTCTTGGACTTTCCTATCTTATATGTGTGAACATTTTAAATCTTATGGTACAGTCATGCAAATTATATGGGAAGTGGTCTTTCTTAGTAAAGAACCAAACAAGGCATGCTAAAACCCCATGTTGCCTCTTTAAAACTTTTGTGGCATACTTACATATACGCAAGGGATTCATCATGCAAGTTACATGCACAACGGTTGCTTTTTTTTTTTTTTTTTTTGGCATAATCAAATAACGCATGCTAAAGTCCCTATTGTCTCTTCAAAACTTTTGTGTCATAATTATGCACATATTTATATTTCTATGTTATTAGCTAGTTTTTATACTTATAGAAATGGGATGATAAGTTAGTTGGCTCTATTTTCTTATGTGTCTTAGACTTTCCTATCTCATATGTGTGAACATTTTAAATCTTATGGTATAGTCATAAATTATATGGGAAGTGGTGTTTCTCAATAGAGAACCAAACAAGGCAATGTAAAACCTTATGTTGCCTCTTTAAAACTTTTATAGCATACTTACATATACGCAAGGGATTCATCATGCAAGTTATATGCACAACAGTTGCTTCTTTTTTTTTTTTTTTCTTTGGGACATAATCAAATAATGCATGCTAAAGTCCCTATTGTCTCTTCAAACTTTTGTGTCATACATATGCAATATTTATATTTCTAAGTTATTAGCTAGTTTTTTAGTAAACGTAAGCTTCCAATGTAGTTTCACAGAAATTTTTTTAAATTACATAAAAATTGATTAACATTTGAAAGTAAATTCAAAATAAGTATCAATGTTTAAAAGTAAGTTCAAATAAAGTAGAAAAGTCTTAAGTGGTTATAACAAGAATCAACGTTTTATGATGGTGCATATAAGGGATTGACATTCTAAGTGATTAAAAATAAAGGGATCAATGTTATATAAAGTGGTATACTAGATTTTTTTTGTTTTTTATGTTTACTTGTTACTCACTGAAAATATCAATATCTTATTAAAATATCCTCAATTGTTAATCTCTTTTGGTGTAAATTTCCCTTTTTTTCCTTTTCTTTTTTGTTTTCTTTTTAAATCATAATCCACTAGCATCCTTGAGATTATAGTGTAACAATCAACATATTTGCTACGTTTATTTCACTTGAGATAGCTCTTTTGAAAAGGTTGCCAAAATCTCGATTTCCTTCTTAACATTTCTATGTAATACTCATATACTTATTTTTGCCATCTATCTCATAAGCTAATAGATGGAAAATCGAATTCTCTCTATCATCATCTTGACTTTTAAATCAAAAGATACTTAAAACTAAATTTGTCTTCGAAATGGATTTGAATCTTCTTTTTAGTTTTTTTTATATAATTTTCCTTAATTTACAAATCAATATTGGGATTACCTCCATTTTTAAATATCTTATGATATCATTACATGAAGTTGATAGGAAATTTTAAATGGATAGAAGAGTAAAAGAAATGCTTCATAGCCTATTGAAAACTCAATTGAAGCTAATGAAATTATTGGAGGATAATTAGTTAGAAAGGGAATAACTTATTGTTGATGGTCTAACTTTGGCCTCAGGCCTATCCAAGCCTAGCCTATTCTCTCATTAGGTTGGGCTAAAGTAAATCTATGAAGCCCCGGTCAACTTTCCTCCTTATTGACCTAATCACGCTGCCCAAATGACTTGGACGGGACACCCTTTCTCAGGTATGCTATGTCTTGGTTAGAACCAACCTATGTGACCAACATCGTGGCACCATGATCCCTACTTGCCTACTGCCAACATAACTACCAAGCCTTCCAACCAACCACTCGCCCATTCACATATGATTGACATGATTGTCAGGTCAGTCGCCTATAAATATAGCTGAATGATCACAAATCGAGGTAATGTCACATAAAATCATTCTTTAATCGATATGGGCTCATCATGACAAATACTGACTTAAGTATTGGAAGTGGTTGAACTAGGCCCATGTCCACTGAGCACTGACAAGTTCTTTATTTTGCAGATCTCATAACACCATGTTTGGAGCCCATTTACAACTAATTTAGCCCTATTGGATTTGAGAAAGCGACACTTATAAAGATGTTAAGCCTTTTGTTTTAGATATGATTTCTTATCATGATAACTCTTAATAAATTTATAGTTATGTCCAATGGCAATAAACAAATTGCATCAGAATTTTGGTTGCAAAGTAAAATCCTTGCTCTTTATGAGGAATACTCAATGGTACTAAAAAGACAGTACCTTGTACTTTTACTGAGATACATACAATTGTCTTGCCTTCCAATCTCTCCAAATCTCCATGCCTAAAATTTCTTGGCTACACCAAAATTCTTCATCTCAACACATTACTCAACAAAATCTTTAAGCTGCAAATATAAACTCTTAGTCTCATTTGTGTTACATGTTATCCACATATTGTAACTAAAAGATGTTATTTGACTTGAAAATTAATAGGATATTGAGTCCGATGTAGTCTATATGTATGGAATTTTATTAAGAATTTATACTTATATGTGCGATGTATCGATTTTAGTTAACTTCATAACAAATTAGTAGCATTCATCCACTTTTAGCTTGGAATTTTGGCTAATTCTAATCATCATGGGCATTATTAGAGGCATGAGAGATTGTGTATAAGAGATTGGAAAACCATTACCCTTTTCATAATAGGTGTGACCAGACAAAAAACAAGGATAGGACACCATCACCTACAACATAATGAGTGTGATAAGCAAAGAAAATGGTAGTATCCTTTTTTTACCTGCATATAATGGGCATGATGGTGGAAATCTGTCACGCTCCAAAGGGTACCATAAACGTAATAGTCTACCGCATGCAATACTAGACTTAGGAATCACTACTACAGTCATTCAGAAGTCTTATATTAAATGAAAGACATTCCCTTACGATAATAGAATACTTGTGCAATTGGAGATAGATAGTTTAATTTGATAGAAATAGCATAAAAATAAAACCATGAATATTCAGGATCATTTACAAAATACTAAGGGGCATTCTCCTGCAAAAGAATAATAAGTCAAGGTAATAGTTTTTGACATCAACTCGAGAGTTTAAGGTTTCCTATGGAAGTCTATACAAAAGCTAAACATAAATTTCTAGGGGAAACTCCTATTCTTGCTTTACTTGAGTTGGCCAATTCCTGGGACGCAACCACATATATGGAAACTGTAATAAAAAAGCTGTGAGGGTATAAGCTTAGTGAGTAAACACTTCCATAATATACATATCCCACAATTACATACAATCAAGTTGATTTAATCATCTTCATAAATGAAATGCAACAACAACATGGGCATCCAAGATATGATCAACCAAAAATCATATGTTGAATGGATTTGCACCCTCCATTCGGGGTTAGCAGATTAATGAATCTTGCGGTACTACTTTGAATACACTATTCCATTTTGTGGCTCATGGGCAACCCATTAACTATACCATGTTATGGCTCACGGGCAACCCATTTCATTCATACCATTTATGAATCACGGGTAACCAACATGATTATATGCACCATTCCCATCGTGAAGTGATTATGTCCATGTTACTTATTAATCCGAATAATCATTACTACAATTTCATAGGTGACCAAACAATTCAGAGACAATCAAAATCATGGAATATGGACATACATTAATTAATCACCAGGTTTTGATATACTTATCACATTTTTCTCAATACATCAAGAAAGCATATGTAATCCCATAATTTCCTATCATGCATTTTCGTTTTTATCTTTGCCTATCATTCTAATGCAACCACAAATTACAAGCAAAATAGGAAATTGTAAATAAGAAGTATGACTCAATCAACCATGGTCTCCGGTCTCTATTCGTAATAATCCGGGGGCAAGGAATCCTCTTATTCAAAACCACCTACGTGAAAGAAATACCTAAATGAGTATTTCAAACTATAACTAAATCCAACTTATTAAACAAAAATTTTAAGTTCATAATTTTCGTAGTTAGTGGAAATTCTAACTTAAAACGGCTATAACTTGGTCATTTTAACTCGAAATTTCGCAAATAAGTAGTCGATTTCTATCTACTTCGAAAGATCTATCCAATTATAATGTTATAATTAAGTTTTGAAAACTTTTGGGTCTTGCTCAAATTAGATCTGATCAGTAGGTAAAATCATGTTTCCGAAATTGTTTTGTAAAAATCTACATTGTTTCTACCGTGTACATTAGATGCACATGCAATACTAACAAGTTAATATTATAAATGACATATCATGAGCTATCTATATGTATGTTCTTGATTATTTGATTAAAAAGAATTTTTACATAAATTTCATATTGAAAAACTTCAAGAATGCTTGATTTAGGAAAACTAGTTTGGTTTCTTGAAAATCATCTTTATTTTTACTAAAATAAGGCCTTGATGACCTGTATGCCTAATACTCTCATTATTTTAAGAAAGTTATTCATTTAGGAGTTGGAAAATAGATATTTAAGTGGGGATCTTGCTTGATTACGAATTTTACAAGAATTGTTAGTGATGAAAATAGAGTTTGATTTATATGTTGAAACTTTTCTTTTGTTTTAGAAATGTCTTTAATAAAGTTCATTTATTTTTGCCACAATTAAGTCCTTACTATACATATTCCCAAATGCTCTCATTTCTCAATTAAAATCCTCATTTTGGAGTTTGAAAATAGGTGTTTAAATATGGTTCCTTTCTAAATCAGAATTTTGTTAATTTGTTTTGAGATTATTTCTTGGGTAAAACTCATTTGATCCTTCTAAAATTGGGTCTTAATTAATCATATTACCTAAGGCCTCCATTTTCTTAACAAAACTCTTGTTTTGGGGTTGGAAAATAGGTGTTTACTTATTAACTCTTCTTAGTTACGAATTTTTATGTTTTTGTTGGGGTTGAGACAAAGTTCTAATTTAACTTTTGTAACTTTTCTTATTTTGAACATATCTCTTAGTAGAACTATTTAACTCATCAAAATCATGTCTTTATGATACCTATTTTATAATCCCTTCATATTTTATATAAAATACTAATTTTGGAGTTGGAAAGTAGGTTTTCAAAATAGGGGTCTTTTTAAATCCGAATTTAAAAATTTGTTTTTGATGGAAACAAAAATAGATCTTAAGCTTTAGCAACATCCCCATTAATACTATCATACTACAAGTCTTTTATTCACATAAGAAAAATATTTATGGCATTTATATACTCAAAACAAAATAGATCTATGATGTCATTCATGTTATGGATGCAAATGCAAGATGAACATTGTGAAGATGAGGTTAGTAGTAAGATATATTCATAAAAATGTCAATATGAAAAATGTATAGCAATAATATAGCAAATAAACTTAAATAAGAAGATCCACAGCATTATGATGGTATGAATATCATGTTCAAGTGTTTCCACATCCCTTGCTTAAAGCTCATGGGGATTTTGGTGGAATCACACATGTATGATCTTGCAATTACATGTTTTATTTGTGTGTAGGGTCTAGATCTATTACCTATTAAGTGTTTCGGAGCAAGAAACTTGAAGAAAAATATTATGTGTGTGTGTGTGTGTGTGTGTGTGTGTGGGGGGGGGGGGGGGGGGGGGGGGGGGGTTGCGGGGTGCGCTCACGGCACAAGGAAGGAGGAGGAGGGTTGAGAGAAAAATTTTCAAAAGTTTGATTTGGTGAAAAGAAAAAAGGTGTAAAGTGAAAGGCATAAAGGGGTTTATATAGAAAATGAAATTAGGGTTGTTTAATTAAATAAAAGAAGAAATAAAACAAATTGAAGGCACAAAAGAGAGGAGGGGGGGGGGGGGGGGGGGGGAGGGGATGGGGGATCATGCCGGTTTGGGGAGTGGAAGAAGAGAGAGAGAGATATGTGTGTTTTTTGTGTAATATTTCAAATTTAATTAAGTAGTTTAAGTAATAAAATTGTATTAGAAAAGTAAAATGTAAGGAATATGATATAAGGATATGATGTAAGGATGTAAAAATAGGGTATGGTTGGTTGTACTTGGTGAATAGTGATGATTAGAAATAAAAAAGTAGATTAGATAATTAATTATTGTAGTAATGAAAATAATAAAAGGACTATATTGTAATTTTTATAAACCGAAAAGTTCTATAATTACATTTTTGAATTCCTTATTAAATTTCAATTCTAGAGAGTCCTACGGAATTTTTTCTATTTTTGAGCACGGGATCAGTTTTTGAAAACGGATCTTAATCAGTTCAAAACAGATGAATTTTCTCTTAATATGAGCTTTTTATGTTTCAGTATATTATTTAGGACTATATTCTAAAGCTAACTCATTTTTATTGTTCCGAAGTTTTGTTCTTGATATTGCCGGACTTAGGGTTCTTAGGTTCCATACTAGCCCTAGGTATCTTTTAGGGTTTTGGTTTCCAATTCCAGTTTCTGAAACCGAGTTTGGTTCGCTATGAAAATGGGGGCTTACAAAATCAAGTTTAGCCAAAACCATCACTAGCTACATAATGCCAGTGATTTGTGAATTTCCCTTCTATTCAGTTCATCACAAACCCATGTAACAGGCGTTTTGAAGGCAAGTGATTAGACCTTTTAATATTTTAATGTGTTGAATAGATTTTTTGAAGGGGCACATATATGAATCATTATCTTAATGGGGTATGTCTGTCTAGGTGTCTTGTCTAGGTTGAAATATCTTGCACCATTTAGGACAAAGGAAGGGATTTGGAGTGTGTAATCTCATTATTCATTGTATCACTTCACT
Organism: Combretum micranthum; assembly: GCA_024138025.1. Taxonomy (NCBI): domain Eukaryota; kingdom Viridiplantae; phylum Streptophyta; class Magnoliopsida; order Myrtales; family Combretaceae; genus Combretum; species Combretum micranthum. Next base: position 7,367 of record JAMXBD010000920.1, on the reverse strand, counting down.
TTATAACCATTGAGAGAGAGAGAGAGAGAGAGAGAGAAGTTGTAGAGTGCAAGTTTCTATTCAAACAATGTATGTTGTATTTTTTTTAGGGAACTCGCAAGAGACAATAAGGAACCAAGTATCTGTATCATTGTGTAATCATTTCCAAACTTAAAAATGCAATAACAAGGGTTTTATTTCTCTATCTTATGTCTAGTTTACCTATTATTTCGTTTTAGCTTGTTTATACTTGTGTGTTTCATTCTATACCATGTATGAGTAAATCGATTTAGATTCTAAACATTTGAAGTTGGTATAGATCTGGCTTATATGGAATTAATCTTTATTATTACTTAGTTTCAACAATAGGAATTAATGATAATGAGAGTTGTATTGTGCATGAATATAATGCTTGTTCAGATTTCAATGAATGTATCGAGGATTATCTTGATGAATAGATCTAAGTTGTTGAAAAGGGTTGCTCATGATTCTTGAGATAGTCTCATGAAATTCTCTGTATAGTTAATAAATTAGATAGAATTCATGAACAATAAAGCAATTCTAGTTAGTTGTTAACTAGGAAGGAACTCCAGTAGATAAGACTAGGATTAGATGCTAATGATTATGAGAAGAACATTGGTGTAATTATAAAGATTCTATAGTGAAGTAATAATGAAGTGTTTTTATGTTATGTTGACTTACCAATGGATAATGAAGCAAGTCTATTTTGTGAAATTGCATTTTGTTAGTGTTTTGTTGTGTTTTCTATATTGACACCATAGTTAAAAGTAATTAAGTAGTAGAATTCAACTATATAATAACATCAGTTGACTTGATTTTTAAATTAGATCATAAGAACTAGAAGAGCACTAGTAATTGTTATTCCCTGAGGAGACGACCCTATACTAACGATAGGTACACCTGTCTAGCATTAACCATGTTTAAGAAAAAGGAATATAAGAATTAATAATTAGAACTCAATTGCATAAAAAGCGTATCAACAACAAATAGATAAACCATGCCAATTGACAGTTATCTAAAGTAAACATAATAATCAAACTGACTATGAAAAAAATTCATGAGAAACCATAAATGCAACAAATCTCTTGTATCACTGCCTAAGAGACTATTTCAACTCGTATAGGGATTTCTTTAGCAAAGACACATGGTCTTTGTTTTCAAAATCATGAAACCTTTCTCACTATGTCATATAAATGTGCTCTTCTTAATTCTCATATAAGGAAACAATTTTCACATCAAGTTGCTTTAATGCAAGATTCAATGCACTTATCATTGCTAGAAGAACTCTTATGGTTTTATGATCCATAAATGGTGAGAATACTTCATGATAATTAATTCCTCTATTTCTGAAAAGCTCTTTGCCACAAGCCTTGCCTTAAACCTAGTTGGTTTGACCCAAGAATACCTTCTTTCTTCTTAAACACTCATTTCCATCCAACTAATTTAACACATTTAATAATGGTAGAAGATACCATGTTTTGTTCTTCAAAAGAGATTGTTACTTCCTTCACATAACTAATAGAGATAGTCTCTCTACCATTTTGCACAACATCAACAAAATTCTCATATAAAGTAGATAAGGAACACAAAAAATGATTGATCCTCATTATTAATTTTAACCATAACACCCTGTAAATCTAGAATGATTTGATTAAAATTGTCAATATGATTTCTTACCTTTGTATTTTCTATCACCTGTAAGGTATACAAATGTTATTTCTTATGTAATAAATTCATTAAAGACTTTTTTTATACTTGCTTTCTAACTTTTCCATAATGACATAACACTTTTTCATCAATCACCTCTTAAAATTTCATTAGCTAAACTCAATATAATCGCTATGTGCCTTTCCCAAAATCTCTTTCTTCTTCTCTTTCTTCAAATTCTCAAATAATTTTTCCTCTCCTTCCAATGCTAATGCATGCCTTGCTGAACCAAAATAGCTTGTAGCTTCACCTTTCATAAAGTGAAATTGTTCAATTTGTTGAGTTTACTTTTGTGAACATAGTAAGAAAGCAAAGAAAAAAAAAATAAAGAACACAAGAGAATTTATGTGGTAAAACCAATGTAGTCTACATCCACGATGTAAACCCTAGGAAATTTTGTAATTTAGAAATCATAATTAGAAATAGTAACATGAGAATATAATAATTGCATGTACTTATAAAGTCTAATAAATTATAAATAATACTATACAAATAAAATACTAGTAATGAGATAAATTCCATATAATCACATAATAAGGCAATAACTCAAGAAATGACTAAAATCAACATTTCAATACTATAATCATGAAATAGAAAACGATAATAGGATTAGAATCAATAAACCCTAATTTAATTTCCAATACCCTAAAACCTTAATCATGGAAGCCAAAATATTAATATTATCTAATCACATAAGGTAAAAACTCTCTATAATAATTTAAAACTATAAAAGAAGTGTTATAAATGACTTAGAAATTTAATTCTTAAAGTAAATACTTTCATTATACAATAAGTATTAAATTTGACCTTTTGTGCCTAATTATTCTTAGAAGACCTTAATCGGGTAAATAGGAACTCTAAAAATATTTAATTGTGTAAATATAAAATTCAAGATATTGACTTGAAATGATAAATAGAATATTATATGATACTTGAAGTCCAAGTTTCAGTCTTATATCATCACAATCCACAAAAACTAATAAATTTTTCCTTTTCTTCATCAATAACTACCTCAATCAATGTTTTTATTTTATGTTTATTAAGGAAACTTGCAAAATATCAATCCCCCATGCATGCATGCCGTGAAAAGCAACATATGGCAATCATTGCTCAAGTTGTCTAGAATTAGAAGAAATCCGAAGAAATCCATTCATTAATACATGATTTGACTTGCGCCCATCTAATTTTAGAAAAGTTACCCCTTTATTTTCACTAAAGGCAACTAATTCAAGTAATTAGTCATACTTTATTAACCAATTATTTATTATACATCATCATGGAAATTTTTTAAAAACTATATCACATTAAATTAATCATTTCAACTCCTCCCAATTTCCTTCAAATGCTGTGATCTTCTCTCTCTCCTCCTCATCCCCATTTCAAATTATCAAGAAAAGGAAAATGATCTCTATTTCCTTTATACCACTTTAGCTAAGCTTTAGGAAGAAAGTTTACAAAATATCTATAATAAGAGCTTCTAAGTTTTTATCTAATAAAGGAATCAACTTCAAAGGTAAGAAAATTCCTCTAATCATCTTCATTATACTTAGATCACTCAAAATTTTGAACTTAGTCATCTTCTTTTCCCTTTCTAGAAGTAGTAGCACTTGTAACTTAAGGGGGATCCAAAGTTCTTCTATTTCAAACGAAGGTAAATCACCTTAAATAAATGATCTTAGTAGATACTGTACCAATGAGGAAATCAAGTGAGAAATTAAGTAATACCTAATTTGAGATCCTTAAGGTTTTTTCCATGATGTAGTAATTAGGTCACCATGTTGATTTTTGCACTAAATTCATAATTAATTAAACTAGGTAAATAACTAACTAATATGTTAGCAAAGACAAATTGGAAAAGAAGGAAAATGAACATATATATTTGTGTATGTATGTAGTTGACCATATAGAGAAGTGTAAAAAGGAGTTTGATTAAATTGAAAATGAGGCTTTTTTTTTTGCTTTTAATTATAAGACCTTAGGATAAGTAATATAATATAGGATGAAACTCTAGCACGTAGGCCATATGGTTAGGCCATAAAGGAATAAAAGAGAAAATTTTGAATTATTTTAGCATATGTCTTTTATTTAGCTTAATGATGAAATGAAGTAGTTAACCACTTAGTTAAAACTACAAACATGACTTAAAATTTCATGGATGATTAGACCATAAGGAAACTTATTCAAGGATGATAAAATAGATGAGCTTGATGAAATAAATATGTACATGCATGAATGTTTCGGTTCTTAGGAGGAAGTATAGGAAAATTGATTTTATTTGATAAATGGTTAATATATAGGTTGAGATGATCATTTGATAGATAAGTAATAGATAAACTTGATGGCATGTTTTTATATACATATGTACATAAGTTTCAATCCATGTAGGAAAAAGAACGGTACTATGATGATTCAATTATAAATTTTACATTACACTTATAACATGATTATTTAATAAGCATTTGTTAAATTAAAATGGAGAAACAAGAAGAAAACAAAATATATACATAAATCTAGGCCACCAGGGATCAAAGAAGGAAAAATAATTCTTTTAGATAATCTAAGTTCATTATTAAAAATTACACTAAAATTGCTTTCCAACACATATTCATATGCTTAAAACGGAGTTCAAATGAATATGTTATGCCTAATTTAAGATCAATTGGTCAAATTAGCATTTAAAGTCATTTAGAGTACTTTTCTAGCAATTTAAGTTTTATGCGGACCCTATTGATTAAATTAAAGAAATTATGAAAAAGTAGTCTTCATAAGCTTCAAAATGATTATTTAAGTGCTAAAATAGGACTAGAAACAAGAAAATGACAATAAGTTTAGTAAAACCTAAATTTAGGACACATGGCACAAATAGGTATAGATATTCAATTATCTCTATAATAATGTTGTTGTTATCAATATCTTGTTATAGGAGATATAGACCAATATTTTGACTACCTAGTTAACTATTACAACGAGTGATTAAAATAAATAGGTGAACAATTCAGGTCTTTCTCACTATTTATGTTTGTAATATAATAGCACTAAATACAAAGATAATGAAAATAGAATTGTATACGGGATAGAGGTTGTGTATTGTTTTGATGGATTTATTGATCGCTAAATTAATATATTAAAAGTGAAAACTTCTTACTTGTTAACATTTGTTTTGATATTCTTATTGAGTGTTTGTGAGTCAAGTGATCACGTTAATAACCAAACCTAAAACCATCTAGCTATAGGATAAACTATCATGCATCAGACGATTTACATATTTGCATTATTTTTTAGGTTACCTTGCTACGTGATAAGACTTTGATTCTATAGATTCGCTTAGCACTTCTAGATGTGATATTTCTAGTTTTACTCAAGGTTTCTTATAGTTCTGTTCGGTTCCATAGGAACTATTCAGTGCCCGAAGGAACATTACCTATGGAGTACCTATGTTCCAATAGTAAATTGAGATGACTTAAATTATTTTAAATATTGCAAATGCATATATGTATCCCTCATTTCCTTGGTTCCGAGTCTCTCCTGGGCATGGTTAACCCGAGACTGGTTCCTAATAACCCCAATAAGAGAGCGTAAATCTACACCTTTTTCAATCCCATCAAAGAAAAATAAATAGGTAGTCCTTGAACCACTTAGTTTTGTCTATACCCTCTATTGAGAGTGTGCCAAATAAGATTGTGAAACCCTTGCGATCCCACATGCGACACTGTATTCAATCCCATAATCTTATATGGCATACCCTCAATGGAGGGTGTAGCTAAAATTTGGTGGTCCAAGGACTACCTACCTCTCTCTCCGTCAAACCATAGATGTTTCCTCCTTTTATCAAACTTTTTTTTTCTTTTAGTTTTGAAATCAAGCATAGTTTACCATATTATTTCTTTTTTCATTCTTTGAAAAGAGTTTTACTATAGTTTCGTCACATATTTTAACTGGATCAGTCTCATTAATTATTTAATGACTCATATTCATATCTAACCATACTTATACTACTAAAATACTTGATATATTACTTATTATATGTTCACTCCACATGAAGTTAATAATTTGGTGATTGGTTGTATTTTAAAAATTGAGTAGCAATTACCCAATGAATTGTTATTGTACAAATAATAAATAGTAATATATATTGGGTTAAGGTCACCAATGGTACCTGAACTTTGAAAAAGATCAACTTAGTACCTGAAATTTAAAATTGATCAATTTAGTACCTAAAAGAACTTTGCACGCATGCCAATGGTACCTCCGTCAAGTTCCTTTAGACATTAAATTGATCGATTTCAAAGTTTTTTAGGTACTAAATTGGTCGATTTCATATTTTAGATACTACATTGATTAGTTTTAAAGTTTAGGTACCCAATTGCATATTTTTCCAAACTTCAAGTACCATTTGCAACATTATCCCATTTATATCTCACTCTGATGAATTGTTATTTAATAGTTTGTTCAATTTCTTCTTATAAATATCTAGACAACCACTAAACTCATATTTGTTGTTGAACTTGTATGCTCAATGTGGGTTTTAATGAGACAATATGATACATAACTAATAATCTAATTAGGGAAAATTCCAATTAATTAGTTAAATAATATGTTAGAATATATATGTGTATGTTGTAGGTTTTGCAAAGATTATGCAGGTTTTAGGAAGAACAAATCGGTGATAAATAGTATCAGTCGAGGGTCAAGTCAAGTTCTAGACAGGTTCATTCACTGAGGAGTGACAAATATAAGACCAAAGATACAAGTTCAAAAAAGCTGAATCAATGGTGTGGTGGTGGTGTTTGTCGAGGGCTTTATGAGCCCATTATTCAAGATGCAACAAGCTAAAAGTCTAAAGTGCAGTAAGTTAAAAAAATGCATGGCCTTAGTCAAAGGGTTCGTCAAGGGTTTGACGAGTCCAAAGTTCAACGCACGATGAGTCCAAAATCTAAGACTCAATGAGACAAAGATAAAAGACTTGGTCAAGGTGACACATTGAGGCACGACAAATTTAAATTTAAGGTTCGATGGAATACACGTGAGCAAAGACTTATCAAAGGCAGAATTGAGTCATGACACTTTGAGGTAAAAGGAGTCTTTAGGGCACAACAGTTTAAATATTGGAACCAATGTGGCAAAAAGAGTCGATGAAGCGCGTTTAATGCTTGGTGACTTGAAAACGTTGTCTCTAATGGACATTTGAATTTTATGAAGGCTATATATATACTATGTCATTAGGAGATTCAAGAAGTGTGTACTAACGTGCGAAAGAGCTTTTATTTGTGAACTAACAAATTATTAATTTTCCTATTCTCTATTACATTAAATTTGCAATATCTACAAAGGGAGAAAAAAATATTCTGGTACTTAGTTCTTACACTTGTAATCTCTAAAAGAGCATCTAAAGAGAGATAGGAAATATTTTTATTTCTAGTGCACTGTAATTGCTTAACTTGACTGAATTTTTTGTGATCAATAAAAGTGGTGGTGAAGTCTTCGTTTGGAGGCATTGGTGGACTGTGAAGAGTGGGAAGTGGGTCGAACTCCACATTAATCTGGACTAATATTTTCTAATCTCTATCTCTTTTATATTTTTATTGTAATGCTATTATTATTCGTTGCAATTAAAATTATATATGATTTGCCATTAAAAATTAATTTGTTTGAATATTTAA